>JAQHUG010000459.1:167850-214703 GCA_028555095.1 Dicrostonyx torquatus | reverse complement strand
GTGTGAGTGGTGTCTGCATTTAGTTTTATGTTGAAATTTTAAAATAAGCCTATTAATTGCTTTCTTTTAAAAGGTTGGAGACACTTTATTTAAAGCATTTAGTTTTTCTCTCCCATGCTTTGCAAGGATGTTTAAGACAGCCAAGAAGAGGAACCTTGCTTTAGCCAAAAGGCAGTCCCAAACACGGGTTGGTTAGGGGACAAGACCGAGCTACACAGCCAGAAGAGACAGGTGCCATGTTTTATGTTTCCAAGAGACTTGTAATTCCATTAACCACGCCGCCCCACCCCCACCCCCAGTTCTCCATTTGACAGAACGGACACTCACTCCTAGAGATGAGCACAGATAAAACATGAAATGCCAGATATAAATAGGAAACACAAACTCTCGTGTCAGTGCTGTCATGTTTATAGCACAAAGTGAGCCACATCAGCTACTTGTCTCAGGGTAAGTTACCTTCAACATGGCTTCTGCTTCTTTCTGGAAGTTTCTGACACAGCCAGCCTCACCCTAGCATTCTGTCTCCTATCTTTTTTCCGGTGCTCTTTCCAAACACTTATCTCCAGATTCCATGAGGGACCGACCCTAAGATTCAACACTTGGTCCTGCTTGTTCAGTCCTCTGCTCTTACCAGAGTCTACTCTCATTCCTCAGGTCAGATGACAGAGTGCGTATCTAACCTCAACAGCAAATGATAGGTCTAAAATAGCTGTCGACATCTGAGTCAAGCAGTTAGCACAAGGCAACAGATGCTAAGCACCTTCCTGTCAGGAACTGCACTGACCGTAAAGGGAAACGAATGACTCATTATCAACTCCGAGCCTCTCGTCTCGCTGTAATATACCGGTTCTGCCACACTGCCTCGGCATCGATAAGAACTGCTAAATATTTTTTAACCACACTATGCTCCCATATCCAAGTCCTGGATGCTTTCCTAACACCCTAACATTGGCTCATTTCTGACAGAGGGCACATGGATCATTGCATCCATTCAGAAAGCCAGAAGCTACCTTCAAGTTCTACAGCCCCATGACAAGAGCCAAAGCCCATGTCTGGATAGTATATGATGCCTATACACATGAAATGAACAGTCTCTGAATTATAATTTATGTTCAGGCTATATGTGACCTCCTCTTCTGAATTCTCCCTTGCTCGGGTTCTTCCCACCCACCATCTATTGCATCCACAGTCTGATGGGTCCTGCTGGGAGCACTCCCTGAACAGGTCACTCATGCTGAAAGCCTTATTGCACAGTCAGCTTCTAGGATTACTCAAATTAAGACTATTAACGAGTTTCACTATTCCACTAAAGTTGTTATCAAAATACTAACTGCTAAAAAACTCATCTCTGGGTACTCAGATTCCGGCTGATTACTTCCTTGCATTTTTCCCTCTAAGTCCAAAATTTTGCAGCATGTTTAACAAATATGTGTGCGTGTATATGTGTGTGTGTGTATATATATATATATATGTATATACATATATATGTGTGTGTGTATGTATACCTTCATATGTATATATATTTGCTAAAAAATTTTAAATGCTATGGAAGACTTCTTTTTAAATTATTTTTTAAATGATCTTTTCTCATTTTACATACCTAGCCCAGTCCCCACTCCTTCCCCTCCTCCAGCTCTCCCCACTTTTCCCCCACTTCTCAGAGAGGGTAAGGCTTCCCATGGGCAGTCAACAAAGTCTGACACATCACTCTGAGGCAAGACCAACGCCCTCCACCCTATATTGAGGCTGAAAGGTATCCCTCCAAAAAGAATGGGCTTCAAAAAGTCAGTTCAAGCACTCAGGATAAATCCAAGTCCCACTGTCAGTGGTCCCACACACTGCCCAAACCACACAATTGTTACCCACATTCAGAGAGACTAGTTTGGTTTTATGCTGGTTCCCCCACTATCAGTCTGGAGTTGGTGAGCCCCCACTAGCTCAGTTCGGTTGTTTGAGTGGGTGTCCCGTCATAGTCCTGACTCCTTTGTTCATATTATTGCTCCTTCCTCTCTTTGACTGGTCTCCGGAAGCTTGGCCCAGTGCTTAGCTGTGGATCTCTGCTTCTGCTTCCATCAGAGGCTGGATGAAGGTTCTATGATTACAGGGGAAGGCCAGTTCAGGCACTCTCTCCACTACTGCTTATAGTCTTAGCTGGGGCCATCCTGTGGATTCCTGGGATTTTCACTGGTGCCAGGTTTCATGCTAGCCCAATAATGGCTCCCACAATCAAAATATCTCTTTCCTTACTCTCCCTCTCCATCCTTCCCCCATCTCGACCATCCTGTTCCCTCAGGTTCTCCTCCTCTCTCCCCTCCTCTCCTCCTCCCCCTCTCTTCACCCCCACACTCCTGGAGACATGGGTTCAAATCTCACTTCTGATACAGAAGATTTCTTAAAAGTGATCATTCTGTAAAAGAAGCTTCCTCTATCTACTGATTACATCAGCCAACAATTCTTTTAAAATTTCATTATTTATTTATTTGGAGGCATGCGTGTTCCATGACATGCATGTGGTGGTCAGAGATCAATGTGCAGAAGTCAGTTCTCTCCTTCCAGCTCAGGGTGTTGTGGGGACTGAATTCACGTTACCAACTTGGTAGCAGCATGTTTCTCTACCTATTGAGCCATCTCACTGGCCCAAAGCTGAGGGTTTAATTAACCTTTAATATAGTTGATAAGTAAGACCAAATTCCAAAGTTTACATCTGCATATTTTTAAAATAACATGAACTGAAATCATAGTTGTGTAAGTATACCTAAATCCATTGAAGCCTAGGGCGGGGGGAAACATTTTTCAACTCTATTTTGAGAACTATTGCCAGTAAAAAGTAACCTGTCATTCCTATTTTTGAATAGTCCTGATTGTGGCATGTTGTGACCTCCACACTGAGCTCTGTGTTAATATAAAAATGCAGCTATTCTTCTTTTCCTATTTCCAAGTAACTACTCTATGTCAGTGGTCAACTGTAAACATTCCAAGTTCTATACAAATTGCTGGGCTCTGACTGGAATTTCTAACAACATACAAACATCTGTAAGTTGAAAAATGCCACCTCACAGAAGAAATCTTGCAAAAAAAATTGATGGTGGGGCAAATGGAAACGAGATTATTAGGAGTTATTGATCTTGGTTTAAAAATAATATGGTGGGACCTCGCTGTGAGAGTCTGTCTCCTAGCAATGTCGGAAGCTACTACACCCAGGAGGCCTCACCAACATGACTGCCTAAACTGAAGCTTGGCAAGGAAAACACCAACACACAGGCCAAAGGGGATGGGGGAGATCCCACAAAGCCTCATGAAGACTAACACAACTAAGGAGTGCTCAGAGCAGAAGAAATCGTCTCCCTCAGGGAAGAGCACACCAACTGTCTATCCAATACTAAACACGTGCATACAAGTAACGTTATACAGATGAGCAGGTTATATTTAAGAATATATATGTATATACATATATGCATGCAATAGCAATTAATAAAGAAAGAGAGCATGCATTTGAAGGAGACCAAGGAGAGGGCTATGGAGGAAGAAATCTTCATATTATTCTAAATTTGTGGGTGGGAGTTTGAGGCAGGATTTCTCTGTAGTTTTGGAACCTGTCCTGGAACTAGCTCTTGTTGACCAGGCTGGCCTCAAACTCATAGAAATCCACCTGCCTCTGCCTCCTGAGTCCTGGGATTAAAGGTGTGCACCACCACTGCCCAACTATAATCTCATCATTTTAAAATTAAGAAACAAACAATCTAAAAACTAATATGTTAGACTGAATGTATAGCTAGTGGTTATGAACTTTGGATGCTCTTGCAAGGACAAGAATTTGGTTGCCAGAATCCACATTAGTTGGCTCACGACTTCCTCTAACTCCAGCCCAGGAGATCAAATACCCCTGGCCTCCAAGTGTACCTGTTCTCACAGGTACATACACACGCACAGACACAAAGATAAAGCAGGAGAAAAATCCTTTTTTAAACTAATGTGTTAACTTCTGGAAACACCTGTGAAGAAATTTGAGACCAAAGTTGTCTCTGATCCAATCCCATAAAACAGGAATGAGTGGAGCACCAGGTAGCCTTGCATCAGAGGGAGATCCCTAGCTGAACCAAAGAGCAAGGCATTATTTGAACCAGCATCTCCCCTATTCTCTCAAGACAGTACTTGTGGAATATCATTTTATGCTTCTTAGGGAGAAGCTAGTATCTTACATACAACAGAAGCTATACAGTGCTGGGGTTTAAACATGGAGAAAGGCTGCACAGGGCAGACCAGTCCCATCAACACCCATCATCATCCTCTGTCCCTACTGACCACAGTCACTAAAAATGCCTCCAAACTCTTCTATGGCCTTTCACAGAACTGTCCTTTGTGGAAGAATCAGTGTGCGCTGGCCTGAGAATGTATGCTAGTTAACACTGATTGTTGACTTGACAAAATCAAGAGTCACTTAAGAGAAAAGCCTCAACCTATGCTGAAGAGGATGTGGGGTAAAGGGAAGACTTCTGCATTGCTGGTGGGAATGCAAGCTGGTACAGCCCCTTTGGATGTCAGTATGGTGATTTCTCAGAAAATTAGGAAACAACCTTCCTCAAGACCCAGCAATACCACTTTTGGGTATACACCCAAAGGATGCTCAATCATGCCACAAGGACATGTGCTCAACTATGTTAATAGCAGCATTGTTTGTCATAGCCAGAACCTGGAAACAACCTAAATGCCCTTCGACTGAAGAAGGATAAGAATAATGGACAAGGAAAATTTGGTATATTTACACAATGGAGTACTACATAGCAGAAAAAAATAATGACATCTTGAAATTTGCAGGCAAAATGGATGGATCTAGAAAACATCATTTTGAGTGAGGTAACCCAGTCCCAGAAAGACAATGATCATATGTACTCACTCGTAAGTGGTTTTTAAAGATAAAGCAAAGAAAACCAACCTACAAATCACAATCCCAGAGAACCTAAAAAAACAATGAGGACCCTAAGAGAGACATACATGGATCTAATCCACGTGGGAAGTAGAAAAAGACAAGATCTGAGTAAATTGGGAGCATGTGGACCATGGGAGAGGGATAAAGGTGAGGGGGAGGGAAAGGAGGGGAGCAGAGAAAAATGTAGAGTTCAATAAAATACTAATAATAAATTTAAAACCGAGAGAGAGAGAGAGAAAGAAAGAGAGAGAGAGAGAGAGAGAAGCCTCCAGGAATGCCTATAAAGGATTATCTAGGTTACATCAAGAGTGGGAAAGCCCCAACCTAACTATGGGTGGCACCATCCTCTGAGTGACTGAATTAGGAGACACTGACCCACACCAGAATTCACTACTCTGCCTGCTGACTACTGGTATAATATATCCTCTACTCCAGCTGCCATGACTTCCCCACCATGATAAGCCCAGAGGGGACACTAAAGACCGAGCTGAAAGGTTGTAAGAGCTGGAGGATGAGGGTGTGCCACAAAAAGAACATGGCTGTTACTCTCTTCATCTGCTCAGTGCCCCTGTGCTACCAGAGCAAGACCTATACAAGACCAGACCCATCACTATGCATCGGGGATGGGGAAGGGACCTACACAAGACTAGACCCATCACTATTGCATCGGGGATGGGGAAGGGACCTGCACAAGAGTGGACCCATCACTATGCATCGGGGATAGCAGGGGACCTACACAAGACTAGACCCATCACTATTGCATTAGGGATGGGGCGGGGACCTACACAAGACTAGACCCATCACTATTGCATCGGGGATGGGGAAGGGACCTGCACAAGAGTGGAGCCATCACTATTGCATCGGGGATAGCAGGGGACCTACACAAGACTAGACCCATCACTATTGCATTAGGGATGGGGCGGGGACCTACACAAGACTAGACCTATCAATATTGCATTGGTGATGGGGAAGAGAGCCATGAGGCTCCACTTGTCTCAGAAGCTCTACTGACAACTAACAGTTGCTGGGGAGGGATACCCTTTTCTTCAGTTATGTAGCCAATGATAAGCCACCCTCACTCAGAAACAACTTCCCACCCATGCTCGTGCAAGCAAGCACGATTAAACCTCGTGGTGCCTACACATACCTGAGGAAGAAAGGAAAGTAGAGGGGGAAATTGAAAGAAAAATGATATCAATATCAAGGCTAATAGGAAGTAAAATGCTTAAAACTCATGGTATACATGTGTGAAATTTAAAGAATGAAATATAAATATTTTTTAAATCTATGAGTAAAGAAAAACCATGCACACTTTGATTGCTTCTGTCAGTATTTCACTATAACAGAAGAAAAGAACACACTACCTCTCTAAAATTAAAAACCAAGAATTGTTACAAATAAACATAAGCCTGAAGGGACATCACAGAAAAGCTAAAAAATAAATTACACAGCCAGACCACCAAGTTCTTATTTCAACTATTTCACTCAGCCTCCAGGTAGCTTAGTCCCTGATCTTGAGTCCCACATCTGTGTAGTGCGTGCCTTGTAGGGTTATTCCGAAGTTAAAATGTAGTAACATGTTTTAATTGTCTTAGACAATATTCAAACAATAGCTAAGTATACAAGAAATGTTAAATATTATAGTAAATGACTCCTTTCTCTGTGGACAAAATAACTCAAATATTTACAGAAGGTCAATAAATCATTTTTCAAAACAGAACAAAATTGTTCCTCTGAATACATAGAAGCACACATGCATTCATGCACACACATACTGTTTGTGCAAAGAGTTCTCTGGCACAATTCTTTCTAGGTTATTAATCCTGAACATGGAGGAAAATGACTCAAAGTATACTGAATGTCTGTTTCATACTGGTTGGCTACTCAGATAAGACGTCATTTCAACCCATGCCTATTCATTCATTCATGTCTCAAGCACGTTTGCTCTGATCATCTCAGATGACAACAAGGACCTAGTCACAAGAGAGACTTCTGTGAGAGTCACTAAAGCTTTTGGTCAAAATGAAGGAAAGAGTAGGTTTAGTGAGTGTTAGACCTGCAGCTTACACTGTGGTTCACAGCAGAGTGGGCAGGATTGCCTTTAATCATCTCACCTTTCCCTGGGGTAGGAGAGAAAAGCCAAGGTAGAATCTAAATCAATTGTCCTCCCCATAAGGGAAACCATTTACAGAGACCATGCCATCTGGACTTGTACTCAAGGAGAGTGGCAGGGTCATATGAGATAAGGACAGCTCATGCTCACTGAAGATATAGTGCCAAGTATTCCATTTCCTTCCCTGTGTGCTCAACATTCCCCATTGGGATGCACCTATCTTGGGCTGGAGATTATGCCACTTCTCAGGCCTGGGGGCTTCTTGGCTGATGAAGAGATGAAAAAGTCCTTACTGCCATCCCATCCCCACCTTTGATGCTGGTAAAAGAGACATACACCCAACAACTATTGACATTGAGATACCAGTCCCAGTGTCATTCAGTAACCGTGATAATTACCTAACCAAAATTCACTTAAGGGAGGAAAAGTCTTATTTGGTTCACAGTTCCAGGTTACAGTCCATCATCGCATAAAAATCAAGGCTGGAACTTGAAGTACAATGCCCACAGTCAAGAGCAGAGTGAGAGACAAGAGTTCTGGATGCCACTTGCTTACTGGCTCCTGCGCTCAGCCAGCTTTCCTCACTCTTCAGAGCCTAGCATAGGAAATGGTGCTGCCCACAGTGGGCTGAGTCAATCAGTGAGCAAGACAATCCCCACAGATGTACCCATAAGTCAACCTCATCTAGATAATTCTTCAACCAAGGCTTCCTTCCAGGTGACAAGATTCTACCCTGTCAGAGTAAACAAACCCATTCTCTTACCCTCCAGAGGGCAAAATAAAGCCACTGGGTAGAGGCTACTAAGAGGAGGATTTTTATCCAATTAAAGGAATTTTTTGGTTGCTAATGGATTCTAGCCAATACTTGATGTGTTAATAACTGCCAGCCAAGGCATGTATCCATGGACACCAGTATTTTTAAAGAGAAAACTGTATTGGATGATTTTCTGTGGTAGTTGGTATCTAAAACTCATGCATGCTCCTGGTAGTCACACCCTCTCAGCAACCTCCTTCACGATAAACTGGCCAGTCTGATGTAACTAGTAGAATTAGGAGGAAGTGGTACCATACAGCTTTGGAGACTAGGTCGTAGGAAGCATCGGATCTTCCACCTGAGTCTTTGGAAAGGTTTGTTCTGGGGAGAGGTAGTGCCATGTGAGAAATATCTGAAACCATGTGCCACAAGAAAGTATCCACACAGTAATGCCCAAGAAATAGGAAAATCTGTTTCAATTGTCCTAGATAGGAACAAAGAAGCCAATTTGGGCAAACATTCTGACTTCTTAAGTTATCAGAAAATTCTACCTCCAATAGCCAAAACATTGTAACCACCTTGAAACTCCAAGTGAGAACTGCACATAGAACATTCAATGTATACAGCCACAAGAGATAACAAAAAACGTTGGTTTTAGTCTGGGGCGTTTACACCATACAAGTATAAGAACCTGAGTTCAACTCCCAGAACCCATATAAAAAAGGCTAGGAGGCTAGGTATGGTGGAGTATACTTATAATCCCCTTACTAAGGGAAGGGGTGGAGGAGGGAGGGAGGGGGGAAAGAGAGAGAGGGGGAGGGCAAGCTAGCCAATTTGACAAGTTTCAGGCCAACTCAGAGACACTGTCTCGAGAAAGTGTTGAAGATACCTAAAGGTTGACACCCAAGAGTATGCCTAGCCTCCACATGCACACATGTGAACACACAAACACACACGTGCACATACCTCATATAGTGATTTTAGTCACTATGGGTTGGGGAGTTGCTTTCACAGCAGTAGACAGGCAAAGCTGTCCAGCTCATCATTTCCATTTGTTCTCCACACTCTCCTTACCCACAAAACACTGTCCTCGTGCTCAGTTAAATGTAATACTTTGCCTAATGAAGGCACCTAGCATATTTGGGACCTCAGGATCCCACTCCACTTCTCTGAATATCTCAGTTTCCCTTTGGGAATGGCTTCTCCACTCAAGTGATTTACTTCTTGACTTCTGAGATCCCTGAACTCTGCTAAGTCACACGGTCTTCTGGATTTTAGGAACTTCACAGTTCACCTAAATATTGCTTTCAAAACAATTGACTGCTTTTGGTAATATTACCCAGGGAGCATTGCTGTTCTTTGTAACCAAAACTATAAACTGGAATTCTCTTTGACATATCAGGCACCCTGACACCAGTATCTGCCCCCAACACCCACAGCCAACCATGTAACAAAGTCTTCAATTCTGTTTCTACATAGTTCTTCAACCCCCTTATTGATCTTCCACGTCACTGTCACAGGCTGAAATTTAGTCAATTTTTGCCTCTGATGGTTCAACTATATCCACTGCTCCTCCAGCTACCCCTCCACTGCCCCCGAAATATACAATGTGTGCTATAATAAATCTCCATGCACTTGCTGGGGACACTTGTCTCCATGAAGGTCAAGTCCACTCATTCTATGGCTGTTTTCAGCTTCATCAGTCTTCAAACTCCACATGTACCCTAAAACTTCTCCAAGTTAAGTTATTCACAATTCCCTAAATATGCATAATAAATATTCTTCCCTAAATATGAATAATAAGTATTCTCTTTCATTGCGGCTCTGGGCACCTACAGATGTCCTCTCCTCACCAGAATATGCCTTCATCTCCATCCACCCACGAAATAATCACTGGTGAAGACTACCCATCACTGCCTTGATGTAGAGTCCATGGTAGTGTGCAGTGCTCAGTGTGAGGGACTGACCAACAGGGAGAGACGGGCCATGTAGAGTCAGCGTGTCTGTCTCTCCTCCTTGTTACATGGGAACATTTCAGGAGCCCACAAGGTCCTTCTCCTCTGTTTACTGTCTAGTCACTCATTACACACTCTCCTACACTAAACTACACATTTATGAAGAAAACAACTTGCTTGTTGTGTCCACACATCCTAGGGCCACACTGGAGTTCAACAGGCACTGCTGTACACAGAGATCGAGGGCAGAGCTTAAATAAAGCACTCAGCGCCCAGTCAAATTCTGGGATGCATCGTCTACCTCGCCGGCGTTTGCTGAATGTTTAATAGCAATGCTCTTTATAACTTATTTCATGGCGGTGGGAAAGAGAGCAATAAGCGGGGGCAGGGCATTCTCTAGGATGCTATTACCACTTGGAAGTGGAGTCGGTCCAGTCAGAGCTGGTAACGAACATTCCCTTGCCTACACCACCTCGTAACCTTTCGCCAGGACCACCGTCAACTTTCCCATCCATGGTAGCGCCTATCTCATTTTCTCTTTCACAACCTTCCCACACTGGCTGCTTCTCAAGCCGTGTTAGCCACTGAACTGAAGCTTGTTCACAGAGACAGTGGCTAGATCCTCTCTATTCTTGACTCCAGCCCACCGGTTCTGCCCCTCAGGGACCCACCTTGGCCAACATGTCTCCCCCATAGGAACACCACATGTCTGTCTTTTGTCTGCTTTGCGGAAGTGACAGGGACCACAGACAAACTTACTCGACATTCCCGGCAGCTCTTAGTTAAAATCCGCTGGCCCTCGGCAAGAACTTTTCCTCCGTAGATACATTTTGCTGCAAGAAAACAGAGAGACAGTTCATGCCTGGTCATGCTGTGCTACAAAATGTCCTCAGAGGCTCCATCCAATGCCAACAGATCCCACAGGAACATAGATTCCCTGAAGCTAATCCTTATAATGTAATGTAAGTAATGTAATGTGAATCATAGGGGGAGTAATGTGAATAGCCCCTGAGGCCATCAGCCAAACTTTGGGGTTTGTTTGTGTGTCCCCCCCCCCGCCCCGTTTACCTTGCAAAGCCACCCAATTGATGGCAAAAGAAACCAAAGGGTAAGTTGATTTGATAAGATATGAAAACAAGTTAGTTGCCATGACCGGGCAATGAGCAATAAGTTTTATGTTTGGATTTTCTCTCTTTTGTTTTAGTGTGTATGTGTGTGGGCACTCACAAGTGCAGGTAGAAGCAGGGGCATGTGGTAGTTTTTTGCCAACATCAGGTGTCGTCCTTCGTCCCTCTCCATCTTATGTTTTGAGGCAGGGTCTCTCGTGTCTCACTGACCCCAGCACTCACTGATTAGACTAGCTGACTAGCGACTCCCAGGGATCTGTTGGACTCCGCCTTCCCAGAGTTGGTATTATGTAGCCATTTCCAGATTTTTCTATGAGTCCTGGGAATCTGAACTCATGTTCTCATACTTGCACTGTAAGCCCTTTCTGTGCTGAACCATCTCCCTGGCCCAATTAGCAGTAGTTTTGATGCAGACAGCCCTGCTATAAGATGAGCCTCTGGGTAAAAGGCGTATGTTTTGTTCATCAACACTTCACTAGAGGGAGGATTCCATATGCGCTTCTTTATGATATGGGAGGTGAGTGCTCTGAGCCTCGATGTACTTAACCATACTCAGACAAGTATGAAATACAAGCCAACCCAACCAATTGCTACATCTGCACACTGGAGGGGAGGCCTTGCGAGAGGTGAGCTGTGTGGGCTAACAGGCAGGGCAGAAAGTGGAAGTCAACCCTGCCTGCAGAAAATTTCAAAGAGAAACAGAATCAATTGAGATTCTGCAGAGACCCAGTCCTTGACTTAACTTGCTGACTCATTTTAAGCATGTGCAGAATATGTCAATTTGCTATGACCCCTCTCTGACTCTACGAGATTTTCCAGTCACGTCAAGAGGGACAGAAAGCAAAGGTCTGAATGAACTCTTTCCTGGCCCGATAAGGGCTCTTCTAGCCCCAGCTCTCTAGAGAAACAGAAATAAATACACACTTGCCTTTAGTTCATAAAACCATTTCACCTCTCAGGCTCTCCATTTCTGTATCTATTAAAGCTGGGATGATTAAATTTGGTAGTTACCCGGCCCTACAGTCTTCTCCTTCTCATGGAACATTCACACCTTCCCAGCCCTGTCCCCATAGACACAGAAAGGGAGAACCCAGAAATAAACACTGGTTTACCTAATGCAATGCTTCTGTGGGATGGATGCTGGGACACACTGCCCAGAGCCCTCTGTGACAGCTAACATATTTCTACAGCTAAAGGAACAGTGTCACCCAACAGGTCTCAGGCAACTGTTGATCTAGGATCTGTGCTGGGCTGTGGAGAGGCACTTTGCCAAAAGTCCAGCTCCTTACTAGACCAGCCCATAGCCAATAAAAGATTCATTAAAGAATATCGGTGCAGGAGAATTGTCTGTATTCTGTCAATCATGTTTTAAATAAACACTGATTGGTCAGGCAGGAAATATAGGTGGGAAAACCAGACAGGAAGTAGAGGTGAGAACAGGAGAATTTGGG
This sequence comes from Dicrostonyx torquatus, assembly GCA_028555095.1. Classification (NCBI taxonomy): domain Eukaryota; kingdom Metazoa; phylum Chordata; class Mammalia; order Rodentia; family Cricetidae; genus Dicrostonyx; species Dicrostonyx torquatus. The sequence goes on along the minus strand of JAQHUG010000459.1, from coordinate 202,376 downwards.
AAGCAGGAAGCTTCCCTGGCATTCCTGTGTCGTCCATCTCAGAAGCAGGATGTAAGCTGCCTCGCTGAGAAAAGGTACTGGCCATGTGCCTGGCATGGATGGGAACAATGGATTAATATAAGTTATGGGAGCTGGTAGAAAGACTGAGATAATGGGCCAATCAGTTTATAACCTAATGTAGACTCTCTGTATGATTTTCTTTGGGGCTTGCTGGCTGTGGGGTACTGGGCAGGACAGTAACCCCAACAAGCCAGCCCTCATGTTACAAGACACTAAGCCTTGCTTTCCTTGCCTGATTCAGGACGACTCTGAAAGGCCATTCCAACTCAGCATCCCAGTGAGGAGCGAGGCACTTGCTGTGAGTATATGGTCAACCTCATTCTGCTTCCCTCAGCACAGATTTTTAACCCCGCACTGATCCTGTGTGTTTTTTCTAATAAAGCATGCGGTAATCTCCAGTGTAGACTGTTTCCTGTCAACACACGACCTGCAGCAACCCACACCACCCTGCTTCATCTCTGTATTCTCTTCTCAGTGAATGATACCACCATCTCCACCAGCTCCTCCCATGCCTGCTTCTTGCCCAATGTGAGTAACCAAAACTTCTGCCCCAATTACGCTTCCCCATTCCCCACCCTGACAATGTCTTCATTCAGACTTCAGCATCTCTCTTCTTCAGCACTACCAGAACCTCCCTGTTCCCTGTTCTGACCTCAGCCTTTTCCAATCCTTTCACAGGTAACACAAAAGCATCGTCTCTCACACCTTCAGGAAAAATAAAAAGTTCAAAATGTTTAATTAGGCAGATCGTCCATTCTGACAGTTTTTCCTTATCTCTCAAAACTTCAAAAACTTCCCACCTGTGCTGTTACTCACCCACTCAAATAGTTTCACCCCATCTAGCTTTCTCTCTGACAACCAAGGTTTGCATATATTCTTTTCTTCTATAGAAATACTCAGATCTCCACTATCCACTGACACCCTTCTGTTTAAGTTGGGGTTCCTATTGCTGTGATGGAACACTGTGGCTAAAAACAAGCTGGGGAGGAAAGAGTTTATTTAGCTTACACCTCCACATCACTGTTCATCATCAAAGGAAGTCAGGACAGGAACCTGGAGTCAGGAGCAGATGCAGAAGCCATGGAAGGGTGTTCCTTACCGGCTTGCTCTCCATGGCTTGCTCAGCCTGCTTTCTTACAGAAACTAGGACCACCAATCTAGGGGTAGCAATACTCACAGGGGGCTGGGCATTCCTCCATCAAGCACCAATTAGGAAAATACCTTAGAAGTTTGCCTTCAGCTAGATCTTATAGAGGCATTTTCTCTTTCCAGGTTCCCTCCTCTCAGATGACTATAGTGTGTGTCAAGTTGAAAAAAAAAAAAAACCTAGCAGGCACAATTGGCCTCTTGTTATCTTGACATACAAACACATCACCGTTAAACCACAACCTTTCTTTTGTGTTCTTCTCCAAGATTTCACATTACTGAAGGCATCACAATAGAAAACATCTGACGAACTTAAAGTCCCACAGCTTACAAATGAAAAGACTCAAAAAGTTGTGTCTTTCAAAATAGTCACTCCTTTTAAGTTGAGAGCCCCTGTAAAACTCCCAAGATCTCATTCCTAAAAGTTTAAAGTCTCTCAACTGTCGGATCCTTACAGAATCAAAAATAAATTAAATTCTTTCTAACTTCAAGAGGGAAGAACAAAGGCACATTCCCCACCTGAGCAAAGCAAAACCAAACTCCACCATGTAAGTACTCACTGTCCACCACTTGGGATTCACTCATGACCATCTAGGCTCCTCCGAAGACCTTGGGTCACTTCTTTGACTTGCCTTCTGCAGCACACACAGCTTTGGATGGCCCCACTCCATCCCTGCTGCTATTCTTGATGGTCATTCCCTGTTGTGAGCATTTTAAAAATGCTGGGACCTTCTGTTGCACCTCTCCTAGGCTCTCTTCATGGTGCCCACCCTCAACTTCTCTTCGTGACCCCTTCAGAAGAGAAAGTGGGTCTTTCCTTCTTCACTTAAAAAACCACCTATCCCTCCCTGACTATCCTTTATTCCCCCAGTGTTCTAGATATATCCATGATAGTTATTCATTGCCCCAATGGCATTCTGGGTACCCCCAACTGACTTATACGGGAAGAACCCATCTCCAAGGCCCTGAGATTCCTGTGTGATAAATTCCCATACTTCTAAACATAGCAGCTGCCAACTTGGCAAGGTGGCTCATGCCAGAGTGACAGTTTTGCTAAACGCACTCCCGTCAACACTGCCATCTGTTTTTTGGCACAGGCTGGGAAATGCAGAAATTCTCCTTTTCTTTCTCTTTGGACCCTTGCCACTCCATAATGGTATTAACACACTTGCTTCCCTGTCTAAAACATTCGGCTGGCTCCTTTCTTCTCTGGAAGGCTCATCCAGAACTCCTACCTGCAGATAAAAATGCCTTGTTGTTTACACCACACTCAGGGACACATTATGCATCCACCAGGCTGGTAAAAAACAAATGTCTGATAAAATTTATGCCCTCCCATCATAGGAAGCTTCGGGTTGAGGGGGAAAAGGATACCAGCCCATGTTGCATGCCTTCACCATTGGAAGCTGTGGCAAGGGGCAGAAAGTGGGTATGTCATGGTACCAGCTGTCCACAAAATGACCTCAGATAACTTTCAGGATTGGAAACGCCCCTTGCTTTCATGTTCCTCCCTGCTCCTCTGAGAGAAGCCCTTCCTTCCCTGGCATTCCCCTCCTTATGTCTACCATCAGTCCTCATTAGCCAACCTCTTGAGCTGTAACCAAAAGCCTTAGTTTTGATGTCTGAGGAAATTCAAGCATAAGGCAAGTCAGGCCCTGCTGCCTTTGGCTGGGCACTGGAGAGTTCATTTCGACAGCTTTCTGTGTGAGCAGAGATCTAAATGAATACCTGGAACCCTGTGCACCACACCAGGGCATGCAAAGTGGAGCATTTCACAGTGTCCAACCATGAAACTGAAACCCGGCCCCAGCACACACTTCCTCAGGATGTCTGAAACAAGCATCCTGGGGATTTGGAGACAGTTTATTGTTGTTCTTTCTGCACCCACAGACACCCAGATCTTTTAGACTTGACCTTGATTTCTTAAATGCAAATGCCGCACACTTGCCACTTGGGTGCCCACTGAATACACAATTGACAGGTACCGCTTTGGATGGCCCCGTCAGATGTGCATATGAGGTTAGTCTGTCCACATTCCGACTTGGTGACTTGGTGACTTTGCGTGCCATAATTTTACATGTGCATTCCCCTCTGATAAATACATTCATTCTCACGTGGCACCTAAAACAACTCCTACCCACTCCTAATCTCTGCTCAGCTGTTATCTGTGACGTTTTCCTAAAGCATGCATGTGTGCACACTGCACGAAAACTGTCTCGCTTCAATACTGGACTCTACAACTTGTGCCTGCTTCAATAGGAGCTTTCATGATGTAGAGAAGGTTGCACGATTATTCCAGACACCCAGACCCAAAACTACCGACCAGCGATTTATAGTTTAAGTAAGAGATAAAAAGTCTTTCTGGCCAGATGCTCTCAATCTTTTAACTTTAGAGGTATATTAAATATCTATTTATTTTATTTGTATTCCCACTTAATCTCTGAGCGCATCAAAGTATCACCAGAGTCACTGAGAAAATTAGTTTTATCGAACCAACTCGACCTGAACTCCATATAGATACAAAGCTCTGCTGTTATCTTTAGGTTTTGCTTTACCGTCTTAGAGAAAGTGGGAAACTTTCTGGGAACATCTTATAACCTGACAATTCTTAAATGAACTAGAATAAAGAAAGACAGCCATCTCCCTCACATATAATAGGAAGAATTAATTATATATAACCAGGTAGGCTTCATGGGTTAGCAAGATGGTTCAGCAGGTAACGGCATGTACTTCCAAGACTATGATCTCATTTCCTTGACACACAAGGCAGAAGGAGAGAAATGACAGCCACAAGTTGTCCTGACTCCCACATGTACCTATATACACAAACACACTAAATAAATAAATGTAAAGGGGCCTTGAAGGTGTCAGCTTGGGGCCCAATCAGTCTACTTTGAATAATTTTATATTAAGGAGATTCAAAATAACCAAAACTGTGTGTCTCCATGAAGCACATTATCATCGAGTCCTTTATAATATAGAAAAGTGGGAAACAACCTAGACTTTTGAGGAATGCTTATACAACAGCTAAATGGTGGGAAAGTGAAGTCCAGAGAAACAAGATTCATAGTCGAGAAAAGTATGCAGACACATTTAAATAATAATGGTTCATTCAGAAAAGTAGAATATATAAAATCCACTTGTTTGTTTGCTTGTTTTTTGTTTGTTTGTTTGTTTGGGAAGTTTTCCTTTTGTTTTTTGTTTGTTTGTTTTGAGTTGGGGGATGTTTTCTTTCTGTTGTTTTTGAGACAGTACCTCAGATAGCCCAAGCAGGCCTCGAACTCCCTTTATAGCTGAGGCTGGCTTTGAACTCCTAGCCCCTCTGCCTCTGTGCCCCCCATGTTGGGACTGCAAGTTTGCAGCACCCAGCTCAGCTGCCACATTTCTATGCGAAAGTATTCTCTGCGGATCATATGCTTTGATGGAAAATCTACAGGGTTTGTAGTCAGCAAAGCTGGTTTAGGAGATCACAAGCCTTGTGGCCTTGGTCAGGTGATTTTGCCAGAAGTGCTCCTGGTAAAAAGGAGTGCAGGCAATATAAGCTAGCTTACTGGAAGAAGTCAACAATTGAGCAGAAGTGTCCGGTGCAAGAGAGCACACGGCAGGCACATGCAGGATCTCTCACTCTTAGTTCTCCTTTCTTTTAATCATTTTATACAGTGTCCTCTGCAAGGGTGGGGAGGAGCAATCTTTAAAGATCTCTTTTTCATGAATACATATGAGTGCCTCTGTGTGTGTATGTCTGTGTGCGTCTGTGTGCGTATCATGTTAGTACCAAGGCCTGTGGAGACCCAAAGAAGGTGTCAGGTCCCTTGGAACCTTAGATACAGACTGTTGTAAGATGCTATGTGGGTGCTGGAAGTCGAATCTGGGTCCTCTGCAAGAGCAGCAAGTGCTCTTAACCACTAAGCTGTCTCTTCAGCTGGAAAGGTGGTCTTAATTATTATTTCTTGGATTGGCCAACGCTGAAGGAAAATGCTTCAGTGTTTGAAAGTAAATACATACTGACAGTTCTAATAAAGACACCTTAATAATGACAGATCTGTCTAAAGCCTCAGAAAAACTAAATACAGAATTTGTGCCTTAACTCGATCATTCCCAGTGAGAAGATTGAACCACCTTAACTTAGAGGTTGGACTTTCACACTTCATGTCTAGCCTGGGGTTTGAGCCTGAAGAAGCAACCTGGTCCCTTCAGATGTGAAGAATAGAGGACAGCTGTAGAATAGTGAGATGTTACATTTGTTTATGCTGTGGAACATTTGTTTAATGATGCAAAGATGTGTTGCATTCTTTTAGGTTGCATTTGTTTAACTGCCTGACTAAAACGCCTGATTGGTCTAATAAAGAGACAACAGCTTGGCAGGAAAGGATAGGTGGGGCTGGCAGGCAGAGAGAATAAATGGGAGAAGAAATCCAGGAAGAAAAGGATCAAGGAGCTAGAGAAGGAGGAGGACTCAAGGGGCCAGCCAGCCAGCTACACAGCCAGCAATGGAGTAAGAAAGAAAAAAAGAAAGTTATACAGAAATATAAAAACGTAAAAGGCCAGAGGCAAAAGATAGATGGAATAATTTAAGAAAAGTGGGGCATTCATAAGTAAAAAAATCTCTATGTGTTATGTGTGTATTTACTTGGTAGCAGAGTGGCAGCCCCGGCCCCCAAGAACAAAGAGACAAAGAACCAAAGAGTGAAAAACAGGCAACTCCAGATACTACTGAAGGTGGATGGGATGGTGTTTCTGAAGAGGGGGAGTCTGTGTACCATGTCTGATGCAATGTTTTAGCTGACATGCGCAGCCCTTCTTGGCCGCTATCAGATCTACTGCCACAAAAATGTTAGTTGGGTTCTGAAAATAGGCGCAAATGCAAACTCTAAAAGCGCAGAGGACCACCCTGCCCCTCGGTGAATACTTACGTCTGCAAACTTTACAACATTGGCCAGAAATGTGCACAGGAAGTGAGTCTGGGGAACAGTTGAGTGGCGGGCAGGACATCCTTCGGCACTCGACGGCCCCACTCTGAGAAGGGAAAGACAAAGGGGTCTCTGAGGTGTCCTCTGAACAAGTGTGCTTCAGAGGAAGTTCACCTCTGATCTCCAGAGCCTCGGGGAGGCAATGCAATGTGGGGAATCCCCAGGCCCCTCCACAACCAGAAAGAAAGTTTTCTCTCCAGCCCAAATGAACCTGTATCACCTCAATTACTTTTCTGATAAACATCACTGGCTTCATCCACCTGCCCATGTGGACTAAGTAGATTAGGCTGAAAACAAAAAGCCTATTTCTCTGAGACATATAACACTTGTAGTAGACCCTGTCAATCATTTTTAAGGCACTAACAATCCATTTTGTATTTTTCCTGGACAAACAATAGCATTCTTCAGATATTTATCAAGTAATTTCAACTGGACAGGGTCTACATACTAATTCAAGAGGGCCTCTTTTCTGAAACTGAAGGAGTCTACAGATGGTGGCTATTCTGTAAAACGTGGAGCGGGAGTTGTCTGTAGTTCTTGGGAACAGACACAGATGTCTTTCAAAAGCATCATACAAGCATTGAGAGCCTGACTAAACTCTGCAAAGGATGTGGTGGGTACTGGGAAGGTGGCTCAGCACTCTGGAGTGCACACTGCCCATTCAAGGCATCTCAGTTCAGTTGGGCAGCTCATAACCACCTGTAACTCCACCTCCCGGAGAACCCAAACCTCCTGGCTCCTGTGAGTGCCTACATTCACACGCACATGCTCACACACAGACATATGTGAGTACACACGATTAAAAATAATAAAATTAGATCTTAAAATGTGCAATCTAGGAGAGGAGACTAAAGCTCCATTAGGTCTGAAAACACTCAACTCTCAAACTCCTAACAGTAAGTAGCTTGAGCACAAAAATAAATCAGAGAGTATGTAACGAAGAAGCAGGCTTTAATTTCCAAGTATTTGGAAACTGTTGCACTTATTAAAAGGGAATAGGCATAATGGAAGTAGCATTATGTGCTAAGTAGCTTAGCTGCACTCCAGTTGGCGAGCCTGTGTCTTGCAGACTTTCGCCCGGGACTTACTTTGCACGTGCAGTTTCTGCAGTTGTCACCATCCACCCAGGAGTCTTGGTCCCTGTAGAGCAGCCCACTCACTTGGCAGGTCTTCTCACAATGGCAATTCTCCAGCTGACCAAGTCTTGTCTCTGCATAATTCAGCTGCAGAAAAGGTTTAGTGGATGTAATTTATGTGGTTCAATTGCACCGTCCCAGCAAAACTAATAGTGATGGGTGCGGGGAGGGAGTAGAAATCCCAGTGGAGAGCAAACGAAAACGCCAAGCAGTTTTCTGATTCTTAGCATAATCTGCTGTCTGCTTTTCACACAGGTAAAACTCATACCAAATTGAAGACATGTTGTCTCCTGTGGTCTGATGAACAACAAATGAGACATTAAATGGTGCCTCTGGAGCCTCATGGGTACTCAAGACAGCATGTGCTTACAGCCCAAACTCACACAGATGCGCTGGCGAGGAGAGTGTTCCCGGGAACTAATTAGGATGTTGAGCAGGGATCTAACTGGGAAGCCCCGTGCACTTGCATCTGTCTCCCACCATCCTCTCTGTGCAGTTTACAAGACGGAAGGTATGACTTCCTCTCAGATGAAAATTCTGGGGACTTGTAACAAGGAAAGAAAGCTATCGGAGAGTCCAGTGTCTTCCCGCATCGGTGTCCCCAAACAGAACATCCAGGAATTCACTGGCGCAGGGGAGGTAAGAAAACCCCCAGCTGAGACCAGGAGCTTCTCTTTGTTTGCTTACTTGTTTGTATGTTTGTGACAGAGGAACAGAGATGACTGCAGTAGGCAAAGAATTTGCCAGGCAAGCATGAGGACATGAGTTCCCACCCCAGTACCCCGTCAAAGCTGGGTACAGCAGGTGTCTGTAACCTTGGTGCCAGGGGATGAAGACAGTCAGACTACTGAAGTTCATTAGCTAGACAAACAAGCTGAACCAAAGGGCTCCAGGTTCAAGGAGAGACCCTATCTCAAAAATAAGGTGGAAAGTGGTTGAGGAAGACACTGACATCAGCTTCTGGCTGCGTGCACACACCCTCAAGTACATAAGCACACACACACACACACACACACACACACTTCTCTGAGACAGGCTTTCATTGCTTTTAATGACAGAGTCTTGATCTACAAATTCAAGAGGAACATGGCTCAGCCATCCTCACAACGAAGCCCTGAGTCATGGTCTCCAGGAGTGAAGCTCTCATAGCAACCCTTTCCATCTGGAATAAGAAATCTCTCTCCCTTTCCCTTGCTGGGTCGTTTTTCCTTGACCCCATTCTGAGCAAGTTTTAATGTCAGACATCTAAGATTCTTCTTAGCCTCCCCTTGCCCTTGACCCCCACCCTGAGCAACTGTTGTCTCCGGGCATCTGTGGTCCTCCTGGCCTCCCCTGCCCTTGACCACACTCAGCACCATTAGTTTCCCTTAACAGCTACTCTACATGTGGCTCCAGTTCTTTCTTAAATAATCTTTGTCCAGCCTATTGTAGTTTCCCCTCAAGCACTGCATAGAGTGGGAGTGTGGCTCAGTGGTCAAGCCCCTGCCTGGCTTGTGTAATTCTAACCGATGGTACGGCCAATCCTTTCATTCTTTTCCTCCACGTTCTTGAAACTTCTCAGAGGAATGTGGCCTTTCTTGCCTCCTGTGGTAAGTTGGCAAATCACGGAGAAAGTAGGCCCCTCAACTACCTACATGCTCCATGTTCACCCTAGGGAGCTGATAGACTTGCCTTGAACTCCTTACAGGTCCTTCTAACATGTGTGATCTTCCAAAGTGTTGCGTTTCATCTAAAGCACCAATCTAGTTAGAGTTTCTAGAATCTATGGTAATTAAGATCTTTGGGAATTCTTTAGGAAGCACGGATAAAATATACTTCCAAGAGTTTGCAGAGGTTAAATAACCAAAGCACGTGTATATTAAAGATAAGAAAACCACAGCTTAACATTCACTATCTTGATCCCATCTATTAGCCCCAACAGTTTCTGCATGAGCTGGACTTGAACAGGTGATCTAGATGTGCCTGCTACAGGTGACTCCAAAGGAAACCTGCGATCTTGGTAGGAAGTGTGTGTGCCCCACTCTGCAAATCTGGGACAATTCCAGTATCTATCTGACTCCAAGAAGGAAATTCCTTAAAGACCCCATGACCTGTGAGGGAGCCTCAGCTCCTGAAGATCTGTGACCCTCTAGAAGCTTCCAGGAGATCGGCCTTAGTAATGGCCAGCACCAACCAACAAAGCGGAGTTCTGTCTGTCTGTGAGGCTCCAGCCCTAAGAAAGCTTCACTTTTAGTGCCATGCATTTTGTTTTCCTGTCTGAACTTTCTTTTGACTTTTAATATGCTTAGCTCTTTCTAGCAATATGGAAAAGCCCTAATCTCTATAATAAAGAGAATATAAAGCACAGATAACAAAGGCAAAGGGATACTAAGGTAAAAAAAAATCTAATTTTTCAAAGGCATTTAATATGTAATCTTGCTTTCTTTTCCTCTGCTAAATCCTATAACAACAATAAAGGAGAAAAACAGCTCTGAGTCAAAAAAAAAAAAAAAGAATTACATTTTCTGCCATTGGTGGCAGCATGGTGAATTTATACAAATTCATTTTCAAAAACCATTTCTACACAACTACTTCTCTCTGAGGACATCCGAGATCCCAAGTAGATACGGTTTCAGGTCTGCATCTCTGTGTGCTTTGCCTTGGTTCCTGCACTTATCTAAGCAGCCACGGACTGAATCATTTATTCCGAGCTCTACACATTCAAAGGCAGACGGCAAAGAACTTTTCCACGGGAAGAGGTCAATGAATGGATATGAGGACATTCGTCATACACTAGATTGCATTTATGCTTTGAAGTCCTATCTGGTGTTTGTCATGTGGATGGGGGGAAAATGCAACCCATTGTTAAATCTGTAAGTTCAATTGGGAAACAATCACTGAGTCCCTCAACACAAGAAAGATCTCAAAATTAAATATGTCACAGTCTGAAATGCCATTCTGACCGGCACTTGATTTGTCCCCACAGATTTCAGAGATGTAAACAAAAGTAATCAGGAAATTCCACGTCTAGAAGATGGCAGGTTGTTACAAGTCAAGCCGCTTGCTGCCACGAAGAAAGAACTGGGTTCCATCCCAGAGAACACATGATGGAAGGAGAGAACCAACCCCCAGAAGCAGCTATCTGGCCAACATGTGTACACATGTGTGCATGCAAGCATAAATAGTAAATAAGTGGAATTTTAAAAAGGAATTCCCAGCCTTAGAAAATACAGCTAACTCTGATTAATATCTTCAAATTGAGTGTCACAGAACTTCAAAAAAATAAACATCAAAAATACCAACAAATGGCCTTAATGGAAGGAAACGACAGTTCTCCAGGGATGAAGTACAAACGGCCAATAAGCACATGAGAAAATGTCACCCTCACCGTGAGGGTTGCCTTTAGTTGCTAACTTTCCAAACTCTGGAATTTCCTGGAAGGAGAGTCTCAGTGAGGACTTGTATAGATTAGTTTGCCTGTACGCATGCCTGTGAAGAATTTCCTTACCTTGGGTAACTGAGGTGCAAAAATCCACCCTGGATGTGGGCAGCACTGTTGCCTGTGCTGACCACTGAGCTAAATGTAAAATGCAAAGGACTGGGCATAAGCATGCAAGCATCCATTCACTGGTCTCTGCTCCAGACCAGATGCTTCAAGTTCCTGATGCCTTGGCTTCCCTGTTAGGGATGGACTATAACCTGGAACAAAGAGCCAGGTAAGTCCTATCTCCCTTAAGTTGCTGTCATCAGGGTCTCTTATCTCAGTAACAGAACTAGGACATTATCCACCGAAGAAGTGCAAAGAGAAACTACATAGAGATTCCACCTCAGCAGTCAGAAGGGCAGCTATCAAGAGAGCAATAAAAGCAGCTGCTGCTGAGGGGCAGCCCAAAGGAGTCCTGAACACTGAGTAGGATCATACGCTAGCCCAGCCACTATCAAAATCAGTAGGGAAGTTCCTCAAGGCAGACCTACTGTGCGAGCCAGCTTTGCCACTTCTCAGGATTTACCCAGAAGTCTCCAGAACAACACGTCACAGAGATACCTGCGCATCAACGTTAACTGCGCTGCTGCTCACGTACCTAAGTTGCAAAGTAAACTGAGATGCCCAACAAGAGAAGAATGGATAAATAAAATGTGCACACACATCCCAAGGGATTCTTTCCTGCCATGAAGAAGAATGAAGTAATGTTCTTGGTAGAAAATAAATGCCAGTGGAGATAACCACCAAAGGAAATGAAGCCGGTCTCAGAAAGACAACAATTTTAATTACTTTATGCTGTCATAAAGACCAAAACCAACAGCAACTTGAGAAAGAAAGGATATTTCAGCTGACAGTTTATTGTCTCTCATGAGAGGAAGTCAGGCAAATCCGAAGCAGGACCCTGAAGGCAAGAACTGATACGGAGTCCATTGAGGAGTATGGTGCACCCGTTTGCTCTCATGGCTTGCTTAGTTTCCTTTCTTATACAACCCAGGACTACATACCAAGGGGTGGCACTACCCATGTCCTGGCCTTGCTCTCCAGAAGGACTCTGTGATTCCCACTACAACCCATATAATATATATATATGGAAGTCCTGATGGCACCTAGGAGATGCTACCAGTATTTGAGATGACTTTGCCGCTGAGGTGTGCATTTCCTTAGAGACAGCTGGTCCTCCCTGGTTTACCAGTATGAATAACAGCCAATGCTCACTGAATGTGCATCCTCTGTCCTTCAGCAAAGCTCATAGGCTGATGTAAGGAACAGTTATCTCTACAGATGGGGATGTGGCAGCCAGAAACGTCCAATGGCTTGTTCAAGACTAGGAACAGCTGAAACAAGGTCAAAGGCAGGCTCGGGATCAGATCATGAGGATTCCAAATCCCTGTCTCCATACCTGCCCTGGGTGCTCTGACTATTTCTGTCTTAACCACAGTTGCCGGATAACCCAAACCTAAGTCCAATCCCATCCACTAACACTTGTCATATTAGGCTTATTTTTTGAAGGTAAACCCTGACTCCAAGTAGATTTGATGCTGTCAAATAGTTGCATCTTGGAGCTGTATTTAACTTATGGTTGGCCTCACATCTCCAGACTCCATATCCATCAATCTGTCAAAAGAATAAATGATGTTTTGTTTCCACCAAGATGGTAGATCAGATGCCCTAAAGGACATCTCACTTGAATGAACTAAAATCCTGGAGACAACACATAAGTAAAAGTCTTGAAAGTTACCACAGATGTAGCTCAAAGGAGAGACACAGAAGCTAAGGCAGAGTGACAATAAGGACCCCAGGTGACCAGCAAGGACCACAGCCAACCTGTATCCTGAAGTTTCTGCTGGAGTATAGAGGCCTTGGGCTCCCATCGTGATGGTTACATGGAGAAAAGTAAAACAGATAGACGATATAGTCTAAGATGTGGCCCTTAAAGGAAACTCTTGTATAAAGGCAAGGCTCTGGAAGTGCAGAAAGAGCAAGCCTTCCACGGCACAGAAAAGCCTTCCTGTTCAAACCTTCTCACTGGCAAGCAGGAGAAGACTTTGCCCTTGAAAAATTCTTTACAAATTCTTCCCACAGACTTCACCTGGCCTGCCACAGACTGGGTAGTAATTCTGTGAAGTCAGGTGGTAGAAACAGAAGGGTCCTCACCATCTTTGCAGAAGCATACACAATGTCCACCCAGGGCTCAAAGAAGGAAAAGAAGCAGTTCAGAGGCAAAGGGCGAGGTAAAGGGTCTTATTCCTGCCCTGGACTTCCTCCACACTATGTGACTGCAGGCTCTACATGCACTCTCTACAGTGAATCTGGGAACTCAGGCATGGCTCAGTGAAGTGGCTCTCTTGTATTTCGTCTTCCTTCTCCTTTCTGATGCCTCCACTCTCTTGCTAGCCACCTCTTAGCATCCATCTCTTCCCCTCTTCACATTTTATTGTGTTTCTCTTTACAACCTGTTTTTCTCCAACCATAAAGGTTCTGGCATATGACTGGACTTTCGAGATCCAAGAACCTGAATTCTAGTCCTGGTTTTGCCATCTGTTATCTCAGGAAGAGTTATTTACCCGTTCTGACCCTCAGTCTTCCCCTCTGTAAAGTATGCTAATAAATTGAACTAAGCTCCCAGGATCATTTGGAGAATTGAAGGGATAACACACATAAAAGGTAAGCCTTGGACCAAACACATAGAAACTGCTCAACAAGTTTAGCTAATGAACGAGTTTCCAATTTTTTTCCTATATCAATGATTAAGTTCTATAGGCCATACCTTGTCTACCATTTATTTTTATATAGCTTGTAAACTAAGGATGGTTTTCACACTTTTCAATGGTTATATTTTAGGTTATATATGATTATATCTTAAATAAAACAAGTATATACACAGTATCCTAAATTTTGCTCTTGACCTAGCAAAGCCCACAATTGGCTAGTGAGATGTGTGTGTGTGTGTGTGTGTGTGTGTGTGTGTGTGTGTGTGGTGGTGGTGGTGGTTTACATGCTTGCTATGCAAGCTTGAAGACCTGACTTTGTATCTCCATTGCCCAGGTAAAAAGCCATGTGTGCTGGTGTGCTGATAATATTAGCAATGGGGGTGCAGAGGATTTCTGGGCTCACTGGCCAACCAATAGAGTCAATTGGTAAGCTCCAAATATAGTGAGAAAGGCTGTCTCAGAAACTGAGATGGGAAGGGATATCTATGTATCCAGTTGCCATCCTAGATTCCCATAGAGTGAAACAGTGCAGTGGAAGTGGAAGAACTCTGTTGCAGAATTACACATCTCTCTAGTTTAGAAGGAACAGACTTATAAATCTGCCAAACGCCTAGGGAGTGGGTTTAGAAGGTGAATGAAACCATTTTCGGCTTGCAATTTCCCACAATTAAATGTCTTCCGCTTCACAAATGCCCATTTTACATAACAATGTTTGAAGGGTAGAGTTCATTGTGGCTCCTAGACAGTGCACAGCTCCGGAGAGGGAAATGGCATTGCTACCTGGGGGAGAATGGGAAAGAAAAGAGCACAGGGGGAGCTGAGAATGGAGGCCAGTCATCACCTGAGGCTGAGTGGCATGTGTCTTGTATTTAAAACCTGCTAGCATGCTAACATATAATTATCAGTATTGAGATCAAGCTGCTGCAGACAATGTGGCATAAAAGCTTCCATGCGCCACAAGCTGGGATGGCCTAGGATTCCAGTTTCCTCCAGGCTCTCAAGGTGAAAAGCTGATGCTTTTAGGCCTTCAGCCTCAGTCTCCATCTTCCTCTTTAAAATATTCTGTCTCTTTTTTCCAGACAAAGGGCACTGGAAAGACAGCTTGGTGGCTGACATGCTTACTGAGCAAGCTTGAGGACCTGATTTTGTATCTCTACTGACCAGGCAAAAATCCATGTGTGTTGGTGTGCTTATAATATCAACAATAGGGATGCAGAAATAGGAGGATTTCTGGGCTCACTGGCCAACCAATACAGTCAATTGGTGAGCTCCAAGTAGTGTAAAAAACTCTGTTGCTAAAGTAGGGAGTGACTCAGTAGATAGCAATACTGACTTTTGGCCTTAACACCTGTGCATGGGTGTACCCACTATACACACACACACACACACAAAAGCTTGAAGAAAATGTCATGACCAAAAGTCTAGTCTGAGGTAGAAAGGTTGTCATGGCATGATCAATGGCTCCCAATCACTTACCCACCAATCCCTCCATTTCCCCATGCCATAGCTGAGGGCCAGCAGCCAGCAGCCATAGGTAGAATGGGACTAATATATCATTTTCACTGTTATTAAGGTTCTTGCTTTGGCAGAGAATAATATCTCTTGGGCCCAACCTAATTCTTTCTTTGCCCTAGGCCAGCATCTATGTCCAGGGCCGACCACCGCCACAGCAACAGCTGTTTTCTGTTTTCTTTTCTTTTCGTTTTTAATTTCAGTGCCCTTTTCCACAAGGCTTTGGCTTTTCATGTGAAGCCACATTTCATGAATATATATGAAAGCTCCTTATTATTTACATTTGGGTTTCAGCTACCCAAGATGAGCACTGATGAGGGATTGTTCTGCTCATCGTGTCCTGTTTGTGTCTGACAGAGTCCCAGGAAATCCCCAGAGCCATACACAGGTCTGCTGTATGGATGATGACGTGTGTACTCTGCATGAGACAACTCAAGGCATCTTTGCTTCTTCACTTATCTGGGAACCAGTCTGAAAATGAGTCACATATTAGAAGCTTGATGTAATGCCTTCAAATGACAGAAATCTGCCCACGATAGCTCTTTTACCCTCCTGATTATTATCAATTATTCTTACATCCAAAACGCATTTGTTCACAAGCTGCAGTGACTCGGCCCATGCATCATCTATCATTGTTACTGCTTCCATAGCCACTGGGTAAAGTCTTTTTTGTTCACAAGGAACCTACAGTGGTGCAGATTGTTTTCTGCGTCCCGGGACTTCTGAAGAAAGCCATTTGATACAGGCTAATCTTTCCAAGGACCTCAGTCATTGTGCTTACTGCAGGTAGCCCTATTTCAAGCAAAAAGGAAACATTTTGTAGTAGCACTTTTTCATGCCAAGCTAAAAGTGTTTCCATTAAAACACATGGCTCTGAATTCCAGACAGGACATACAGACAAAACATTGCAGGAAATTTTAGACACCTACTTTTGCAGTCATCTTGGCCAAAAGCTCTTGCAAATCCATTATTCCTTGAACCAGGCTCAGGAAATCACTGCATGTTGGACAAGCTCAATAGAGAAAACAGAAGGCGTGTGTTCATCATGTGCTCATACATGAAAGAGAAATTCGAAGCGAGTTTTTTAACTACATGAGGGGCTTTGCTTTCTCGGGGTTAAAGTTTGAGGGTCCTGCTACTAACTCCCTCGTTTTTATTAATAATAAAAAATGGGAAAGAAGAGGCAATTAACTGAAAAGAATAAGACATTTTTAAACTAAATCTCCATATGTGTCAAAAGATGACTTAGAAGAGGAAAATTTCCAAGAAGTAACTCACACCCAAGTCAAAAACCTTAAAAAAATAGTTTTGTGAGATACATGATTTTTACATTAAACATGCATTTATTTATATAATTATATTAAATGCATCTTTTTGTTCTAACATACAGAACCCACTGACTAATCCTTCCTTACCCTCACACTGTAATTTTGTAAATAACGCAAAAATCCTTTTTCAAGCTTGAAAGACACAGTGACAGCTACGACAGATAATCTTGTCACTGTTCCCATCCTCTCCAAAGTCAGTCTTACATAGCGGTCCATATCCTTCCAGATGTTTTTGTCTGACACTAGGAACAAGCCATGTGATATTAAATTCAGAAATGCCTAAGCGCCACTTACTGCGATTTAGGTTGGGACACTGTGTGATGAACCCGTTCGGCATGAAGATGATCTTGCCATCTTGGATGATCCCCTGACAAAGAAGAGACAAGGAACAATGAAGATGACAGTTGCGGGTAGCCCTGCACAGCCTCACATCCATGCAGACCAGATGGTGTTTAGCAAAGCTAGTGCAAGTCAGCCTTGGCCAGCACCATTCCATTGCTCCAAATCGCCTGTCTAGACACCGTTTGTACATTCAACTTGAGAAGGCCAGAGTTAACTCCATCTGGTCCACACCAGCAAGAACAATACCAAGGGTACATTAGGAAGTATCTGCAGTCATAAACTATCAAATTAGAAAGTCACTGTGGAACACAAACCCTTGTATATATTAATCAACCTGGAATATTGAGTAATGATAATTTATAAGACTTATTTTTAACGGGAACCAATACAATAAAGATTCCTCATTTTTGCATACAGTGTGTGTACATATATATATATATATGTTGTCTGTTTGCGTGTGGGCACAAGAGTTAGGGTGCACATGCATGTACATGTGTCCACATGAATGTAAAGATCAGGCATCTTCTTCAATCTGTATGTATCGAGGCAGGATTCCTCCCTTGAACCCTCTAGCTTCTCTAGTTACTCTAGCTACCTAACTGGCTCTGGGCATCCCATCTCGGCCTCTTGTGTACTAGGATGACAGGCCAGTATCCACTCCCACCTAGCATTTACTAGGTGCTGGAGTTCCAAACTCCAGTCTTCAGATTTGCACAGCCAGTGTTTTACCAACGGAGCCGTACTCCCAATTCCAATAAACACTCCTATTGATTCATTTCGTTAAGGAATTAAAATTAGATTTCAAAGAATAATTAAGCAATAATTTTCATTTTTCAACTAATTGAACAACACTGAGTCTTTGCTGGAGTCTTAGAACTTGATCAACATCTCTAAGGAGAAAGGGCTGCTTAAACACTAAGTTCAGTCTAGAAGAAAAGACCAAGTTTACAACAGTCATTGGGGACTGATCTCTCAATGAAAACATTGGCTTGGCTTTGGGATTTTTCAAGTTAAAATTAAGGTTCTGTTTTTAGAGAGTTTTTTTTCTTTAGATCTACTGGAAGAGATAGAAGAGAACAGATGGTAGATGCGGACACTGGTTCAGAATATTGAGCTTCATCTATAAATAAAATATAGGCTTAAGATAGTGTGTAAGTCTTTGGAGAGATTCATATTTAACATTTATGTGCATGCCTCCCAAACAAGGCAATCAGCATGTGCTGCTCTCTTATTACCATTCCAATATAAAAGTTAATTGTTAATATTAATAGAAATAACAGGATCAGGGCAGATCAACAGCACAACTGTACACTTTTCCCAAGCTCATTGCCCTTGGACAGGAAGCAGTGCTTATGATCATGAAGCGAGATGGCTTCACCATGGGAAAGGACCCTGCCACTGCTCCCCACTATTAATTCATAATCTCACGCAGTGACTAATGCAACCTGAATCAGCTTCTCTCAGATACAACGATGCTTCATCTTTCAGAGGCAAACAGTTACTTCAAGAGGCAGGGCAACTTTCAAATACACTGCACTTGAAAAAAAATCTGTCAGGCAGTGGCGGTATATACCTTTAAACCCAGCACTCGGGAGGGAGACAGAGGCAGGCAGCTCTCTGTGAGTTGGAGCCCAGCCTGGACTACAGAGTGAGTGCTGGGATATTCAGAGTTGTTACACAGAGAGACCCTGTCTTGAAATAGATAGATAGATGGATGGATGGATGGATGGATGGATGGATGGATGGATGGATGGACGGACAGATAGATAGGGCAAGATGAAGGGAGAGAGAGAGAGAGAGAGAGAGAGAGAGAGAGAGAGAAGTCAGGGTGAGTCATTGACTCTAGCTTACTGGGAGGACTGCACAAGAAGAAAGAAACCTTCTCTGAGCACCAGTCATCTGGAAGGGAGATGCTGCATCTAAAAGCTAAAAATTCCGCTAGTATAAGACTTGGGTCAATTTAACAGGCATCTGAATCTACACTGTCACCTATGAGACCTCTTGTTTTCTAATTGCTTTTCCATTTATGTCTATGGTGTGTGTGCTAAAATTTATGCTTATATAGACAAAACTATTGATTTCCATTAAAGAACAGACCACCACAGAAAATTAAATGCCATGCTAGGAAACATCTGTCTATAAGAAACCTGAAAATGACTGTGCGGGGGAGGAAGGCAGCAGCTAAGCGGAGGATGGGACAACAGAGGGCAATGAAAACTGCTGAGCACTCTCTCATGTGCAGAACCTCTGCGTGAGAAAGAGTGCCATAGCCAGAAAGGGCCACATGTGCGGTGAAGAAGGAAACCGCAGAAGGAGAGAGGGCAGTAGGGGACAATAGAGGAAGATTGGGGCAAACAAGGACACATATAGTAGAAAGTATAATATAACTTAAAATGCAAAGCAAAAACATAATATTAAATTTGTTTCTTTTTTAAAAAAGAAAATACCTATGTAATCAAGTAGATGTTAGATAGATTTAGAATAATCAGCCACCTTGGTTTGCCCAATATGCAGAGGTTTTGCTTTGTCTTTTTTTTTAATAACAAGGGATATCTTATTGCTAGAACAGAGACACTCCTAGGCAAACCAGAAGTACTGGTCAACCTTGGTGATAGAGAGGTGTGTAGAAGACACATATGTGCCAGGAGAGGACCAGGCTCACCCACTCCTGCCAGAAGATGCTGAATAACCCATGGGAAGAGTTCTTAGAAATGTGTTTTATAGAAATTATCTCTCTCCCACAAAATGGAAAATCGCCTTGAAAAGATGAGACATCTATTGGCCTAATAACAATCTAGGGCATAATAGCCTCCCTTGGCCTGTTTTGAAGTGATCTTACTCATTTTAGATTTAAAATAAAAAGTTACAATTTACTTCCTACAACCCTTCCTTGCTTCTGATTTTCTTTTTGATCTTGACCTCTGGCACGTGTGCAAACACGTGTGTGTGTGTGTGTGTGTGTGTGTGTGTGTGTGTGTGTGTGTGTGTATCACAGATCATTAGGTAAAGGTCAATGATACTGACTTGACTTGAAAAAACCTGAAATAAGAGCTGACAGCTTTCCAATGCTCATTAACACAAAAACCCAAAGCTCTTGGTATTTTTTCTGAGAAAAAGTCATAGGGGTCAGCCCACACATGGATATGAAAACTTGTTCTTGCCACATAAATCAAGATGTTAACTTGATGCAGAATGGACAGAGATCGATGCTGGGTTGAAAGAAAGCTGGAGATAGGACATCGATACCAACTGCAGCTCATGAGAAGGTGGACGCAAATGTGTATAACCCACAGAAGAATGGGTGATTGTGTGTGTGCGCCACACAAATGTGGATGCCAATGTCCACATGCCCCCATAGAAGTGAAGGTGAGAACGTGCTTGTGAACCACAAATGTGTGTGCTACTGATATAAATATGGGTATAAATGTGCATGCGGCCCACAACACACATGTAATCCACAGAAGTATGAATAGTGTGTGTGTGCATGTGTGTGTGTGTGTGTGAGAGAGAGAGAGAGAGAGAGAAACACACAGAGACACACACACACACACACACACAGAGAGAGAGAGAGAGAGAGAGAGAGAGAGAGAGAGAGAGAGAGAGAGAGAGCTGGGTGTAAATGTGCACACTTGGGACCCAAGGAGTGTTGGGTATCCCACCTTCTCCCTAGAATGAGGACCAGAAGTTTTTACATTGGCTTACCAAAGTCTCGTATACATGCCCAGCAGCACAAGCTGATGTAGGTAACTCCTCAATTGAAATTCGTTTTCCCAGGTCACTCTGGTTTGTATCTAGTTGAAGAAAACTACCCAGAACAATGGACTCCTTCTTAACACACAGAGACCACCATCGAATGGCAGCCTTTTCTTTCCTGTGTGTCCCCTGTCTTGTGTATTACTATCATAATAAAAGCACAGTCCAACCTCAAAAGTCCTACAAGCCTTTAAATTTCTCTTAAGTTTAAATGTTTGGTGACTTTTAAAGACCGAAGACTTTGATTTGTTGGTTCTGCTAAAATAAACAGTAAGCTGGATACTTTCTTCCAAAATGGAAGAACTAGGACACAAAAACAAGCATTCTTATCGAAAATGAAAGCCCAGCATTGTAGCTCCTGTATCTCAATGTCTGACATCTGAAACTCAGTCACAACTTCCTGGCCTCCAAAGGGCCTTGGTAGCTCAAATCCTCCAGTTCTGCTATCTGCAGTATTCACAGCTTGTCTTGTAGGCTGATTCCACTACATACCTACACTGTCCTTGGTGACTGTCCCAGGCTCTTGTCATGAACTCTATGCTCGAGTCTCCACTGGAAGTGAAACTGTGTCTTCACTATAGCCTCTCCTGTCCTCTCATAGCGACAGGCCTCAGCTTCTCTCTGTGATCCATTCAATCTTTGGGTCTCAACTGCTTCTGAAGCTGCACCTTCACAGATGGCCTCCCTTTATGGAGATTCAATGCCTTCTCAGAGTAGCAAGCTTTAGCCACTTTCCATGATCACTTCAACCCTACAGCTTTCATGCCACCAAAATCACCAAGTTTGTCTGCCAGATTGAGTCACAGCCTTGGCCCCCTCTTGACTACTCCTGTGTGCTGACCTTGAGGAAGTACTCAAAAATTCTCAGAAGATTCCTTCTCAGTGATGCTCATCTCTTGATAATCACAGATGGTTTCTCAGCCCCAGTTAACCAGTATCTTTTGTCCCAGTAAAGCAAAGGTTTCATTTCCAGTAGTCCTTTCTTTTCCTTACAGAATTTGTTGTGGTTATAGTTTATAAATATCCATTTTAAATATATTTTACTTGGAATATAATTACATCATTTCCCCCTTTGTTAGTCCTAGAGATGTGAAGAGAAAGACTGCCAACCCAAATCATCATGGCCAAATTAATTAAAATAAGCTTTTTTATTTCTATATATGAGCTATCTCTCCTCTAAGTTGGTGTTCAAGAAGTCAGCCTTAGATGTGAAGAAGACAAAATTTTTAAAGTTCAGGGGTAGGAGGTTTCCACATGGGGGATTTGGCAAGCAAAATAGTCAGAGTTACAGGAATAGAACATAACCATAACATGTTAGTCATAACAACCTCCTGCAATGAAGACATTATAAAAGGATTGCAAGGTGTCATAACAAGGCAGTCATAACAACAGGTAGTCACAATAAGGTAGTCATAACAACCTTTTGAAACAAAAGTAGGGATGAAAGATGGTTATGATAACTTCTTGAAACAAAGGCATGGTTGCCTTTTCCAGAAACAGGCAGTACAGAACCATTTGTAGTTAAGGTTATAGGTTGGGCATAGCCCAATCCTTGAGAAACAGAGGTTTAATCACAAACAGGAATAAACCTATATTTGTCTTTATCATAAGATGACTTTCAAGCCTAAGATGGAGGCAGGTTGGTTCATCACCTCCCTTTCTTCCATCCAACCTCTCCTATGCCTCCTTCTTACCTCCTTCTCAAATTGATGACATCTTTTTCTTATGTCAAACTTAACATAAAAATGGCCCTGATCAAGTCTCAAACACCCCTCTGCAATTTTACAACCCAGGCCTCCATTATCTGCATTTATGTCAGTATTCTTAGCAAGTTTCCATAGTACAGCCTATTGAGCTTGATAGATTTGCTATTAAGATTTCTTCAATAGATTTTCTAGTCCAAAGCTTCAAAATCCTTCCACAAGCCTCCCCCAAAGCAACATGATCAGGGCCACCACAGCAGTAGCCCACTCTCTGGTACCAATTCCTGTTCTGATTTGCTTTATGTTGCCATGATAAAACATAGCCCACAAACAATTCGGGACAAAAAATGATTATTTGGCTTATAGGTTAGAGTCCATCTTCAAGAGAAGCCAAGGCAGGAACTAAAACAAAGACCATGGAAAAATGCTGTTTCCCTGGCTTGCTCAGCTACCTTTCTTATACAATGCAGGCCTGCCTGACTAGGCATAGCACCATCCAGAGTGGGCTGAACCTCTGACATCAAGTACTAATTAATAAAATGCCTTACAGACATGCCCATAGACCCATCAGATGAAGGCAACTCCTCAATGGAAGTTCCCTCTTCCCAGGTGAATTTATGGTGTCAAGCTGACAAAAATTAACCAACACAAACACAGGAGAAATATTTGCCATGCTAAAATTAACTAAATTAAATTTAGGATTTTAAACCACTAAGTTTTTATAAATATGAAGGTAAGTTACAAAGTATCTCCCTCAACCTTATTCCTCCACACAAAAATTTACCTGTGAGGATTTCCACAGACAAAAAGGAGTCTTCCAGTACTGCAACTTCTCTCAAAGAGAAGAGCTAGGGGTTTAAAAGACTGAATTCCCTTATCCCTCCTAATTCATCTTTAAATTCATGCATACTCTTCTGAAACTGCAATGTCCTTGGACTACATCTAATATACAATGGGCTTATATCCTTTTCAGCAGCACGCTGGACCTGTGCTAGACGGCCTCAGCTGGCCTCGTCACCTATCTTTTATCTCATATCATCTATCCTGTCAGATTTTCTCAAACTTTAACTCCTTAATTCTGAAATACATTGAGTATCTACTAAACATTCTCGGTTCCAGCCCAACACTGCTAGACTCCAGTCTAGCTGGGTTGGAGGAGCTAGGAGTCTGCACTTGAGTGGGGCTGGAATGGACCCAGGACTCTGCATTTTCAAAAGCTGCTCCAGATCACCTTACTAAAGCTTGGTCAGCTGACAATTACTTTCTTTCAGAGCAAGAAGGTTTATTTGCCAAAAATTAAGTGTTGGGAGAGTAACATCTAACAGCTCCATATGGGCAGTTCACTGACTTGGTACTGAATAGAAACTGGTTGGGTTGCTGTATAGGCAAACTGAGGACACGACCAAGAGCACACATCCTAGTGGCCTCTGGACATCTTGTGTCTTAGAGTTTGCATTGTCAGCAAAGCGAACAATCTAAAAGTACCAAATTCCTGGAGCCTGGAGGTTGCACAATATTGGGCCATATTTTTCTGAGAGGTTTGGATCAGACAGAGAGCACTTGCTTTTAATCTAAAGTCACACATTGGACATCTCAAGATAGGGAGCAGACCACCAGGAACCCTCTGGAGAAGCTTCTGTGGTGGTTTTGCTACTCAAAAGGAGTACTGAACCGGGGCCAAAAACCTGCTCGGGTCACCTGTAAGAAACTCACAGCTCTGATCCTGTTAATAGCTTTCCTACTGGCCACCTGCATCCTAAACCAAACAGTACACTGGAATGCCACACGATGACAAAGCTCAAAATGTATAAATAACTGTGGCAGTTTGAATGTAAGTGACCGCCATAAGCTCATAGCGAAAGGCACTCTGAGGGGGTGTGGCTTTTTTATGGAGTAGATAAGGCCTTGTTGAAGGACTATGTTATTGTGGGGTAGGCTTCGAGGTCTCCTTTATGACACTCAGAGTACTTCTTGTTTCCTTCGGGTCAAGATGTAGGCCTCTCAGCTCCTTCTCCAGCACCACGTCTGTCTGCAGGCTGCCATGCGCCACCACAATGATAATGGACTAAACCTCTAAAACTGTAAGCCACCCAGTTAAATGTTTTCCTTTATAAGAATTTCCATAGTCGTGGTGTCTCTTCACAGCAAGAGAAACGCTAAGACAATAACCTAGGGGAGCCCCACGGTTGCATTGCCAAACAAGACACTGACGTCAAGCGCTCCACTTACTGAAATGACTACAGCTTGTCTTCATTGCCCAGTGTCTATTTGCACTGGATGCCAACCGTTTGCTGAAGCAGCTTTAAACACTGAACAGAGGAGCTGCTTCTGGGTAGCCTGAGGTCATGCACACACCACCATCGCATTTATATTGCTAATTTGCTCTTTGTCCCTGGAGCTCCATCTCTGGAGAATGTAAACCGCAAGTGGACGCCTACAACGCAGAACTCCCATGATCACTGTTGGTCAGGGTGGAAGGCAGAGAGGGAATCTATTCTCCCCCTTTCCTTTAATCGACCTGTTGCCAGCTCTACCTCCTGCAGAAGGCTTGCCATGAAGATGAAAATAAATTCCCACCAATAAGTGGTCCATTTGGATTTTTAATGCTTGTGAAACTAACTCTCATTATTTCCAACATTTTTTGTTGTTCAGTAAGAAAAATAGAAAGATATAACAAATCAGAAAATGATGCCATTAAGACCCTCTTACATATAGCATAACTGAGATTAGCAAACCCTCCTAGACACTCAGCACTCTCTACCACAAAGGAAAGATGCTTTAAGGCTAAACAAATGCTAATTCTTTTTTAACACTCTTATTTCCCTGCAGATCTCTGTTTACACTGAAGAAACCGGTTTTGTGTTTTCTGTGTTTTTATTGTTTTTTGTTTTTTGTATGCTAAAAATACTGAAACAAATTGCTTTGAAAGGGAGAAGAAAGGCGGTGGGAGCACTTCCTGCCAGGCATGTAAATATATGGATGAAGATGTGTTCTGTTTATTAGCTGGCACAGACCCCAGCTCTGACAACAGAATCCTGGAAAGGAAGAGCTGGTAAGGAGCATTTTCAAGATGCAACCCATCACCCGTCTCTGCCCTGAACACAGTGAATAAAATATCCCAGCTTGCACAAAACCAAGAAAGACACTTGTCGACTTTCATTACAATCCATAAAAGCTGTCAGCTCATTAGCATATCATTAGCTGCCCTGCTGCTTCCAAAGTCTTAACGCAGAGAAATATTAATCTATAATTGCACACACTTTCCGGTGCTGCGGTTCCAGCTTTCTGCATGAAAGGAAAGCAGGAGTGAAGTACGGGAGGAATCCAATACAGTTTCTCTCGCTTTGTGCCTATAAACATATGTTTACCATCTGCAGGACTACGGGAGCAGCTGAGGTGAGAACCCAACAGCTGCCGGGGTAAGGGAAAGAGTTGTCATCAATCTGACTTTGCAGTGACAGCTCAGCTGCTAAAGGAGAGGGAGATGACCAGGTAAGAGAAAGCAGGCAGGGCTGAGGACGTCCTTGGTAGAGGGCTTGCCTGCCACGCATGAAGCTCTGGTGGAATCCCCACCACCATGTCCACAGCGGGCTTGGTGGGGTATGTTCAGAATCGCAGAATTTAGGATGACAGGAGGGACGATCAGAAGTTCAGTGCCATCTAGCTCAGATTACATGAGGCCCTTAAAGGGGTTTAAATGAAATAAAAGGGAAAAGGAAAGACTTACAGGAGAGAGAGAGAGAGAGAGAGAGAGAGAGAGAGAGAGAGAGAGAGAAACCAGCCTTGACTTTGGCACAGTTGGGCAGGAATCCTCCTGGAGACCTATGCTATTTAGAAATTGTCAAAACACTCAGTTCCTTTTCTCTTTACCCTTTCTCCTTTAGATCTTTTGAGAAGAGGCAGCCCAGGCTGGCTTCAGGCTCCCTACAACCAATTGGGCATGACCTTAAACTTCTGATCCTCCCGCACTGTGGGAGAATGGTCTGTATTCTGTCAACTATATTTTAAATAAAATATAGTTTTTTGGCCAGTAGCCAAGCAGGAAGTATAGGCAGGACAACCAGACAGGAAGTAGAGGTGGGTCAAGAGAATGAGAGAATTCTGAGAAGGAGGAAGCCCATTCCTCTGCAGTTGTGACCCTGCCACAGAAGAAGCAAGATGTGACTGCCTCACTTAATAAGGTACCGAGCGGGCCGGGCGGTGGTGGCGCACACCTTTAATCCCAGCACTCGGGAGGCAGAGGCAGGCGGATCTTTGTGTGTTCGAGACCAGCCTGGTCTACAAGAGCTAGTTCCAGGACAGGCTCCAAAGCTACAGAGAAACCCTGTCTCGAAAAACCAAAATAAATAAATAAATAAGGTACCGAGCCACATGGCTAGCATAGACAAAAATAATGGGTTAATATAAGTTATATGAGGTAATAAGAACGCTGAGCTGCTAGGCCAATCAGTTTATAACTAATGTAGACCTCTGTGTGATTTCTTTGGGACTTAATGATTGTGGGAACTGGGCAGGACAGAAACTCAGACAACACTGCACGCACCTTTCAAGCCCTGGAATTAGAGGTGTATGCCGCCAGTCCAGGTTTATGCTATTTTAGAGATTTAATCCAGGGCCTTGTGTATATGAAGCAAGCCCCCTCTTTACTAAGCTATATTCCCAATCCCTACCATCAACCCTGAAGCATCCCAAACACACTGCAGTTCCTCTAGGTGGAGTCATTTTTAATACTCTGAAATAGAACACAAACAGCTAAAATGCAAGACAGGAAAATTGAGTGGGTAGTCAACCGTCCCAGGAATAAAAGCTGTAACAATCACGTCTCTCTCTACTAGATAGCCATTTCCTCAGAAAGATGTTTTTCTGAGGTACAGAAATTTCAAGGTTGGGTGTAGGTTTCACAGGGGACTCATCTGTGGTGTAGAGGCTTGTGTACCCCTCGCCAAGACTATGCCTCCTCCTGTGCTCCTTAATCTTTTCTACACTATCTATGATGATCAAGCAGGACTTGACACGTGAGATGGTCTTGCTTTACTTTGCCTAGGAAGCAACTCATTAATATTTAAAAATAGAGAATAATATTATTTTAACCCAAAACGTATCATACACATTTAACTTTGGAGCAATAAACCAGGTGTGTGTCTTGGGCCCGGGGGACAGAATCACAAGCATGAATGTGCAAAGCCCTAAGACATGCTGACTCTCAGGACATGGCTGCCTCCTCTTCAGGCAGAGTGTTGTGGCACTGAATTAGTTAGTCAAAAGGTAATTTCTGTAATGACACACTGACATATTCCCTGTACCCAGGTCATCATAGTTCACCACCGTATGGCCAGGAGCATTGTCTGGTGCCCAGAATTCTGAGGAGATGAGATCTGAGTTCCCCGTGAGCATCACCCTAAATAACAAGTCATATACCACTGGAAAGCAAGGAGAGCCATCCTGCTGCCCAGGGAAATGTGGAACATTCAGCCTCTTCTGTCTCCTTCCCCAAGAATCAACTGTTCTCTACCCCTGGGGATCCAGAATAAAATAATAGGCCTGGTCACATCCATGACATATGAGATGGCTTTCTAATTAAAAATGAAGGTGTGTGTGCTACCCCATCCCCATGAAGACTTTAATAAATACCTGTTGGATGAATAATCAGACTGTGGGGGGAAAAAAACCCAGGCTTAAAGATCATTTCCATCACTTATGGAGCTGTGTAGTGTTGGCAGATCACTTAATCTCTTAGAGTCCCATTGACTTAGCTGTACAATGGAGATAATAATCATGACCTCATTAGGATTCTCTGGATGTGAGGTGTAATTAGCTTAGGTAATGATGAAGAGCAAAAGTCTGGAGCCTCAAAAGCATTAACTTACTGGTTCTCTTAACCGCATCCCCAAACCTACATCTGAAGCAAAACATCTGTCCAGGCTCAGAACCCTACCATCCTTTCTGCTGTTCTCTCTGTATCCTGTACCCACTCTGCGTCCTCTCTATATCGTTCTGTTTCCTCTTAGTATCTTCTCTGTGTTCTCTCCATGTCTTCTTTGTATCTCCTCTGTGCCCGTAAGCATTCCTCCCGCCTAGAGATGCATACATTCCAAAGCTAGATGGAGCCGATGGTTCTCTCAGTCATATCCTCCTAACAGAGGTTTCCCTAAGTGTGTATGTACATGTGTATGTGCGTGTGTATGTACGTGCGTGTGTATGTAAGTGTGTATGTAAGTGTGTATGAAAGGGGGAAGTACGTGTGTATGTGCGTATGTACATATGTGTGTATGTATGTATGTATGTGTGTATGTAAGTGTGTATGTATATGTGTATGTACATGTGTATGTAAGTGTATATATATGTATGTATATACATGTGTATGTACATGTATATGTACGTGTGTATGTAAGTGTGTATGTTACTGCTACAATGTGGAGTGCAGCAGAGGACAAAGGACACACAGAGACAAGATGGACTGTCTGCCATGCAGCCTCTTACCTGGCAGGTAGCTTTAGTGCACACACACATTCAGCCTGCATTACCTCTATGAGAGACTTAGTTATCACTTTACAGGTGCAATGTCTGTAATAGCTAATCTTGGATGTCAACCTGACTGCATCTGGAATCAATGAAATCCCAAGATGTTGAGAATTCCTGTGTGGGATTTCCTTAATCAGATGATTTGAAGCAGAATAACCCATCCTAATTCTGAATGGCACCTTCTGGTGGCAACCCAGATAGAAGGATGTGGAGGAAAGAAATCTGCTTTTTAGCCTGGCTAATCACTCTCACTGGCTAATCCAGCTGTCCTGCTGCTCCAGCATTCCAGCCCCACGCTCAGAACCAACTTCTTGAGCAAGCCCACATAGACTGAAGACCAACAGCTCCCCAGGAATGCCCCAGGCCTTCAGGGGCAGATCAGGACTGGGGAAACATCCAACGTAAGGACTGAGCAGCTACCAGAGTCTTGGTATCTCCAGTATGAAAAGACACTGTTAGACTACCCAGACTACACAATGGAAGCCAGTTTAATAAATCCCCATTTATACATATTCATTCTATGAGTTCTGTACCTTAGAGAATTCTCCCACTGTCCAATTCCTAATCTCTACATTCACTCATTTTTAAGACTACAGAAAGTCCCTAACTTTTGACAACTTAACTTTTAATTTTTGAAATTTGCAATAGTGTGAAAGCAATACATATTCAATAGAAACAGTACTTCAAATTTTGAGTTTTTGTCTTTTTATTGGCTCTGGGTATATGGTAAAACAATGTCAAAACTGTCAGAATTAAAAGAGACTCCCTCTGTCAAGCTCTAATGAAAATGGAGCCAGGAGAAGCCATGGATGGTATGCACACATACCGCCGGGTAACAAGACTACCACAAAGGGCTCACCCAAAGATTCATCCTCTCACCAAACACAAACAAATGGCTAGTACCAAAACACAGCTCCTCTGATCAGCCGTTCACTTAATACAGATCAAACCACACCTGGATAATCGAGCCTTACAGCCAGACATAGTTGTTTCCAAACTATTTATGTCACTTATTCATTTTAACTTTTTAAATCCCACTTCTCTCCTCACCATGGAAATGAACTTTGTCAACCATGACACTCATCCCCTGACTACAGCCTCCATCACCTGTACATGAACTCTTTACTGTAGGGTACTGGCCTTGGCCACTCGTTCATGTTGACAGCCTTTCTCCAAGAGCCACGGCCACAACAGACCAGCAGCCACAAGATCAAGAGGAGAAAGAACCAGCAATGCAATATGGGGATGGGTTTTGGTATGCTATTCATACTAACTGTAGTTTGTTAATTGCTTGTTTTAATCAGGGCCTCATGTAGCTCAGACGGATCTAAACCTGCTATGTAGCTGAGACCAGCCTTGAACTCCTGGTCCTCTTGCCTCGCCCTCCCAACTCTTGGAATGACAGGCATGTGTACCACCATGCCCCAGCAACTAAATAAATTTTTGACTTAATCTATTTTCAACTTGCAATAGGTCTATTGGATGTGACCCCATCATTCAGGGTTGGGTGCTAGTCTAAACACTTTCTAAACAAAATAGAGATAGGTTCTGAGCCTGGCATGGCTTACAATCTGGAAAGCAAGAGCAAAGCAGTAAACATACAATGATACCAGGGAACAATTACACAATTTTAAGTCTCCTATTTTAAAAATTACCAAATACTCAAAGATAGCAATAAGCCTTAAGTAATCATGAGAGTCCTGCTAAATGCAGCACCATGTAGTAGGGCTACAAGTGTCAACTGTCTATGAAGCCAGCCTTCTCTATACTTTCAAACTAATGAATGTGATAAAACAGAGATATTCAGTGAGAAAGGATGAGAGAATGTAGAGGCTTCTTATCCTGCACCCACACATCCCAGACTGACATTTTGAACTTCACATCTAGGAGAGAGGCCCACTTCCCATCTTTGAACACATGACTGACCTTATGGTTCATTTTTTCCAGTAGAACATACTAGAAGTTTTTCTGTGCTAGTACTAAGGCCATGTCTATTACCTCTCCCAAAACACCCCAATAACCAAAGAAAGAAGTCCAAACTAGCCTGCTGGGTAACGAGAAACATATGGTTCAGACATTATTCCAGCCAACCATGCAATCTGATAAAATCAGTTTCATCTGTGAAACTATCCAAGCTAAATCAGACTTCATCCATTTTCACCAGCCTGCTGCAGGCACATGAGTAAATAAATGTAGGAGGGACCAGCCAAGGTTGGTCCCTACGAGACCTTCCAGCTGACCTGTGAACCTCAGGAATGGAGCATCAGAGTTTTAAAAGGGAGGGAAAGAAATGTGAGGAGGTAGGAATGGAGAAAGGGACAGAGAGAGAAAGAGAAGCAGGGGACAGACAGATATAGAAGGACAGACAGAAAGAGACAGAGGGAGGGACAGAGGAGGGGGTGAGAACAATTCTGAAGCCCTGGCATGCTCAGGGCTCAGAGATGATCACTGCAGCTACAGCTATACGGTGGCTGGAAGAAACAATGTCCTGAGATAAGCTGGCAGAGGAAGGTAGGAACAAAATCTTAACACTGGTGTGTCATGCAATACAGTCACCTCAGGGGATGCAGAAAAGGTTTGTCAGTTCAGAGCACTTGTAGGGCAATCATGAGGACCAGATTTCAGATCCCAGCACCCATTAACAAGCCAAACATGGACCTGCACATGCCTACTGCCCAAGCACTGAGTGGGATGGGATCAGGAAGATCCCCAGATTGTTGGCTGCTAGCCAAGACCCAGCCCCAAGTTCAGTAAGACACCTTGATTCAAAGTGATGAAGAAGAGAGGAGAGATAGAGGTCAGCACTCAGTACCTTCCTCTGGCTTCCACACACCTGTGTGCACACCAACACCACACATACACACTTAGACATGTGTGCATACAGAATTTTTAAAGAGCATAAATCCATTCATCTCAAAAGGAGATACAAGTTCTGCACCTCTGAAAGGGCAAGCCTGATAATCAAACTCAGGTATGTCTCACTATGTCACCAAAGCTCTCTTACCTGGCTGTCATTGCATGTCTGGCTAATGCGCTGGTCCCCAAATGATGTCTTGGGACATCAGAATCACTAATCACCATCTCTTGGCAATGTGTCAGAAGTGAAAAGTGTCAGGTTCTATTCCAGAACTACTGATTATGACTTTGGAAATGCAGCTGAGATCATTTATTTGCCATTTTAGCTATTTTAAATGCACAATTCAGAAGCCTCAAGCTCATGCATGATGCTGTGAGACTTACCACTCCAAATAAATGTTTGGCAACCATTCTCATTATCGCCTGCCCCTAGCACCTGTAACCTCTGACCTTTCTGACCCAATTTACATGAGACTGCATGTAAATGTTGTGGTAGTTAATGTCAACTGTCAATTTGGGAGACAGCTGGGCATGCCTGTGGAGGGCTATCTTAAATGGGATGGGAAGATCCACCCACTGTGAGGGGCACCATTCCCTGGGACGTATCACTCTCTGCTTCCTGGCTGTGTACTCTGTTACCAGCTGTTTCAAGCCCTCTACTGCCTTGACTATCCCAGAATTATAGACTACACCCTGAACTATGCCTTTATCTCCTAGGTTTCTTTGGTGGGGATATTTTAATCACAACGACAGAAAAAAGAACTAGGGCAAGTGCATTAAAAGGTATTCATCTTTGTGCCTAGTGTATCTCATGTGCATTAAAGGCTCATTCAAACCACATACCTTTAGATAACTAATGGCTTGCTGCCTGCACATATCATGCTTTGATCATGCCTTCCTACATGAGTAGACATACTAGTTTTTTCATATTTTGGAAATTGTGGCTAATACTACAAAGGACACTGGCATAATAAAGTGGGTCTCTGTTTCAGTCCTGTTGAGTACTGACCTAAGGGTCACATGAAAATTCTATGTCGTAATTTTGAGGAACAAACATTTTTCAGTATCTATACCATCTTATAGTCTCCCACCCAGCAAAATACAGGCTACAGGGACCCATGCTCTCACTCACACTTCGTTTCCCATTTTTGAAATGTTGAAGTCATGTGATTGTGGTAAAGGTGATTATATCATCTTGGTTTTGATTGTCTTTTCCTGATTTATAGTGCTAGGCATCCTTTCATGCATGGGGCTCTCTGGTCATCTTCTTTGAAGAGATGTCTATCCATATCATTTTAACATTTTTCAATTTTCATTTGCTCTTTAGTAATTTCATATATGATTATATCGACATCCAAGCCTCTCCAACCTCTCTCCATTAGCAGTTTTAATTGTTTTACTTCACATGTCCTGGATGTTAAATCCTTAAAAGACATACAATTAAAAATATTTTCTCTTATTACATGGCATTTATTTTCATATGCATAATAATATCCTTCAATAAAGCCTAATTTACTGACTTTTTTCCTTTGCTGCTCATGTATTTGGTGTTATAACTAAGACTCTATTGCAAATCAAAAACCATAGAATTTGCCCCTGGGTTTCTATTGCTTCATGGCATTAACTCATATTTAGACTGTTGGCCCATTTGGGATTAATTTTCTTTATATGCTGTAAACAATAAACCTAGTTTTAGTCTTTCATATGTAGAAATCCAGCAACATTTGTTAAGCTCGTTTTTCCCATCAGTGGTCATGACATTCAAGTCCCAAATGAACCAGCTCCCTCGAAAGGTGGCTCAGCTGCTACAGAACACGATATTCTTGTAGAGGACTAGATTTCATTCCCAGCACACACATTGGTACTCACACCAGTCTGCAACTCCTGCTCCAGAGGACCAGACACTCCAGTCTGATTTTTGCAGGCAATGCAAAAGTCATGCACATGGTATATAAACATACATGTAGGCAAAAAATTCATATACATAAAATAAAAATCTTTTTAAAAATCAAAATAGCCATATAATACATGACTTTATTTCTAGACTCTCAGTGTTATTCTATTGAAATACATATCTATCCTTATGCTAATGATATGATGGCTAAAGCATTCAGTGGAGTTTCAAAGTTAGGAAATTAAGTTTTCCAAATATCTTTCTTTTCAAGGTTGTTTTGGATGCTCAGGGCTGATAGTAGGTCCATATGAATTTGGGGATCAGATTTTCCATGCTGTAATTCTGATAATATTATCTCCAAACTAATAAAAAATGTTGATCCAATTACATATATTTGTTTAATTTTTTACAGAGTTTTATAGCTGTTGAAATACAAGCCTTTTGCTTCCTTGATAAATGCATTGCTAGGTGTTCTACTCATTTAGACGCTCCTGTATGTGGGCTATTCTTTTCATCTCTCTTCCAGATTATCTCTTGTGGCTTACGAATCATCATGGATACTTGTGAGTTAAATTTGTAACCTGTGACCGCTGAAGTCATCTGCGAGCTTTTGCAGCTTTCTTGCAGATTTTTAGAATGGTCTATATACTCTGTCATTTCTGCAATCAGAGTTGGTTTTGCCTATTCCGTTCCAATTTGAAAAAGATTCTTTCATGCATTCACTTGCACTAGTTGGAAATTCCAGTAGGATACTGACCAGAATCAGGGTCTTCCTCTCCAGTAGGATGTTGACCAGCATTGGAGTCTTCCTCTCCAAGAGGATGCTGAACAGCATCATTGGGGTCCTCCTCTCCAGTAGAATGCTGAACAGCGTTGGGTCTTCCTCTCCAGTAGAATGCTGACCTGCATCAAGGTCTTCCTCTCCAGGAGGATGCTGAACAGCAAGAGGGTCTTCCTCTCTAGTAAAATGCTGAACAGCACTGGGACCTCCTCTCCAGTAGGATGCTGACCAGCATCGGGGTTCTTCTCTCCAGTAGGAGGCTTACCAGCATCGGGGTTCTTCTCTCCAGTAGGATGCTGACCAGCATTGGGGTCCTTCTCTCCAGTAGGATGCTGACCAGCATCGGGGT
>JAQHUG010000459.1:135551-167164 GCA_028555095.1 Dicrostonyx torquatus | reverse complement strand
ACCAGCATTGGGGTCCTCCTCTCCAGTAGGATGCTGACCAGCATCGGGGTCCTTCTCTCGAGTAGAATGCTGACCAGCATTAGGGTCGTCTTCTCCAGTAGGATGCTAACCAGCATCAGGGTCTTCCTCTCCAGGAGGATGCTGAACAGCGAGAGGGTCTTCCTCTCTAGTAAGACGCTGAACAGCATTGTCCTCTTCCTTGCCCTGCTGTCAGTCTTCAGAGAAAATAATTCAGTCTTCTCCACTGAGGATGATGCATGCTGTGGGTTTTTCACTTATGCTCTTTATTGCCTTTGGTAAGTTTCCTCCTATTGCTAGTATTCTGAAGTGTTCTCAAGATGGAGAGAATGCCCCAATTCTTGTAAGTGTATTATCTTAAGAGCCATTAAGAGTGCTGTTAAGAATGTCAATACTAGATATTTAATGTAAACACCCTTTTGATGTTCAGTTTTGCCTTAAATAAGCTAGATTATTGGGAGCCAGGCAATTTGACTCTGCGACCAGTCAAACAGCCATTATGGTGGCCTGGCTGCACTGAACACTCTAGTGATATCCTGGGGAAACTGCCAAACGTCAGACAACTGTACACAGGACCTCTGCTCCAGCCATGACTTCTCCAGACAGTTTGCATGACTTTCAGTGTGCCCTGAGTGTGCCTGCTCCCCCTGTTGCTATTTTCACTCAGGACAAGCGGCCGAGCACTTTCTCCAATGACTCAACAAAACAGTGTGACTGGTCTTTATACAGGATTTACGACTGATGGAACTGAAAGCTGAGTTTGGAATAATACAAAATAAAATCCTCCATTTGCATGCCGTACTCACACTAAAAACCCCTCCTGGCTACATAGCCAGACTCTGCTGCTCTTTATTATTTTTGTAAGGCTTATGCTGTGCTGCCTCCTGGGATTCCAGAATTAGGCCCAATAGAAGGCATTCTGTGAGCTGCTTTCTTAGCCTATGTGCGAGCTTTATTGTGAGCAGAGCAGGCTGGGCTGGTAGCATAAAGAACAGACGGACGGGTAGAGCAGCAAGCGAGGTGATACAGCAGCAGTGTCCATGAACAGACGGCGTAGGAGACAAAGACAAGGAACGGGGCAGAAGCTGCAAGAAGCAGGAAAGGATGGCAGAAGTGCCCAGAAGGCAAAAGACAGAGATGCTTCAGGAGATTAGAGGCTGCAACAAGCCAAAGCTGGGGCTGAAACTTCGGGGATGACAAACCCTGGCTGCCAGAAGAGCTCCAGTGGGTTAAGGGCTGAAGGTTCTAACAGCCCAAGCTCAGGACTGTAATATTAGCGTCTGTTGAGAGCCAGGGTACCACCACCCAAGATGCAGAAGCTGTGATGCTAGCTGATGCCAACTACTTTCGTTGGCTGTTGCTCAAAGTCAAGGGTCACACTATCTGCCAAGTGTCAGGCCATAGGCAGACAGCTCTCAGAACAATGTGCCTCTGTCTGGAGCACCTGGAGCTGTGAGCCTTTGACTTCTATGTCTTCTAATTCTCAAGGCCTAAAGCTAGAAACTCTGAGTCTTGCAGCTGAACCCCAAATCCTTCAGCACACAAGGACATAGGATGGCCAATACTAAAACAATTACTCTGCCCACTTGATGTTTGAAGCTGGGCCCAGCAAGGATCCAAACCAAGCTGACTGCTTTTACTGTTAGGAACTAGAAACAGGCACTGGATATTGTCAAGTGTGTTCTTGGTGGTAGCATGGCTTACCGGTTTGTTTGGTTTGGTATTTTTTTTTTAACTTTAGTTCTACAAATTCTGATTTTTCATATTATCCCTGGGTCTACGGCACGGTACACTGCCTTTGAACGTGCTGCTGAGTTCAGTTTCCTTTTGTGTTGTGAGGGATGCTACGTCTGTATTAAGAAATAATGCTCCATTATTTCCTTGGCTTTGATATCTTCGTGTGGCTTCTTGGAATCATGCTTTCTGTAAAGCTGGAGTATTATCCTCCCTTTACACAGGCTGACCTACTCCTCTGCCTCCATGCCTTCTGATGGGGAACTAGCTGCCGTTCTTGATGACAGTGTTACTCCTCCTGGCAAGTGTCTCTTCTTTGTGTACATGTATGTGCTTGCCCATATGTATGGGTGCACATGTGTACAGATGCATGTACATGTGTATACATGTATATGTAGAAGTCAAAGGTCAAACTCGGGTGTCATTCCTCAGAAATTACACACCTTGCCTTTTGAGACAGAGCCTGTCATTGGCCTGGGGCTCACTGAGTAGGACCAGTCTGGCTGCCAGCAGCCCAGAAGAGGCCCTTCTGTCTCCGCTTCCCCGGCTGAGATAACAAGAACATTCTAAAACATCCAGCTTTTGTGCATGAGTTTGGGCATTAAACTCAGGGTCTTATTCTTATACAGAAAACACTTTACCAGCTGAGTTATCGTCCCAGTCCTCTTTCGGTCTTTCAATCACATCTTGGTGTGTGTGTGTGTCGGGGGGTTCTTTATGGTTATCCTGTCTGGAATTGAACTGGGATGATTCTATTCACGCATCTCATGGAACTTTGACAATTTCAGCTGCTTTTTTTTTCATCCATTCCAACTTGTCCTTTATGTTCTGAGATCCTTAGTGGGTACACAAATCTACTTCATAGTAAGCCCAGGCCCTTGGGCTCATTTTTCTTCATTTATTTTTCTTCTTGCTTCCCAGACTTGTTAATTTTAATCATTTCATTTTCAAGCTCAGTAAGTCTTTCCCCAGCCTGCTCAAGTCTGTTATTGAATCACTCTGGTGAATTTTTAAATTTTTAATTGTCTTTTTAGCTTGGGAATGTCTGATTCATTTTCATACTTCATATTGCTATTAATATTCTTGTTTTGTTTCTACATCACTTCCTTGGTTTCCTGGGTTCCTAAACTCTGGATTTAAGACCTTCATAAAAAATCTTTTGCTTAACTTGAGTTTCCTCAGAGATATTTTTGCTGCACTGAATAACAATATTCCCCTCATTCATTTCCCGCCCTATTTGAACATTTGTGAACACTGAAGCACAGGGACTCTGGATGGCAGAGTCTCCACGTGTCTCTGAGGTTTCTGGTCTTTCTTGTTCCCGCTGCTCGACAGTGAGCTTGTTTCTTTGCAAGTTTATTAGATATATTTGCCGAGACTGTCTTCCTGGTCATGTGAGCTCACTACAGTTCCTGCCCTCTTCTTGTGTTAGAAACTTTTCCTTGAATATCTTTAACGGTTGCAAGGAGTCAGGGAGAACATGCCAGAATGGCCAAGTCTTGGAAGGTTAGCTTGCACTGATCCTGAGGATTAGTTTGAGGAAGAAGGTAGGAGCATTTTCAGGTCATTTCTGACCATGCATTTAACCTGACTCATACATGAGACTTTCTACATATTTTAAATATGTAGGAACTTTTAAATTAGTGGGAGAAACTCTCTTCTGAGTTCCATGTGTATGATGGGTGACCTTGTATGTGTCTTTGCTTTATTCTCTTGCCCCATACAACTCCAGGCTATTAGCCTTGGTATTTTGGTCACTATCTGCCCCTTTTCTCATGCTGAAGAATTCTGAGATAATTGAGATTGAGACCAATGTCAGTCCCTCAGAGTCCCTGACATCCTGACATTTAGAATAGACACAAAAATAACTCATGAGCAAGGTTTCTACTCCCGCCACAATCTGGGGACTCCTTTTCAGCACTGGGAACAGAAAGTTACATCTTCAAGACTTTCGGTGAAGTGACATTTTAAAGACCAGAGAAGTGTGAGGCAAAAATCAGGAAAGAGTCCATGGGCTAACCCCTACTGTGTCCATGTTGTCTTTGTCTTGAGGCACCAAGTTACTATAAATATTTGTTTTCAAAGTTTCACCAAATTGACTTCTGTTTCTTTCTGCTTGCATTCTAATGTTTATTTTGGTGGTGGTGGTTTTGTTTTGCTTGTGTTGAGAAAATGTCTCACTATGCAGACCCAGCCTGACCTCAGACTCATAGACATTTATGTGCCTCTGCCTCCCAAGTGCTAGGATGAAGGGTGCATGCCACTATGTCCAGCCAGAACCTAGTTTTGTTTGCTTGTTTTAAGTAAGACTTTCTGAATGTATGTATACAAACCAGATGTGCTATGCCCTGGGAGCTGCCCCTGTCACCATATTGCTGACTTCTACCTACCTACATTTCAAGGGGCTATCCTAGCATTTATCAGAAGTTCATTGCTAACATCTTGCATGTTGTTAAAAAGGCAAAACGCTAATCAACACACAGAGCTCTACATCAGTGGCCTAAAGCTTGAGCCTTCAAAACTATTAAATCCAAATCGATTGTTAGGTTTTATAGTGGAAATTCTTAAATTCTACAGTTGAGATTGTCAACAAGTATATGTCGGTCTACACAGAATCTGAGTTTTAAAGACTTCTCATGGGATGTTTATGTTTTCCAGGAGGGGGAACCAGTCACTGCCCTTCATTATAAATTCAAGAATCCAAAGAAAAGTCTGGCTTTACCAAGAAATCACTCCCTCTATGAGACAAGAATCAGCACTGCATTAAACAAGTTGGGTGGAAATGCAGCCACCTACACATATGTCTGTTGGTTCTTTGAAGCTTAGGGAGATGGTATTCAAACACACATATACGAACATATATGGATTATTTGGATTCTTACCTCTAAGATGGTGAGATTGTGATGATACAAATGTATGAAAGAGCAGAAAACAAAATACAGCATGTGCACTCGGCCTCAGTGCTGTTGTCACGGCTGCAGGCTTGTGTGTGCATCATCAGTGAGATCCTTATCCCTCCCTTCGAAGAAGCAAACTATTCTGTGGCTGATACTTATAATTCCTGTGCAATTCTGTTAATGTGGAACTGAATCAATAAGCAATATGTTGGATTGCATTGCATTTTTAAATATGGAAGAGATTTAATACAGTAATTTTCTTATGGCACTTTCTTTTTCATTCAACACGCCACTGACTTTATCATCTCCTTATACTTCATTTGAACAC
Source organism: Dicrostonyx torquatus (assembly GCA_028555095.1). Taxonomy (NCBI): domain Eukaryota; kingdom Metazoa; phylum Chordata; class Mammalia; order Rodentia; family Cricetidae; genus Dicrostonyx; species Dicrostonyx torquatus. The sequence goes on along the minus strand of JAQHUG010000459.1, from coordinate 162,187 downwards.
GCTCCTTTTGATGGACAATTAGTTGTGTGGTTTTTCAGTTTTCTGAGATAATAACAACCCAGACATTCTGCAATCATGCTTATACATCTATCCCTTGGTATATTACCAAGTGCTTCTTTGATAATTACATTGAAGAGCAGAAGTCCTGTATAATAAGGTGTACATATTACCACATAAAAAAAATCTAAATCACTTTCCTTTTTGGCTCTATCAGTTAAAGTTACCACAATGGGTTCATCAACCCCATGCCCACACCCCCACCTTTAGCAGCCTCATGGGTGAAGAAATGTCATCACATTAGCTGTCTGAGTTTTCATCACCAATATATCACCAGCTCTTCACATTTCTCCTCTGGGAAAATAGCCTCTCTCTTCTTCTGATTTTGGTCCTGATGACTGCAAACCTTATTGATTTATAGTATGACATTAATGGATTTTTTTTGCAGTTTGATCCTATAGTCAAGATCTTCTTTAATGGAATTTTAAGTTTTATATAGTAGAAGTAGAACCTTCAATGTTTTCTTCAGTAAAATTACATTTTTTAAAATTTATTTTTTTCATGGAAAATATTTTTTCTCAAGACTGTCGAACTTTCCTAAGACAAGGTAGAACACTTCTTCAAAATCCCTGCTTTACAGAATAGTCTATCAGATATTCTAGGCATGTAGGCTGATGATGAATGCCACAACATTGCAGAGGAAACTTGGGTGACTGTCCAGGTAGCCGGCTGCTTCTGTCAATTCTATAGTTTTGGAAGTTGGTTGCTCTGTACTTCCTGTTTACTCAGGTGATATTATATCCTTCTCAGGTCTCTGATGGAGATCAACATGAGATACTTATAGTTACAATTTTCCATGTTGCTGAATTCAGAAAAAACTCACAAAAGAGGTATAAAGTGTATAAGGTTGAGAGACATAAAATTGTTTATCTAAGAAAATGTTTTAAGGTCTAAAGAGATAATTTTAGTGTCATAATACAAGCAATGATGGAAAGTAAATTATGTACAAAAATTTTGACTCACCAAGATAGGATAGATAATGAAGTATTTTCTATAAATTTGCCAAATATAGATAGACTAGACATTATAAATGCAATTCTTACCTCGTAATTGCTCTTATTGTATATAGTTATATATATAATTGTATATAGTATACTATGTTTGAGTTTAAACATTTCGTTTTTATTTAGACAAAAAATGGAGAAATGTTGTTGGATATTTGTACATTGTGTGAAGATACATTACCGTGATTAGTTTGATAAAAAGTTAAATTGCCAATAGCTAGGCAGGAGGTATAGGTGGGACTTCCGGGCAGAGAGAGAGAGGAGGTAGGAGAAGAATCTAGGTACACATCAGACATGGAGGGAGTCAGACATACAGAATGAAAGAAAGTGAAAAGCCATGAGGCAGAATGTAGATTAATATGAATGGGTTAATGTACGTTATGAGAGCTACTAGGACAAGCCTAAGCTAAGGCTAAGTTTTCATAATTAAAAAATAAAAAGGAAATATTTTTTCTCACATAATGTATCCTGATGGTTTCATATATATATGAAAAACTATATATATATATACATGTGTGTGTATATATATATATATATATAGTTTTGCCTTCCTTTGCTCCTCCCAGTTTCCCCCATCTCCCCTCCCATACAGACCCACTCCCTTTCTGTCTCTCATTTGAAAACAAAATGGGATTCTAATGGAAAACAATAAAACAAAACAAAAACAAAAACAACAAACACATTGAAATTGGAAAAAACAAACAGAAGGAAAAAAGCCCAAGAAATGGAGACACATTTGTTCACTCACTCAGGGATCCCTTAAGAACAACTAGAATCCATAATCTATGCAAAGGACCTGGTGCAGACCCATGCAGGCCTATGCCTGTTGCCTTGGTCACACTGAGTTCACATGAGCTTCGCTCGTGGTGTTTAGAGGGCCTTGTTTTCTTACTCTCTTTCTGCCTCCTTTTCCAGGGGGTTCATTAGCTTGTTTTTTGTTTTATTTTATTTTTCAAGACAGGGTTTCTCTCTGTAGATTTGAAGCCTGACCTAGAACTAGCTCTGTAGACCTTGAACTCAGAGATCCACCTACCTTTGCCTCCTGAGTGCTAGGATTCATTTTTAAAAATTTTCTATTTAAAAGGTTTTTTTTTATTTTATATACCAACCACAGTTCCCCCTCCCTTCCCCTCCTTCTGCTCCCCCCCTATTCACTCCTCAGAAAGGGTAAGACCTCCCATGGGGAGTCAACAAAGTCTGGCATATCAAGTTCAGGCAGGACCAAGCCCCTCTCCCTATATCACAACTGAGCAAGGTATCCCTCCACAGGGAATGGGCTCCAAAAAGCCAGAATTCGAAATATGTCCAACTACTCTGTCAGTGGTGCTTGTCTCTTGGAGATCTGTTTTTTTTCTCAAGGGAAACAAATGGGGAATAGATCTGGGGGAGAGGAAAGAGGGGACATGGGGTGAAGTGGAGGGGAAGAGAGAAGAGGAGGCATGAGCTGGAGTGGAGGGGAAGAGAGAAGTAGGGCATGAGGAGTAGAGGGAAGGTGAACTGTGATTGGAATATATTGTATGAGAGAAGAATATATTTTCAATTTTAAAATTTAAAATATATTTTAAACATAAATTTTCAACCCTGAGATCATAAGGAATTGAATTCAATTATAACTGCAGTTGATTCTGTGTGCAAAATGTAGGTATACACCTAAAGCATTCCCCGATACTGAACACAGAACATTAGTATATGGTAACGGATGCTGTGTGCCAATCATTCATCCATGTCATATGTACACATCTGTACATAACGGAAACCCATAATTGTCATTGCTAAGCCCCCTTTCCTGATTGGTCAGAAATGGCACTTCAGTCATGCATGGAGCCTCCCAAGCTGCCACATCTTTGAACACAGCCTTTTCCGGCCTCCTTTCTGCTTTGTTGGTTTACAGGCTGCTCTCATAGTGAGAGCATGCTGCACGGGTTTGCGAGAACTTCATAATAAGCTTTCAGACCCGACAGAACAAGTTCTTCCTTTCTACTTCTTCAGAAAATGTCTTCATTATTCTTCACCTCTGGTCTTCCACTAGGATTCTAGAATCTGCCTGTGGAGTCCATCACATACACACGTGCGATTCCATTGTGGAATTACCATGAGTTCACTGAAGCTAGGGAGCACAGCGGAAATTTGCGACATTTTAACTATGTTAAGATTTCTTCTCCAATAACAGAATACCACTTCTTCCTATGCAGCTATTCTTTGGTGATTTTTTAAAAAAGATTTTAACTCTTTGAGAATTCTGAACAGTATAATTTAATCATATTTACCCCTAGGTCAACACCTCTGAGACCTGGCCCCATTCTCGCCTTCCCTATCCAGCTAATACTGTGTGACCACTTGGTTAAACACATCGAGTCCAATTTATTCTGTCCACTAAATTCCCGAGTATAGGTGACATACCAGGACATGTGTGACATGTCAGTGTGTAGGTGGGGTGTGAGTGTGAATGTGAGTGTTTGTGTGGGTGTGAGTATGGGTAGGAGTGTGGGTGTGAGTGTGGGTAGGAGTGTGGGTGTGAGTGAGAGTGTGAGCGTGAGGGGTTGGTGTGGACATGGGTGTAGGTAGATGTAGGCGTGGGAGTGAGTGTGAGGTCGGAGTGGGCGTGAATTGGTATGAATACGGGTGTAAGTGTGGATGTTGGTGTGGGTGTTGGTGTGGGTGTTACTGTGAGTGGTGGTGTGGAGGGTTGGTGTAGATGCAGATGTAGGTGTGGGTGTGGGTATGAGTGTTGGTGTAGGTGGGGATGTGGGTATTAGTGTGGGGTCACACCTTTAAAGACAATTGACTCTCGTCTCAGCATCAAGCAACTGCTAATAGCCTCTCAGTCAGGGGTGGGACTTCAGGCTCACATCCAGCCTTGTTGCTAGGGTTTGTCTGGCTGGAGCCCTCACAAGCCTTGTGTGTGCTGTCACACCACTGTGAGCTCACATGTGCTGCTTCTGTTGAACCCAGAAAGCATGACTGCACTGTGGTCATCTGCCCTCTGGCCCCCTCCCCTGTGATGACTCCTTAGCCCTGGAAGGTCAGGGAGACACAGATGTCCTGTTTAGGGTGATTTTAAAAATTAAAATGTTAAATGTGCTTAGAATTTGTATTGGATTGGATTTGGGGCTTTTTGACCCTTATAAATGATACTTTTGATTTGTCCACACTTCACACATGTGCTGCAGCAGAGCCACTGGCCAGTTCCTGGAATTTACACCCTCACTCTTTCTGCACTCGCTTGTCATAGTCCTAGCTTAAGAACCCTCCTTTCACGAGGACAATTTTGAGCTGTGTGAATAGGCTCCACTTCTTTCCAAAGACACCTTGCTTCGCTGGTGGACTCTTAGTTCACCGACACAGAGGCAGTGATGATAAGGGCCGCGCGGCAACTGGCTTTGGTGTGGGTGCTCCATGTTTAAACTGCGAGCCTGATATTTTACGTGTGTTTGTTTTGTATACTCTATTAGTCCAGTGAAGCTTCCTTCCACTGCTAGCTCACTAAGAATCTTTCACCATGAGTCAATATTGACTTTTACCAGGGCATTCCTCCCTTCTCTGCCTCTTGAGATGACCCCGCAACTTCTCCTTCTGTCGGTTTAATATGGAAGATTACATTAGCACAGTAATATATTAAAAACAAATTTGCATTGTTGAAATAACCAATTTGTGCTCTCTCTCTCTCTCTCTCTCTCTCTCGCTCTCTCTCTCTCTGTCTCTCTCTCTCTCTTCTTACACACACACACACACACACACACACACACACACCTAGGCACTTTCTTTAGACCTTTTAACATAGTCTGTTCAAAAGTAAGCCATCTTGTGCAGTCCTTTTTAAAGCAGTTTTAACCCGGCTTGAAAAAAATCAAGACCACATATCCTCATGAGTCAGCTAGGAAGCAGTCTCGTGTACACTGTTCCCCAGAAGGACTGGATTATCCCTGAATGAACCGCAGCTGAATGCCATGGCGCATCGTAACTGAGGGGTTACTTGGTGGACACAGGAAATGACAAAAATAGTCCACAATTTTGCCCCTCATAGAAGTTCCAACCGAAGACAGCATCTATTCATCATACTCTCAAGACAAAATGCACTTGCGACTGCTTAGGACACTGTGATACTGCAAAACAAACAACATAGAAGTTTCAAGCCGGGGTCTCAAAGGGCCCAGCACATTTCTGCTTTAGGTCTTGAAATGCTGCAACTCAGCCCTCAGGTATAAAAGCCTGGATCAGCCTTCGGGAAAATGGGAGAGATCTAAGAAAGGTGAGCTATCCCAACTGAAGCATTGTAGGAGAGTCAGAAAACCCAGCAACTGGTGTGAGTTCCCCAGGTGAACCCTATGAAAGGGCAAGGGTTCCCAGCCAGGCACAGCCCTGCTTGCAAGCTGAGCTCCACAGGGTCTTGCTTCCAGAGGTGGGCTGTGTTTGATCTGCTGGCATCAACACCCGAGGCCACAAGTCTTGAGTCATAAACTCATGTGTTCTAATGATAACAGGACCGCCTGTGTTCATTGGGGCAATTGATACTTTTAGTGGTAATATTTTTCCCTCAATTTCCACTTTATTATTATAAAGTTAATATGTAATTATTATTTCAGTCTTAATACTACTTACTGGTGTGTGTTTTTTCTCAACCATGGTTCCTATCCTTTCTCTCACTTTCTCTTTCTTTTGTATAATTTATTTATTTTCAATTTATGTGTATGCGTCTCTGTCTGCCTTGTTTGTGCACTACCTGTGTGCACTGCCTGTGGAGGCCAGAAGAGGGTGACAGATCCTTAGAACGGGAATCCCAGGGAGTTGTGAGGCACCATGTGGGTGCTGGAAATCACAAACCCCCAGCAAGAACAGGAAGTGTTCTCAGGCTTTACAGTGTCCCCAAGTTATTCCTGCTCAAATTTCTATATTTATCTTTTTGTTTGTTTCTTTATTATATTCAAGATAGGGTTTCTCTGTGTAGCTTTGGTGCCTGTCCTAAAACTAGCTCTGTAGACCAGGCTGGCCTTGAACTCACAGATATCTGCCTGCCTCTGCCTCCAAAGTGCTGGGATTAAATGTGTGTGCCACCACTGCCTGGCTATCTTTATCTTTTTAAAAATCCAAGTCTGGTGGATTTATACTTTGCCTGATTTTGTATTAATTTTTGCTCTATATGCTTATTGTTTTATGCCTCTTAGTATCTTTGTACCAACTTTATAGCTTTTCTCCAACTTCCTAATCTGTATACTTACTCATAAAAAGTGTTTTCCATCCGAGAATGAATCTTTCTCACTTTTCTCCTTTCCATCTAGTGCATGCTTCTCTTTCCTTAAACCAAACTGACATTTCTCTCTCTCTCTCTCTCTCTCTCTCTCTCTCTCTCTCTCTCTCTCTCTCTCTCTCTCTCTCTCTCTCTCTCTCTCTCTCTTCTTTTCTTGTTTTGTTTGGACAGGGTTTCTCTGTGTTGCTCTGGCTGTCCTCAGACTTGCTCTGTAGACCAGGCTGGCCCTGAACTCCCAGAGGCAGCCTGATTCTGCCTCCTGAGTGATGGGATTAAAGACATCCACCACCATACCCCAACAGACCCCTACTGAATAGAGGTGGGGGTGTCAGTTACTTCCTCCAGATTTGCTCCTGCTATAATGAAATTCCACTCTCAACACAGAACGTGATCCAGGAATCATCTCCATGAGGTGTAGGAAGACTCGTCGTCTATGATGTTGTCTGTGTTCCCATGTATCAGTTTTTATAGAGCTATCACTTGCTAATTGTACTATGTGTTGGTTACTGACCTCGAAGACAGTGTGGCACAGATATGTGTGTTGTTTAGCATGTATGCTTACTTTTTGCCTGCTCCACTTATAGATTGCTAACTGAAATATGCTAAAAATCACTCAGTTGATAGAGTTATTCATTCTCCTTGTCTATTATGCATACAAGTATATGCATTCAGTAAGTACCTTCATCAAAGAATAACAGGCACGTAAAAAAACACGTAAATCATGAAAGTACCCCTGATGTGTTAGCACAGCCTGAACATGTGTGGAACCAACAAAGCCTGGCCGATACTTCACAGGCTGCTGCTCTCCTTCCTAGCTCCCGCTCCTCCCTTCCCAGCAAAAGCCTGGGTGTGAACACTACACATCGGGCCCGCCCTTCCTTCCAGAGCTCCCTTTCAACAGAGCAGTGAACACTCTCTGTTCCATTCTGTTGTTGGACTCACAGCCTGGAGGTTCAACCGCATGACCACTGTACAATGTCAGTTCCAGCACAGAATAGGATTCTTAGTGATACTGCAATTCACGCATCTCTTACTTCCAATGGACTTTTGTTGTCACTTTTTTAATTAAGGATATTCCTTTTAAAAACACTTGTAAGACTAGAAGGAAGACTCTGAAGAGGACTGGGGTTCTGTTCCCAGAACCTATATGATGTACATACATACAGACACACAAAACACTCATAAACATAAATAGAAATAAATCTTCATAAAAACATTTTTGTGCATATGTGTGCATGTGTGTGAGAGCATGCATGAGTGTGTAATGGGTTTATACCAAGGAATATTGTTCCTGTTTGATCATAGAACAGATACATTTCTATTTTATTAATTCTTATGTGCATATGTATGTATGTAGATAGATAGATAGATGATAGATAGATAGATAGATAGATAGATAGATAGATAGATAGATAGATAGATAGATAGATGATAGATAGCCAAACATCTTTCCCTGGCATTTTGCACTCATGCCTACAGTAAATGAAGGTTCTAGTTGCTCCACATTTCAGCAAAACACCTACTTATGTCAGTCTTGTTAATATTAGCTTTTTGATCAGAACTCCGTAGCATCCAGATATGGCTTTTTTCACCCTGATTACTAATCAGATGGATGCCTTTTCTTCCCTCTGTGATGTGCCTGCAAGTATGTTTTTCTACTCTTTAATTGGACAGATGTTTTGTTGATGTGAATGGCTTCTCTACATGGTGTGGATCAAAGATCTTTGCAGAATGTAACTGATAGTAACAGCTCCAACTATGTAATGACATGCCTTTTTTACCATTAGTAATATATTTTTACTTAAAAAATCCACTTCAGTATTTTAATGAATACCAATGTAGCCACCCACTTCTTTAAAATCATTGCATTCTCTTTAGAATGTTCTTTTACACATCAAGGCGGTAAAGATACTCTTCTATGGTAACTTTCACTCAAGGTCTGGGTTGGACTTTGGTATTGAAATTGGTTTCACACAAGGGGCAAAGTAAGAGTCGAACCTCAAATGACGAAGCACCCCATCCCGCCATGGCTATCCTTCCCCTCCAGGCTACTCTGCTGACACTAACATTTGGAAGTTCCTTCATTAATCCTATGCATCTGCAGAGTTGTTCACGGTTGTGTAGTGACCATGGCTTTGAAACTGATGTCACCAGCGCTTCCTCAGCCTCCTCAAGCTCCTTTCGGCCAGTTTCCTTTGTAAAACTCCACTTTCCCGCCAGCTTGCTGTTGCTGCTGCGTGAAGGAGACCCAGTGTGACCTGAATGTTAGGAGTCCCTCTGAGCCCACCAGCCTAACCCTGTGTACAAACACCTTTTCTTCATTTTTCAAAAAAGAATATTTTATTAAGTTTGTCATGTGACATTTTCACCCACGCTAACAGTGTGTTCTGATCACCCTCTGCCCTACCTGCCCCCCTCATTCCTCTCCCCCATCAGTCACCTCTCCTGACAGCTCCCCCACATTTCTGTCTTTTTGTTTTCTCTTGAGACCCATTGATTTCAACCAGGACTTTCTGTGTGTCACGGGGCTTGGAACTCTCCGCTGGTGCCTGGTAGGCTCACCAGCGGTTGCTTAACCTATGGCACTGACTGCCAATTCCTTGAAATCATGACTACGGAGAACTAGAGTGTTTTACCTGCTATCTTATATGAAACGTTTCTCTCCTCCTGCCTTATTTTTGGCCAATGGAGGTTTTTTGGGACTGGATTTCACCTCTGCCACTCAGAGTGTTCTCAAATTTATAAGTTGAAGTGATTATTGTGTCTCAGCCTCCCAAGTAGCTTGGACTACAGGGGCACGCCACTAGACCCAGAAGAATAAAGAGGTTGTCTCATTGATTTGTTTGTTTTAATCCTCTCTTTCTCTTACACTTAAATTTGGCATTTAACATGACTTCTGTTATTATCGCCTTGGTTTACATTTTTCACATGTAAACTTAACAAAAATTAGTCAATCCCTCTATTATGTTCTTGCTTCAAGTCAAATCATCCTTACTGTAATGCTAGCAATATTTATAATCTTATTTTTCTAAAATTATGTAATACAATTAATAAAATAATAATTATCTATTATAATAGTGAATGTCCTCACTATTTCTTTACCGATTCTTTATTAAGATTGTTTTAAATTGTGGAGGTGGGGGTATGTGTTTATGTGTGGGTATGTACACGTGAGGAGAGATGCCTACAGAGTCCAGACGAGGGTGTCACCTGGACCTGGGGCTACATGTGGTTCTGAGCTTCCCAAAATGGGGGCTACAAACAAGGACCCTTAACCACTGCGCCATCTCTCCAGCCCATCTTTACCGATTCTTCACCTACTTAACAGTGTGTGCTTTTTTTTTTAAAGATTTATTTATTTATTTATTTATCTATTTATTTATTTATTATGCATATAGTATTCTGCCTGCATGTATCCCTGCAAACCAGAAGAGGGCACCAGATCTCATTATAGATGGTTGTGAGCCACCATGTCGTTGCTGGGAATTGAACTCATGACCTCTGGAAGAGCAGCCAGCGCTCTTAACCTTTGAGCCATCTCTCCAGCCCCAGTGTGTGTTTTTTTCAGAGATTTTTTTAAAATGAGAACCTGATAGTCATAAGCTGAGTTTTCTTTGTCTCCAGATGTTTTTATCTTTCAACATCCTCAGCTACACATGTAGCTGTGTCTGCACAGTCAGTTCGAACATTTCTTTTCTCCCCAAAATTTGAAAATATTTTCTTTCTATCTTTTGGCTTTTGCTATTTAAAAACTATTTGATCCAAGCCAGTCTTTTGCTTTAAATTTTTTCTTTTCTGTTGGATACTTTTAATATCTTCTTTGTGTAATGCATTATTAAAATCTCCCAAAGAGTCCTTTGCATTCGAGGTTTGCAATGTACTTCCGCAAAGCAGACCTTTGAGAGAGCAACTCCAGATTCCACCACATGCCTTGCATTGGACAATGAACCTCTAGCCATGTGATCAATTAAAAGAGCCTTTACAAGCACAAATATCGGTTCTTGCTTTCTCCCGATGCTCAGAATCCTAAGGCTACTGTAAAGATGCCTGAGCTCTACCTCTGGAGAGTGAGATGCCGAAGGGAGGAGAACGGAGGGCATCTTGGCTCACCTTAGCACCTGATGAGGGGCCAGCTGGCCACAGGCACTCCAGGGAGCCCAGCAGGCACAAGCAGAGCCCGTCAAAATCAGAAACACTACAGGACCTGGAGTTAGGTAAAACCATTCTTTAGACCTCCAAATATTCTAAGTGACTTGGTGAGCTGTGACAGGTAACACAGTGTGAATTCATTTTACATCCAGTAACAACACTCAACATGTTTTGACAATACAGAAAACCTTAACAACCGTATTTATAATAGCTCTTATAATGGTTTTCTCGCTTAAATTCTCCAAATTTAATTTGGAAATTAATTAAACATTCTGTATTCTTAAATTTATCACACAGATATGCAAATAAATGTAAAATGTGAGCCGGGTGGTGGTGGCGCATGCCTTTAATCCCAGCACTCGGGAGGCAGAAGCAGGTGGATCTCTGTGAGTTCGAGACCAGCCTGGTCTACAAGAGCTAGTTCCAGGGCAGGCTCCAAAGCCACAGAGAAACCCTGTCTCGAGAAACCAAAAAAAAAAAACAAAAACAAAAACAAAAAAAACAAACATGTATACATATCTGTGAACACACATTAAACAGAATAATAAAATTTATATTGATCTTTCTTTTCTGCATTTTATCTTCTGCTTTTCTTCCTTACCTGTGCAGAGCTATCAGGGGAATGGCCTTAGCAATAAGTGCCTTCCATGGGTGCTCTCCCCTCCTGTGTCTCAGCTGATGCTTAGCAGGTGGCTCTCAAAAGCCTCCTCTCCCCCAAAGACTAGAATCTCCATTTCTAGAAGCGTTTTCAGTTCAGCCACTCCCAGTCAAATGCATCATCTCTGGTTAGCACATATTCTTTAATGTTCTTCTTCTCTGTGTGTCTCAAAACTAGGAACTGAAAAATTATTTGTTAATTTCATTTCTGCAGTCCTTGAAGGACTAACTGAACAGCATTTCATTTTTTTCATTGTCACCCATAATGATTCATAAACCCCTACTTTCAACAATTAGTCAGTGGGGTACTTCAGGAGGGCTGCCTGAGAGCGACTTCCCAAAGTTAATCGCATTACACATCCGGAATGGCAAGGACCAGCCAAGGACCACCTGAAGATCATTTTTTTTATATTAAAGGATGCATTAAACCTAGGGTGATGCCCACATGGTGACAGGGCTGGGTTAAACGGGAAGCAGGCTGGGTTCTGGACCATCGGGCTTTGCTGAGTGATTGACTCCCTCTGCCTCTCTTCCTCGGAGCCTTAGCTTTAGCTCAGAGGTCTCCATCCAATCCTCCAGCTTCTCTCACTTTGCAGACTGTTGGAACACGGCGTTCCAGCTAGAGTTTTCGCACATTGGCAGCAGGGGTGCAACATGGCTCACACAGTTTGTAAAACAATTGGGTCGTTTCCTGTGAACTTGAACATTGACTTCTGACTTGGTGATTGCACACCTACATATTTACATAAGTGAGCAAAACCTTTTACTCACACAAACATTTATCTGCAAGTAGGCAGTGCCTTTACAAGTGCTGAAAACTGAAAAACGGTTGTCCATCTATTGAGAAATGGCATAACAAGCACGTATGTGTTTGTTAGCTTTCTTTTTCTTTTTTTTTTTCTTTTTTGGATTTTAAAGATAGGGTTTCTCCGTAGCTTTTGGTTCCTAGCTGGAACTAGCTCTTGTAGACCAGGCTGGCCTCGAACTCACAGAGATCTGCCTGCCTCTGCCTCCCAAGTGCTGGGATTAAAGACATGCACCACCACCACCTGGCACGTTTGTTAGCTTTTATGATCGATTTAACACATCCTAGAGTCACTTAAGATGGGAGTCCCAATCGAGGGGTCACTCAGAAGAGACTGGCCTGTGGCCGTGTCTGTGAGAGATGCTCTTGATGGTTAAGTGACACTAGACATGGAAGGTCCAGTCCACTGTGGGCCACACCATTCCCTCACAGGTAGTCATGGTCTATGTAATAAAGCTACTAAAGGTGAGCCTGAGAGAAAACCAGCAAGCAGCATGCCTCTACAGTTTCTGGCTCAAGTTCCTGCTTGAGTTTCTGCCCTGACTTCCCTCAATGATGGACGATGACATAGAGTAGAAGCCGAATCCTTTGTTCTCCAAAGTTGTCATATTTATAATGGCAGCAAAAAGTAAGCTTATATACTGTAGTCATTCATACTGAAAAACTGGAACATGGCTCAACACTAGAAAAAAGTAAACCACCTGGATGAATTCCAATGTGCATAGTTACACAAATGTCTACATGCACAACTGATTTCATTTATGGAACATGCTAGAAAAGCAAAGCTAAAGAGTCAGAATAGACAAGTGGTTAGGGTTGAGAAAGACAGGAGGAGTAAGCTGGAAATGTTGGGGCAATCAATTCTTTATCTTCACATCAGCTTCAGGGATGAACTAAAATCTCTTAAGCTTAAAACCTATCCATTGAGAGAAGTGACTTGCACTATGTGTGAATCACATCTTAATTTTTAAAGGAGAAAACCAAGGTGCCATGCTTCCAATCTGGAATATACTCTCCTGCTTTTTCTCTCTCCTCCATATATTTAGTCCCTAGAGGTTTTTCTTCATGTAAGTACAATGATAAATTTTAAAAGATTTCACCTGTATTTTATCAGGCATTTATAGGTATTTCAAACCAGGAGGACTTTTAAAATATCAAGTCTGTCCTATTGCCAGAGGCAAAAGTCTGTCATTCTTTATAGAACAAGATTTTAAAATTTCATGGTATTACATTTTCAGTTCATTTTAGTCTGGTGCCTTTATGTTTCCACAAAAACAACAAAGCAGTTACTATATCGTCTTCATAGCCAAGAAAGCCAAACTCAAAGAGGCTGAGATTTCACTTTATAAATGGATCCTTTTCCAAGAGTCAACCAACATGTATGCTGTTTATGGACCCAATTTTTCATATTGCTGTGATTTAAAAAAAAGACAAAGGCAACTTATAAAAAAGGAAGAGTTTAATTGTGCTTACAATTCTGATGGCTTAGAGTCTACAATGGTGGGTGAAGGTGCTGTGGCAGGCAGTTAGATCAGCAGCTGAAAGCTCACATCTCACTCTCTGAACAGGAAGCCAGCCAAGAAAGGTAGTTCCGGATGGTGCTGGCTTAAAGCCAGCCCCCAGTAACAAACTTCCTCCAACAAGACCACACCTCCTGGTCCTTCCCAAACAGTTCCACCAACCAGGAATCAAGTTCTCAAACACATGAATGTCTAAGGGCCCTTCTCATTCAAAACACCACCATTATTTAAATCTCCCATAGTTAAGAGTTAATGAGATACACCCAGAGTCCTTTATGTTCTGGATTGCCCAGGCCTACCAAGACAGAAAGCTGGGTGGTTTATCCAAGTGGCATGCAACATAGTAAGCCCCTAGGTAAACCATTCAGCTCTCTGTCTACTTTAAAACATTGACTTTTTAGAGTCATTATGGCACTGAGTGAATTAAAACCATATGCATTTTGTAAGTGTTCAATTGTCATCACCATGCCCTTCCACTAGTATAATCGTATACACACACCCAACAATATTGTCTGCACCTAAAGCATAGAGGACATCGCAGAAGAGGGGGTGGAAAGATTGTAAGAGCTAGAGGATCAGGAAGCCACTATGAGTTTCTGTCTCCTAGACATGATGGAGAAGCTGGACCCATGATTTCTGAACAATATGGCAGCCTAACAAGTCCCAAACAATGACAACACCAATAGGCATGTAAATGTGGAAGGAAGAAATCCCAAGGGACCCCATTACTGACCAAGAACTCTGGGCAACTGACAACTGATGAGAGAAGGAGAATTACTTTCCCAGGAACGAACTCCTCTAATTGGTTATCAGATGCCAAGGAGACAGTGCTGAAATTATATGCATACAAGTTTAACACCAAACTGACTCAGCATGTTATAGCTGTAATTTATGCATATATGTGTAACATTATAACTGTCTTAGTTACTTTTCTAGTGCTGTGAAAAGACACCATGACCAAGGCAACTAAGAGCATCTAATTTAGGGCTCATGGTTCCAAAGGGCGGTAGAGTCCATGAGAGGCAACAAGGTGGCGGATAGGCAGGCAGGCATGGCGCTGAGCAGTAAGTAGGTGACCGTTTACTTGTCGAGACAACAAACACAGGCAAAAAGAGAGAACTTACTGAGAATGGCCTGGACTTCTCCAAAACCTACCCCTACCTAGTGACACACTTCCTCCAACAAACCCACACCTTTACTACTCCCCAAAAGATCCACCAACCGAGGACCAACTTTAAGTATAGGAGTCTATGGGAACCATTCTCATTCAAACCAGCACAATAATCAAAGACAAAGAGGCCATGATTTTGGAAGGGGAGTTGGGGGAACTGTGAGAGAGGCTGAACAGGAAAGGGGGAAGTGATTTAATTACATTCTAATTAAAATCATAAAAAGAAAGTTAAGCATTTCTCAATATACATGAAAATCAGAGCTTACTTTGAAAAAGCCATGCTTTTGGTTCCGTTGCCCAAGCCACAGATTGCTTCCTGGAGGAAGGTTGGTCTCTGGAGGGTCTATCACACGCTCATAGATCCTGTAGGAACAAAGAACATAGTTGCTAATAGAGGAACTTAAAGCAGAACCCAGAGGTGCTGTGCAGGATGCATACCTATACACAGCTGCTAGTTTGAAAAGGTTAATATGTAGCATACTTTAAATGAAAGGTACCATGACAGAGATCATCTCCATGACCGTACTGGGCACATTGTCTAGGCAACTCATGCCTTTCATATCTCCCTTACCACAGGGTGGGAGTGTGAATAAGAAGACAGTATTTTGAATGTCCACGCTCAGCAATTACTCCTGTACAAACTCGGAGGAAAGTGATTTTATTCACATGTTACAGGTCAATGAGCTGAGGTAGAGGGAATGTAAGCATGTCCACCAAGTGCAGCCAACAGGGATAAAGTCCATGTATAGAACTATACTAAAGCCCTCATCCCTCTGACTCCAGTGCCCAGGTAATGTAGGTAAATGTTGCACTCTAGTTTTGGGGAATGTAGCCACCGCTCATTTCTACAACACCCAGGAGAGCCCTGTAAATGACTGGACAACTGCCTATCAACACATCCCACCGGCACTCAATCACAAAATACTCATTAAACCTGCCTTGTACTCCAAATGCCACAATGGGTAATAGGAAAAACAAGCAATGAGCTTTGAACAGATGGACACATACATGAAACTGAAATTGGCAATCTGTGACACCCAACACATCCCAGGTGTACTCACAGAGGACAGGATTTCAGGAACAACTGACCACCCTGGTTCTGCCCTGCCAACACCAGGTAGCCAGGGAGAGATATTAAAATCTGTGCTTTCTTGAGACCAGCTGGTAACGAGCCTCCATTCTCCCCATGGCAGGTACCACTCAGCTCCTGTTCTAGTTTGCTATGACAAAAACCAACTTGGATGAAATGGGTTTTCTTGGCTTACATAAGCTGGAAGCAGAGACCATGGTGGAATGGTGCCTACCGGATGGATCGCAGGCACAGTCTGCTTCCTCTCTTATACAGCCCAGGCCCACTAGCCTAGGGACAATACCACCCACAATGGCCCACATCAATCATTAAACGTCCCCACTGGCACGTCCATAAGGCCAATCTGATGGAGGTAATTCCTCAGCTGAGGTTCTCTCTTTCCAAATGTGTCAGGTTGACTGCCAAGATTAGCATCACAGTGCTGGGAGCCCAGAGGACTCTCAATGAGGTGAGATGGAGAGAGCTGTACATTTCAATTCCAAGCGAGAGCCCGATCGACTCCTGCTTCTCCCATCCCTTCCTCAGCTCACTCTGCATGGATGTCAGGACCTCCACACTATGATGGAGCTCACTGCCCCTTGGGAGGGACGGAGGGCAAACTGTTTCTCTAAAAAGTTCTCAGAAGGAAAGTGTGGAAGAACTGAAGACTTCCAGTTGTCCAAGGAAAGGGAAACACAGCAAAACTGTTGTCGGGGGGCTGTCATCCCACAGCCTTTTACCCAAGCTGTGCAGCTCCTAACTGCATCTCCAGAATCCTGGAAGACTATGTGCAAACCCTCGTTAGGAACATGAAACACATCAGGGCTTTTCCCACTAATTATCTTTCCATTATAAATGGAAACTCAAAACATAATTAAGGAGATACACATTTCCCTTCAGAAGATAGGCTATGTTTTCTTCACAGGAAGTCAATCTTCTCTGTGTGCTGAATGAACCTTTTTGGATGAAACAATTCGTCAAAGCTGCTTTCGAACAACTATATATTACATACTTCCTCTTAAAGGGTTCCCAGCCGCAATATAGTGGAAAAAACTAGAAACAAGCCAAATAACAACAAAAGAGAAAAAAACATACATTATAAAATATATCAGCTTCTAAGAATTTACCATAGTCATTAAAAATGATAAATATGCAGATTGTGAAATTGGAAAAATATATACAAAATAATTTTCTCTAGAAGACATAAAATAAAAAGTTATTTATGCCCTGTGGAGATAACGATGGGAAAATTATGTTTAACATTGGTGGATACGAAAAAGCCTAGAAAGAAATGGAGACCACTGGATTTGGAGGAAGAGGCAGATGCATAATTTTCTACAAGGCTGTTTTACTAATAAATTGAAAATGTTGTCAAACCGTTTGCCTTTGCCTGCATTTCCAAGTGTCCGCCTCTATTGGGGGGAGAGGAGTTTCTGGTGCATGTCCTTCTTCCTCCTATTTAATATACTCTCAGCCAATATGTGTAGAGTGCATGACTGCACGGAGGATGAAATCATCAAAAAGACCAACTTCCCATCCTGCCCATCTTCTCACCATGGCAACTCCTGTGCCTTAGAAACAGTAGCAGAAACAAATATTGGAGGTCTGTCACTGCCCTCTAGGACCAGGCGACCCCCAGGCGATGCACTCCACGCTGGTGCACCAATGTTCTATCTCCCCACCAGAGTCTCCTCTTCAAGCCACGGAGAAGTGCAAGATGCTGCCTTCCTGGCAACCAATGTCTTCCAAAGGCAAGACTCATTAGAGAATTCGTGCAGCAAGCAGAATCAGCACATTGCATGCATGTATAGCAACACCGGGGAACTTAAAAAACTGCAAACTCTGCATAAAGGACATCAGCCAGACTAATAGCCATAGCATGGTGCAACAGTTCGTAAGTGGTAAACTTTGAACTCAAGGCTGTGGCCACTCTCCTGCACTGCCTGCTTATATATTCCATGAAGAGATGCCATTACAGAAACCGTAGCCAAGTTATTGCTTCCCAAAAGGTTAGAACACGGAAAAACAGAGCCCATAAATATCTGCAGAGAAAATACTGAAGTGCAGGGGAGGTCGTCCTTAGATCACTCACAAAGTGTCTAGACTTCTGTGGGAGGGGCTGCATATCCTGACACATGCTCGTGTCACACGACAAGCCAACGTCTTTTTCTACAATAGCAATATAAAAGTACGATTCATCCAAATAAATTACAAGTCCTCATTTGACTGACTTATCTAGAAGGGGGAAGTTCTTGTGACTGAGACAGGGTCACTCTAAAGCCTCACTGAGGCAATTTGCTAAATTGAGACAATTTGCAGAGAAAAGCTTTCAGAACAAGTGGCCTAAAAGACGCTGCATTATTTTTATGTTTTTTTTTTTTAACTATGGTTGGTTCCTTACTGATCTCAGGGATGGTACACTAGAATGACCCACTGAATCCTTCACCAACATTTGACTGGTAACATTGTACCTCCACAACACACTAGTGTCTCTAAGATCCTGCTCACAGCTGGGCTTGCCGTTCCAGACCAAGGAGGAAGTTGGCTGTTCTACTGACCTTGGCCCAGAGTGTTCACCCTCAAGCTGTTCCTCAGGTCCTTCCTTGGCAGGGTGTGGAAGGAATGGAGCCTCGATCTCAGGACCCAGCCCTGTGTCTGCTCCTTTGTGCCATTTACTGAGAGCTCCTCCCTGATAGCCTTCTACAGAGCACCTCCCAGCCACCTGGTCACTCTCCGGAACTTAGCTTGCTTTGCTCTTACCAAAACAGATAGCTCCAAAATGGGTGCTTTGCTCATTGACTCTGTCCTCACACAGGACACCTTAAAGCAGAGAACGTGTCATTTTCACGTCCGCATTTCCAATGTCAAGAAGACTACATAGCCACAGTAGATGTCTTCTGAATGACTGAATGACTGAATGCTTCCTGAATCTTCACAACCGGAAGAAGAGAGTCAGACAGTTGTGAAAGCCCACCAAGGCAAACGTCATGGTAAGCAATTCCTGAAACTGGATAATTCGGACTGAGAAAAGAATTCGTCAAGAGAGGCACTTTGCATTATGCAGATAACCCTTGGGGAAATAAATAAAGTCAGTGAGATGCAATCGTCTCTTTCTCGCGTCTTCCTGCGCCATCTCCACCTCGTGAGATTTACAGGCAAAGCTGGAAAGAAACAAGACAAGCGCTTCTCATTGTTTTCCACCAAGAAAAAACAGAGAGTAGCAAATTTAACTCTGTCAGGCAGTCATGCTGCCAACAGGGAAGCCAGACAGCTGTATTTCAGATAGAAGGAGAAAGTGTGGGCAACTTGGAAATTAATTAGATCAAGAGCCACCCTTCTGATAAGCCAGTAACTTACAGCTTTCACTGGCTACGTTCTCATCATCCCAAATAATGCTACAGTTTCTCTTCAGATCATGTAAATCTTTTTGCTTTTACCAAATTTATCACACTCTCCTAGTCTGACACAAATAATGCATTACTCTACACCCATCTGAAACCTACCCCTTCTTTGGACTGCAGAGAAACCTCATTCCCCCTTAGTCCTGCATCAGAGGCTTTGAGCTCACTTGAGCCATTAAACAAGGTGCTGACTATTAAGTGGTTTGGGGGGTTATGGGAATTGGGCATGTCATTAGCATCTATCAGGAGTGTAAAGTGTAAGCATCGCATTTCTAATACAACACCATGCAAAATGAGATATCCAGTCAAACCCTGCTTTAGAAAAACAAGCAGCTGAGGGAAACTGACAGGCTGAAGAAAATCAGCCATGGCACCCAGGGCTCACATCAAGAAGGAACAGTCCTCTTTATGTGACTTTAAACAAGAACATCTCCTGCTTAAAAGACCAGTACATCTTCTATGGAAAACTGGCATTTCCTGTTTTAAAAACAAAGCCTTCGGGACACAACACTACACAATGTAAGGATTGGACGACAGAACACAGGAGAGATATCGGGGGTCACTTTCCCTGGATGAAGAGAGACCTCTGAAGGGGCACCATTACCTTTCCTAATTACACAGGAGAATGAGTTTCCAGTGTAAAGCAAATGAATTGACACCTATTGCATCCCTGTTTACTAAGACATGATGCAGTCCTAATAATGCGCTGAATGAAGACATTGATCTTGAGCTTTGCCTCCACCAGAAGGACAGCTTCCGTGCACTCCTGAGGAGGGAAGTTACCGCAACCTTGCTTTGCTGTGTGGAGCAGTCTCTTCCCAGAAGAATGTCAAGGCACTCCCTCGGGAGTTTCCTCCGCAGAACACAGGATCACTAGCTCCAGATGTCCTGCTGCTGTGGTGATAGGAGACCTGGCACACACTGAGCCCGGTTCTGCCTTAGACTGTCAAAGACATACACATACACCCCTTCCCCTGACGGCCTGTGAGCATAACAGGTTGTTGAGGGCAACTAGAGAAACAAAGGGCGTCCATCTGATATCATTAACATGATTCTTGACACCCACACTGCTGAGGGTTCAGTCCAGAGGTCTGCACAGCACCCAGAGGCCCCTCAAAGCTCCTTAACTGTGACAGGGGACATCACCGGCTGTCGCAGTGAGCCACTTGTTGAGTTTCCGTCAGGTTGCCTGGCTGTCGCTCATCATTTCCTAACATGGAGCACACAGCTCACGGAGCTTGTACCAGAAGGACATGGAAGGATGCCCAAGAAGCCCTCCTGCAATCTCCGCTATCCGACTGCTTAACAAACCCAGGTGGCACTCAACAAACAATTAAACTATAAAAACGCACCTCTGGCATTAGGAGGAAGAACTAGAACGTCACAGGGAAGGGAGCTGTGCTGGAAAATGGTGCTTGCACCCTACACATGCAAACTGGACTCCACGCTAAATCCAAGCGGGGCACAGAAGGGAGGGCCGCAGCAAAGCAGGGAGCTAGGCAAGTTTGCAAACTGCTTCTCCTCAGCTGGCTGGGAAGTCAACCCCAATGAGAACACAAAGCGGGCGGCACCATGGCGATCTGTGCGATGTCTCTGCGGATGTTAAACCAGAAGGCTGCAGCGGGGTTCCCAAGGAATTGGTCAAACCCCACTAGGAAGGCCACAGAGCAGGACACAGACACCCACCAGGAGGAGTCTTCTCCAGGAGCAGGCAGCATGTGGCCTGCTCTACTGACTAACAAAACACTTGTCAAACCCATGTTTCTTCCCTAGCAACTCAGTCTTAGCATTGCCCTCTTATATCCTCACCGGACCCTCTACAACAACGAGGCTGTCCCTTCCTGAAAGCTGTTATGAATCTAAACGTCTCCACTACTTTGTGCATGCATGGAAGCGTGAATGGAGACAACCTCAAATGTCCTTCCTCGGGTGCCATTCACCTTGTTTTCCGAGACAGTGTCTTGCACTGGCCAGAGGCTGGCCGATTAGGCTGGGCTGGCTGGCCGTGGAGCCCACAGAGAACTTCTCCCTGTGCCTCACCAGCTCTGGGATTATAAGGGCAAACCATCGCATTGGGCTTTGTTTTCAGTGTGGGTGGTAGGGCGTGAACTCGGGTTCTGTAAGCACTTTACACACCAGGCCATTCCACCAGCCCTTCTCCCACCACTTCTTCCCAACACATTCTGTCTTCCTGAGTTCATGAGCCAGAGTCAACCAAAGATGCCTCAGATTTGTGGATCAATGTCAAATAACGAGGTCAAGTAATTCTGTCATATTTAGAATTTTATCTGTGACTTGGCAGTATCAGTGTTTCTTAAATCTGTGGGGAACTATGAAGCTGGTGTTTCGGTTTTAGTCTCAAGAGACTTGATGCAACATTATCAGGATTAAAGGTGACATTAATAGGCGGGAATCAGCGTCAACTAGAGATGAAATTTAACACTGAAAGCTGCCATGCTTAGTAAACACAAGCCTCTTAAAATGTGGGCGAGCCAAGAGTAGACAGACATACGCATGGGGGGCAGTTTAAACTGGACTGTGAGAAGGTAATGATTCTAATCTGAGTTAATCTGCTCAGATAATCATGTGTCATTCTCGGGTCTCACAAAATAAACAGACATTCTTGAGAGGGTGGTGAAGGACCTGGGAGCCAAATAAAGGAATGAATGGCTGAAGGACAAGGGCTTAGTCTGAAAAAGGATGATGGGTGGTCATGGCAAAGTCTTCAAATATGAGGAAGGAGCCCTGGAGAGGAGCTCACTTTGCGCCGGGGCTCAAGCTCAAGGGAGTGAGCTGTGCACTCTGACGATTTACACTGTCAACTGCAGGATCTAGAACGACCTAGATGGCAAACTCTGTGCATTATCTGTGAGGAACTTCCAAGATTAGATTACTTGAGATGGGAAGATGTAGCATGAGGGGCCTGCTCATTGGGGTTTCTGTCCTGCCTGGTACCCCACAGCCGGCAAGCCCCAGAGAAAATGACACAGAGGTCTCCATAAGATTATAAACTGATTGGCCCATTAGCTCAGACTTCTTACTAGCTCCTATAACTTATATTAATCCATTGTTCTTATCTGTGTTAGCCACATGGCTCGGTACCTTTTTCAGTGGGGCAGGATCACATGCTGCCTCTTCGGTGGTCTGCACAGGCTTGCCAAGGGAGCTTCCTGCTTCCCAGAATTCTCCTGTTCTCTTTGCACCACCTCTACTTCCTGTCTGGTTTTCCTGCCTATACTCCCTGCCTGGCCAATCAATGTTTATTTAAAACATGATTGACAGAATACAGACAATTCTCCCGCACCAGGAAGACCCAGCCTGATTCTGGGTAGCATATCCCACAGGCTAGGCTCTTAGACGGAACAAATAATGCATTTGTGAGCCACTGAGCCCCAGTGTCCACCTCTCCCTTTTTCCTGATGGTGGCACCCAATACGCCCAGCTGTCTCACACTCCTGCCTGCCCAAACATAAGAGTCCTTCCCTCGAACTCTGAGTCAAATGACCCTTCCTTTCCTTAGGCTGCTCTTGTTGGGCATTTTGTAACAGCAACAAGACAAGCAACTAATACATACACTACTAGGTGAATGACAACAGTGTAGTTTTAGCTCGAGATAAGATGGATTTTCTAGCAGTCAGAACAATAGGCACAGAGAAAGGCAGGCTGGCATCCATGAAGCTCCTGTCATGAGAGCACTGCCGCTGGGCACATCAATATCAAACTCAGAGAGATAGAGTCTTTGCCTCAAAAGCCACAGGAGCAAACTTGGAGTGAATTCCAGCTATCATATGTCAGTGTACATACTTTACAATCCTTGCAATAATCTTAATACCAGGCACCCAGTCTGCTCAACTGACATGCTCAAGAAGGTGAAATCACTTTTCTGACATAGATGGCAACAGCAACATTCAAACCCAGATGCAAACCTTTACCACACGGCACTGCTTTCTGCTCCGAAGTGGATTCTGCTCTTACAGAGGAAAACACCCAGCTGGTAGACGACAGAAACATTGGGAGACAGAGAAGGAGCATCTGGGTTAGAGTCAGCAAACCTCTGACTATGTCTTACCTCTCTTGTTCACACTTCGCGATCTAGGGGAAGTTACCATACCTCAGAGTTTTCAACCATGCACCTTGTATTTTAAACATAGTTTATGTAGTCCAGGCTAACCTCAAACTCACCATGTAACTGAGGATGACATTGAACTTCTGGTCTGCCTGTCTCCATCTCCTAGGTGCTGGAGCTCCAGGCACACCACCACACCTAGGTGCTTCAGATAGCAGCAGTCCATCTTATACAGACTTTCTGTAAATACCCAGAAAATAGCCTGTAAAGTATTTCATGAGGTTGTAAATGCTTTTTATAAGTGCAATGTTATTAGTGTTATTAAGGAAAAGAGATGTTCTTATCTTCACCAAATAACCTAAAAGATCCTTTAGTTTGAAGTATTTTCAGACAAACTGCCAAACCCCTCACGGAAGCCACTTGGCTCTACTGGATAAGCACATTCCCCACTTCGGCTCTCAGTCTTTATAAGTAAGGAGAGCTCAGAAGTCACAGTGTGAAGGAGAGTTGAGTTGGAGCCCCCAAATCACTCTGTCAACAGAGCCACCAGCCACACTTAGGGGCCATGGCCAGTGCTACCATCTTTCCCACAGGTCCAGAAAAACTTTATTGTGCTTAATGATACCCCAGCTAGCTGCTCGTCACTTGTCTTTCTGTCCCCTGAGGTGAAGATTTAAGTGGCCTTCCTACAACAGATTAAAGGCCTGCTGTTCATAGAGGACATATATGGGTAGCAGGGACTATCAGGACAGAAAGGACATTGAAAGTCTTCTGATCCCACCTCCATCTGCTACTTGTTACATTAATATACAAGCATCCAAAAGCCATCTGTCAGCAGTGAAAGGGTACACTTCCTCATACAGCAGCTTGAAGCTTCCCAGAGCAAAGCAGAGCTCCCCAAAGTCCTGGTGATTGACATTTTCAAACAACCCATGTTGTTTGGAATATGTCAGGGTCTAGTAGCCATGATAAAGAACAAAAAAAAAAGAAAAAGAAAATTCTCTCTCTCCCTCCCCCCGCTTTATGTTTTTACACAGCCATAGTCTGCAAGCCTACACACTGGTCCCAAATGCTAGTATATCTAAATATCAAGACAAAACCCATAGTCTTTGGCTCTTTCTGGGACTCTTAATGGAGGCTTAATTTGTAGAATTTGAATGCACTTTGAATGTAAGGCCTCTTGGTAATATTCAAATTTGGCTAGGCCTAGGAGAACTTTATGAGTTTGTTAAAAATGCCAATTTCTGAGCCACTCAGCAATCAGACTTGCAGGTGCCAGCCTGGTCTTTTGTAGACAATCCCTGGCAGATACCTGGCTTGTCTGTCGCCACACAACAGTTGGATCTTCACGGAAACCCTAACACATCACTGATACGGTTTTATCTCAGCCAAAGGAAACTTGTAACTCAGTCCTTAGAGCATGGCATAAGACCATGTCCAAGGAGGAATTTGAAATATGTAAGTAGGGCATTCCCCACTGGAAGGCCACTTCTAAGGACTTTTCTACCTGACTAATGCGGGGAGGGAGAATTGGAAAACAACAGAAAGGAAAAACCCCTTCCTCGCCCCATCTTTTACGAAATACACAAAGAAATCAAAGAGTTCCCCTGATAATATCCACTAGCAACCGCTACATAGGTGGCAAATGGGGAGACTGATGACAAGTGAGTAGATAGATAGATAGATAGACAGATAGATAGATAGACAGACGATAGTGCTACATGTACATAACTATAGCAACAATTAAAGAAAAAGAGGCAACGTGAAAAAGACCCGGTACCTGGTGTGGAAGGGGGTGTTGTAGAGATTTGGAGGGAGGAATGGGAAGAGGGAAATGATACAATCATATTTTTAACTTCAAAATTTTAATAAAAAGAAATATAAACTCTGGTGAGATGGATGGTGTCCATTTGTTCCTCCTGGTTCATTTTGACTTCCCATTGCCTTGCTGTGACACTCTGGAGAATGACCCTTAGGTGTTTATCAGTTCCTTTCTGCCAGGGTCCCAAGTGAGTCAACCAAAAGTTAAGTACCATCGGGAAGGAAGAAAGGGCTGAGGCTGGGGTGAAAGCCAATAGAAGGGGTTTATCATGTAGCTTGGTGCAGAGCACACCGTCCTAAGCAGATAATGGTAGATGCCACATGAAGAAGACAGAATCCGGTCAAGAAGGTCCTTCTGACAGCGCTGCTTCTCATGGTCTCTTCCTCTTTCAGCTGCTGTCTGCGGTCTTGCCAATATAAATGCGTCAATACAAACTTGATTGTTTTTTAATAATGTTTACAGAACGGACAACGCATATGCCTTGACTTCTGCTTTGCAGCATGTACTCTGAATTATTCATTTAGTCCGAGGCTGTTTCTTTTCTAAAGTAATCATCGTTTTCTTGAATGAAATTTTTGTTTTTCCATGCTATCGGTGCTGTCAGACTTTAGAAGTTCAGTCACCAAGAAGAGCAAAGCAATTTAGATAAAATTTCCTGTTCTGAAGGAAGACTTTGTTATTAAATGTGAGGCATTCAATAGTAACTGCCAGCTGTTTAATCAAAAAGTTATTGTTCATTGTAGAGGAAGAAATTGGAGTCTGGAAAACAATGGGCTACAACTTGAAGTAGGAAGTGTCTGATAAAGTTTCAAACCCCTTTCAAACTCTTCTCACCACTTAAACTATAATGGCCCATCTCTGATAAGGCATTCACAGATAATAACAAGAAAATCACTGAGATGACTAGCCTCTATTGTTTTAATTGCCCCTTGTCTTGTTGGCCTCTTTATGTTCAGACAACAGGGTACAAACTAAAAGTGTTTTCAGACATGCCTCAAATAAGCCTGTAATTATGGATACACGAGTGATTCCCTTAGTTCCCAAGACCAAACTGAGTGATAAAAGAAAATAAAGAAGGTGGAAGAAAGGAAAAAATACTAATAAGAGAAGTCGTTCCGAAAGACAGTTATAGATACAAGTAGACCCAGGAGGCAGAAGGGCTCTGCTGCAAATGTTAGATTCAACCTATGTGTTCCATAGCTTTGAACAAACCATGCCAGCTCCTTACATAAGCTACACCAGATGCGCGCGCACACACAAGCACACACACACACACACACACACACGTACGCACGCACACACACACGTACACACACACACACGCACACGCACGGGGTGGGGGATGTAGCAAGCTGAAGCTACTCAAGCTGATTTCTGTCACTTAAAATCAAAACCTTTTTTGCTTTTTTTATATTTTTATTTTTTTATTTTTCTTTGCTCCCTTCCCTTCTCCCTTCCCCTATGGTCCCTATGCTCCTGATTGACTCAGGAGATCTTGTCTTTTTCTACTTCCCATGTAGATTAGATCCATGCATGTCTCTCTTAGGGTCCTCATTGTTGTCTAGGTTCTCTGGGATTGTGAACTGTAGGCTGGTTTTCTGTGCTTTTTGTCTAAAAGCCACTTATGAGTGAGTACATGTGATAACTGTCTTTCTGGGTCTGGGTTACAT
>JAQHUG010000459.1:109075-123657 GCA_028555095.1 Dicrostonyx torquatus | reverse complement strand
ATAGGAGCAGGGGAGGAGATATCTTAATTAAGGGAGCCATTATAGAGTTGGCAAGAGACTTGGCTCTAGAGAGGATCCCAGGTGTCCACAGGGATGTCCCCAGCTAGGTCCTTGGGCAGTAGAGGAGAGGGTGCCTGAACTGGACTTGTCCCATAGTCACACTGATGAATATCTTGAATATCACCATGGAACCTTCATCCAGCGATGAATGTAGATAGAGACAGAGACCCACATCGGAGCACTGGAATGAGCTCCCAAAGCCCAGTTGAGGAGCAGAAGGAGGGAAAAGATAAGCAAGGAAGTCAGGACCACGAGGGGTTGGTCCACCCACTGAGACACTGTGCCTGAGCTAATGGGAGCTCACCAAAGCCAACTGGACTAGTACTGAATGAGCATGTAATCAAACCAGAATCTCTAAATGTAGCTGACAATGGGGGCTGAATGAGAAGCCAATGATAATGGCACTAATTTTTTTTCTACTATATGTATTGGCTTTTGGGGATTCTAGTCTGTTTGGATGAACACATTCCTAGGCCTGGATGGAGGGGGAGGGCCTTGGACTTCCCACAGGGCAGGAGACCCTGCCCTCTCTTAGGACTGGAGGGGGAGGGAGGAGGGGAAGTAGGGGAGAGGAAGGGAAATGGGAGGAGGGGAGGAAGTGGAAATTTTGAATGGTATTATTTACAAAGCAATAAAAAGTTTTTTTAAAAAAGAATGACCCTTGCAAAGGTGGCCACAGCCTTCCTGAAGTCCAGTCAAGATGCCCATGCTAAGTACTATGTCCTTTCTCTTTAGGAACAGAGTCGGATGCCCACAGGCACAAACAAGACAGCTTACTAGCTATCAAGTGTCGCGTACCCTATGGGCAAACAGAGGCTCCGGGGGATCAGACTTGCAGCTCCTTTCCCTCGGCACTGTTTTTGATACTTTCTCCTTTTCTGACAGCATAGCTCTGTTTCCCCAAGGCCTTGCCATGGCATCCATCTCAACAGAGGATGATCTCACCACAGAATAACTTTCTGTGGCCCTATGGATTCCAGTAAATGGAAGCAGAGATCCTGTGGGATCGGCTTTGGAAAAATATCTGTTGGCTCATTCTCCTGTCTAAGTTGCCTTTCCTGCACAGTGCAGAGGGAATGGGGAGGGTGTGGAGCTGTCTCATGCTGCAGCCTTCCAACCTCACACCTTCCCCAGTGTCTACTTCAAGCTCCTGACCTGGCAGAGTGATGCAAAGGCCTCCTTTGTGCACAGTCTATTACAGTTAGGAGCGTTTGCTCCCTGAGTTCCCTGCTGGTGGGGTAAACACAGGCAAGTGCTATTGGCACCCTGCAGTCCTGATGATAAGCTCAACACTCAAGGAAAGGGGTAAAAACACACCCAAAGGCACAGATAGAGCAGAAGCCGGAGCATGATCTATAACAAGCAGTATCCTGACTGGGAAGAGTTATAGGCTAAGATTTGATCATTCGAAAAGACAGTGATATACATTACTCTCTTGACAGACACCTGAGCCGATTCTATAGCTTAACTGTTGTAAACAGTGCAGCAATGAGCATGGAGGCACAAATATCTCTGTGAGAAGATTGGCCTGAGTCTCCTGGACAAACTCCAGCTGTCGTCTTTACGAGTCCCAGTTCATAGGTACAATGAAGACAAGGTAACAGAAATGGTCAATATATAATAAGGGGATCATTAATATAATAAATATATAGTAAAAGGATTGTTTACACAACTAAGCACTGCCTGCTAAGTAAGTGTGAAGGGATGGTATGGTGCCCTGACAAATGCAAAACACTAAGGGCATTGCATGACCTCTTATCTTCCTGGGTATAAAAGGTTAAGAAACTTGACGAGAGCCTTTTGGCCTTTAACAAGGAATGTGGGCAGGCAGCAATGACACTACAGAGGAACTATGCAAATAAATGGTCTCTCCATTCCTCCCAGCTCCTGCCTATCCTTCCTGCTAATGCAAGATTTTGGGAGAAACCCAGACAGCCTGCAGAACATGGCAGAGAGAAGACGAGAGGGCAGAGGGTGTTTCTGGAGAAGCAAATGTAAGACACTTGGTACAGGCTCCCAAATCACTTCCTCCATCCCAACCCCTTCCCTGGAGGGATGACCGCAGCTAAAACTTAGCCATGCTCTGCTTTGAAAGAGGTGGCATTTTGGTCAATCCAAGTGACCGTTCATCTTGCAAACACTGGGTCACCTTTCCCATGAGGTGCTTAGCAGGCATGAGCTTTAGAGCCGGGCTCTGCCACATTATCTGCATGTTTAACAGCTTTATGGGAACTGTAAAGGTTGCGTTCATTTACTACTCTGGCTTTTAACTGAGTGAAACTCTAAGCCCATCTGAGATACCAAATGCAATGCATTGCTGCCCTGACTCGAGGCTGGAAAAGCAGGATCCCACCACACTGGCCAGGATCCAACACACAGGTGAAGCATGGCAGGAAAGCAGAAATGCCGAGGTTTGTCAAGGAGTCAAGATGAGAGAGTGCAACACAGCTAAGGTCGTGCTCTTGCCTGTCAGCAAGGATGGTACGGAGTGCAGCTGCCAGAGGAACCATGGAGTTCCAGGGTCAGCAAACAGAGAAACTGCCCAAACAGGTGAGCATGCAGAGAAGATGCTCTCAGAAGCCGGAGGGCGATGAGCCAAGAAGGGGAGAGTATTGAGAGATGAGAGTAAAGACAGAAAGCTCCAGGAGGTCCGCCCTAGCCCTAACCCTAACCCAAGATCCACCCATCATGGTTCTTACAAGGAATACGTGTCTGTGTTCCAGTGGCCTGTGAGGGGGTAGGTGCAATGGACAGAAAAAAAAATAAAGCCAGGTTTCCAAAGAGAAGGCCTAATAAATGGTACCCAGGCTGATAGGGTTGGATCGTGGCCTTTTAAAATGACTCTGCAGCAGCAACAGCTATGCATGAAGTCGATGTCTGATTAACCAGGCAGCTGTGTCATTTGGTCTCCTGGTCACCTCTTCTTTGCTCAGACAAGCAAGACCCTCCCTGGTAATACTAAGCATTAAGTCTTTCTAGGAATGAAGTTGAGCTATTGATATGACTGCACACACACACACACACACACACACACACACCATGGAAGGGAAGATGATTGGCCATTGCCAGGATAAACATCTAAAGACAATGCTGGGTGTGCAAAAGTCAAAGAACACAAAGGACCTATTTCCAGCTCTCATATCTGGACTACAAACATCTCTGCTGCAGCCTCACCTAAATCTATTATTTGTTGCACACTCTTATTTATGCCATTATTGTCAAGGATGCTAGACATAAGCTATCACATTTAATTCTTAAAACCCCATGTAAAAGGTGCTATTGTTACCCATCTCCCACTAAAGCACTTCTATTAAGTGCATTATATATATAAAGATATAGATAGATAGATAGATAGATAGATAGATAGATAGATAGATAGATAGATGATAGATAGACAGACAGATATGATTAAGTAACTTACAGCTTGTGGTACAGCCAGAATTGAAACTCATTTCCATCCAACTCCAAGCATGTTTGTTCTTAACCCCTAAACTAAACTACACTTTGCTGCAAACCTAACATCTCACCTTGGACAGCACTAGCTCGACTTCCTCACAACATAACATCTAGCAGAGCACCTGTATTCAAGACACACAGGCTTCAGCACACGCCATTTCCACATTGTTGTTCCCATCTCCGCTACCTGCATGGCCTTGCCTAACTGCACAGCTAAAATAGGATATTGTGACCCAAGAGCAAGGGCTCCTGGCCTCCTGGCCTGTTTATGTAGTCCCTGCTGTATGTGACAGGCAAGCAGAGCAAGTATGAAGTCCAAATCAGGCAGCTGCAAGCTTGCAACTGAATGCCAAGGGGCCAAGCTGCCTAGACTACCCTACGAGAGCCACAGAGGCCTCATTCCTCCTGAATGGGCACCTGCCGCAGATGAAGAGTCTAGCAGGATTATATTCTGTTAAATGAAAAGGCCAGTTGAAGAATCATATGTGTGATGCTATCTCACTATTGAAAAAAAAATGTGTGTATGCTTCAAGGGAAAAGGAAACCTGGAGAAAGGGGAAAAAAATAACTATTCAAAAATAACCACTTCTCCACAGTGAGATTACAGCCACAGTTGGTAGCTTTAAGTGCCTTATGCCTTTTATCATTTAAAAAACTAATGAGCACACCCATCAAGCTACACGCCAATGATCTATGAAACTGTGTGTGCGATACTGATGACACCATGTCCAAGGGGTCTCCCTCGGCTTCACACAAAACTCTGCTGCGTTCATCAGCTGCAATTTTAAGAAACAGACTCTGGGTCTTTCGGGGCGGACATGTCACTGGCAAACAGAACAACTGAGCGCAGCTCTGCCTGCACTCCACCACAGGGCACACATCTCTCACTCTCACCTATGACTGGTTCATGCCTGTGTTCCATCTATAAATTACCCCCTTCATGCCTGCCAGAAATCCCACCAACACAGGCCATGTGTAAATTCAGCTGCAGAGCAGGGCACCATGGCTCACCACATGCTGTGAATCAGACCCAGAAAGCACCGCAGGCTGGATGTTAATTAACTGCCTCCTTTGGAAGAAGCCGGCACCACAAATGCCAAAGCAGAAAGGCTGGGATCCATTCCTCTCTACTTTTCCTCATGTTTACACACAAGGAGTGTTATGCACACCAAAATTTACAGCACATATTCACGTACGAGTTCTCACTTGATCCTCAACGCAACCCTGAGTGAGTAATCTGATGGATGGACAAGGAGGGAGGCTTAACTGCTAGAACTATCTAGAAGGATAGGCGCATAGACTAGATGCCAAGAATAGACACCAGGAGCATCTCTTCCAGCTAGTCATCTATCCTAATATCTGTGAACACGTCTGAGTAGCTCTGGGGTGACTACTCTATAAAAGGCATTAGTGGGTACAAAAGTGAGCCTTCTCTATCCTTATCACCTGGACAGAGACCAATCAAATAGGCAAAATATAACAAGATAGTTCAGAAAATAAAAGTACCTGCCACCAAGTTTGATAACCTGAGTTAGGCTCCTGGGACTCTTGGGACCTACATGCTGGAAGCAAAGAACTGGTTCCAACAGCTGTCCTCTATTCTCTACATGTGTACTGTGGCATGTATACACACACACACACACACACACACACACACACACACACACACACACACACACACACACACTGGATGATGGATGGATGGATGGCTAGGTAAAAATTCTTGGTAGAAAATGAACTCTATATTATGTAAAACACTATCTTGACAATTAAGAATGAACAAGAGTGAACTCAGCACTTCAGAAATGTCATGTGCAAGGATGCAGTGGCCTAAGCCACTATGCTACATCCAAAGAAGCAGAGGAGCTTGAGACTGGAAAATCAAGAAGGAAAGAACGAGATGAAACTGGAGAGGGGACCATGAACCAGACTTCGCACTCCTGTGTAAGCTGTATTAAGGATCCAAACCTGTATAAGATGCCACCGGCAGCAGGGTGTGTCTGTCACGGAGGGAATACAGTGATCCAATTTGTGAGGTAACGCCTTTATGCACCCACATAGCATTCGTAAGTTTCCATCCATGAAATCCACTCAGAATTCAGTGTGCTCCCCTATCTCTCCGATTAGCTCCTGCAGGCTCTAGTACATATCTAATTAGGTACCAATAAAAGAAGCAATAATGACTAATGTCCTCCTAAGTATGGATTCTCCACTGCCCAACACATTATTTCACTGCCAGTAGTTTTTAATGAGACATAGCAATTACAATGTCACCTCGAAAAATAGAGTTTATCACCTTGAAAGAGAAAGTATCAAAATTTATATGGGAAGAATATAAAACTGCATATGTAACCGAGGAGAATGGTGTGGTCCACTCACTCCACATCCAAAGAAATGGCCAAATGGCTCATTTGCAGTCAGTCATCACTGCAGATTAGGTACTTGGTCATTACCCATCCTCACTGAGCCATAGGCAAGGCATACAAATCTCGTAAGGGAGACAGGCCACATCATCGTGATATTGAAATTGTGACCCTTGCACTTCCAATTCCAAGAAGAGAGAAGTTTTTGGACCTGAAGACAACACTCAGGCCTCCTTGAGTCTGAAGACCTTCCGATCTGGAATAAATTGGTTTCTAGAAAGGAAGGTCTTGGTCCAAATCAGAAGTTCTCTCCTAAAAAGTCAGCTCCTTGTTTTAGTGACACATAAATCGTGGCCTTTCTTCCACTTAGAAGGGTTCTACCAGCACAGGGTGACTCTTCTTCTATGAGAAATGGGAAGGGCTACCCTGCCACGTGGAGAGAAGCAAGGGGAAGAAAGTGCATCGGGAGGAGTCAGGAAAGGCGAGGAAGAAGGAGAAGGCCAAGTCCTGAGGTCTGGCCCAGAGGCAGCCATTGTGCTCTCTTGAGTGGCCCCAGGTGCAGCATGGGCAACGAGCAGAGAACCAACTTTCTAAAACTGGGCTCTGAGTCAGCTCTGCTGCTGACCCTCTGTGAAGCTTGAACGAATGACTTCCCGGATCCCCAGAAGTCCCCTTCTATAAGATGCATGAGCATCTGTCTCACAGGGCTACCGTGAGTCCCCAGTGATGATGGCCCCCATTTCTTAAGGAGTATGAAACGTCCACCTCAGCTCAGAGCGACTGAGCAGAAGTGTGAGCTCCAGAATGGCACTGGGCCTCTGAGACTAAAATGCCACAGGACTCCAGGAACTTGAGTTATGTACTCCTTAGTCCTTGCTTCTCGCTCAGCCAAAGACACCATCCGACCTGGAAAGCAGCTCTTAGCAAGAGTGAGTGTCTTAGCTAAGTGCCTGGAGCTGTTTACCTCCAATCAACTAAAACTCCATTCGGGGTAATGCAGGCATTCTAAGTGTCCCCAACAAGCTTACTGATGGGTCCCCACTCAGAGCCCATAAGTGCACGTGTGTGAGATTTACTGTCAGGAAAGTGATGCACTCAAGCTAATCGGCTCTAATGAGCAGGGATGCATCTTGACATTGCTGGGGAAAACTCAAGACAGCATCACGCAGGCCCTTTAAGGAGAAGGGGAATTATTTCCACTCTAATTGCCAAGGAACACACTGAAGTGAGGGCCTCAGTGTGTGACCTGGGTAAGTACATCTGAAGCCCCTGTTGGGGGAGACACTCCAGAAGTTTAAATGGCTGCACTGGGCACACAAGTCAGCTGTCTCCAATGTAGGCTCAGGGAAATGTGTAGAGACGCTTTTCCCTTCCTCGCCCCCTCATCCTCGTGTCCACCCCCAGCACAGCCCTAGAAGAAAAGCAGGTAACCACCACCAGCCATGATGCTCTCTGGCCTCCAGCAGCTCTGGCTGCTCATATTTATAACATTAGTTTAATTAACGCCTCCAGGGAGATAAATTAATTTATTGGGGATGAAAAGCAGTTCTTTTCAATGACAACATCCGCACCTCTAGTGTGACTGGAAAACAAATGCAGCCATGGCAAATTTTTCAATTAAAAAGTCTCATTGCACGTGAAATTTTTATTGCTCAGCACTCCTCTCTCCAGCAAGTGTGAACACAAAAGAAACAGAGAGCACTAGTGCACAGATGTGTACTTCTTCAAATAGAATCCCATCATGTGTGTCCTCGTTTGGCTTTCTATCTTCTCATCTCTGGTTTTTCCTTTTAAAAATATCAATGCATATCCATCAGAAGAACAAGCAAATGATCATGATAAAGGCGCAGGCAGCAATACTCTCTGTCTTGTGGCCATTGCCCCTTCTGCAGAGCCGCCACGGTGACATTACAAGATGTGTCAAAAGGCCATAGATGAAGTCACTGGATTACAAAGGGTGTTTATTTTTCTCTCAATTCAAATATACCTTAAGCCTCATATATGTAATAACAGAGCTTCCTGTTGATCTGCCGGTAGCTTCAACCAACGAACCATTAGTTAAAGGGAAGACTATTGTGGTTTGTCCTCTTTACATTGTGCCTTAGGAAGCCTCAGCATCCAGGCTGATGGAGAGGATGGGGAAGGCGCTCCTAATGTCTGCTTCAATTAATCTTCCCGCCCTCCTACGTCCCAATGTCATGGAGGCCACACTTAACAAAAGACATATTTAAACCCATCAGGGTACAAGAGGAAAAGAGGAAGGTACCCGAACAGACAAAATTAGAAATAGGCCTGCTACAGATGCAGATGAATGCAGGGGAAAGTGAAGCCTGAAGTCCATCTAATGAGGTAGAAATGAATAAGCCACAGGATCCAGAGACAAGAGGATGGGGACCCTGGTTAGAAGGACGCACTGGACCTTGGAATATCTAGCAAGTCCTAGCAATTGAAAGACCACCTGCCATTCTGCCACAACTTTGAACGCATCCTATAGGCCACCTAGCTCTGTCCCTTCGCTCTTATTATTATTCTAATCTTGGTAACTAAGCAGACTCTAAGGGCTTCTTTCCCTTTCAGTATTCAGAGTATGCTATGTTAATTCAACAGCACAACTATGTGACATCCGCTTCCTACAGTATACTGCTGTTCTTGTAGGTCAGCACACTACCGAGGCCTGAATGCCCAGACCAGCCTTCACCTCCACCCACAAGGTTGTCCACAGTCTCAACATCCTTCAAAGTCCAAACTGCACGGTTAGCAGTTACCTCAACAAGGTGAGAGACAGCTGGTTAGAAAGAAAAAGCAAGACTTTGTGGAAAGTTAATTCCAATCTTTGCACCCACAAGCAAGCATCAAAGAACTGTAGAGCCCCTACTGGTCCACTAAGGAAGTGCCCTGGTCTAGACTTGCTGGGTTATGGAACTGTCCAGAGTCCTGAAGGGAAAATGTAAGACTCATCTACATCTGGGCAAAATAAAATCAAAGACACCCGGAAGGCCAAAACTAGAAGTAGAGTTGAAAGTTACATCTTTTTAATTTCTCACTATATACCTAGAGAGGTGGATCCCAGGGGATGGAGAAGTGGCTCCGTGAGTAAGAGCACTTCCAGCTCTTCCAGAGGGAACGAGTTCAATTCCCAGCACTCACATGTCAGGAAACTCCAGCTCCAGGGTATCTGATGCCCTCTTCTGGCAGCTGGGGGCACTTGAACACGTGGCATTAACACACACACATACACACATAACAAATAAATAAAAATAAATCTTAAGGAAAAGTAAAAGCATAAGGAAGCCCAGAGACAGAGAGTAACTTCTTCAGAGTTATATAATTTAGCCTTTTATTTCAGGCTAATTAGGTCCAGAGTACTTGCTGGCTAACATGCCAGGTTTTCAAGGCAAAACACTGTTTTGTTCATCCGTAGGGTCTTTAGAAGACCTAGAAAACTGTAATGGATGATTCCCCTTCTGTGGTAGTTTTGCATTCTCTCATAAACCATAATTTTAGCTCCCAGTGGGAGGGGTAAATACTGAATTCTGATCCCACTAATAATGGGAAAAAAGAGAGTAAGATGCTATACCGCATTCTCCAAGCCCTGCGAGGGCCAGCAATGGCTTCCTCACCCCAAGGACCTTCTTCCCTGCTTTGCCTCCATCACAAATCTTTAAAGAGCTTCTGCTATTACAAAAAGCCAGGCACTACCATGCTCTACTAAGACTAGGAAACAAAGACAAACTACCGGAGAGCTACTCCTGAGAGCTGTCAATCATGATAACTCTGGGGACATGACTGGCCTCAAGCCTTACGCTGCACCATGAATCTGGAACAAAGCCACTCTCGCCAGCGAGTCTGACTGACTGCACTTGTTCCAACTTCAGACTTTAAAGTCTTCTCCATGCCACAAGACTTACTGAGTGCAGCTTGAAATACTCTGCTTGAGCACGTACCCTCCAGCTACAATTCCCACAACTCTGTGGTAGGAGAGTCACTACGGCCCCTATTTTTACAAATGCTAGCATAGTTCCTGGCCAATGAAAGAATGAACAAACTAAGCCCTGATTTCCTTCCACACGCCTTCCGACACAACTGCATGAAGTCACATTTTACAAATGGTGAAACCAAGACGAGAGTTTAAGAATTCATTTCAGCCTGTGTTAAATCGCAGCACTCACGTCTGGAATAGGATACACATGGACGATACTCCTCCTTCGCCTTTCTCCCTCTCCCATGTTCCTCCTCTGCCCTCCATAGGCCTGCTCTCCTTCACACACACACACATTCTACTCTTATCAGATTGTGACCAGTTGTGCCATCCTTGCAGCATGAATATGCCCCACTCAGACATGGCTGACAGTTTACACGCTCCTGTGAAGCCTCAGAAGCCTCCATTCATTTTGCCTGGGGCAGTGAGAAACAGAGGCTACTGCACAGACCCCTAAGATCCCAGGAACTCTGCTGCCTGGGAGCCCCAGAATACAGCAATCACTTGTGCCCTGTCCTGTGGTGCTCTTGAACACAAGACTGGCTCTTATACCCGAGCATGGTTATGATTCTTCATAGATGGAGAATTTAGAGCTGTTGTCTTAGTTGGAATGAGACATATGCTAGCTACCTGGTTTCATTTTAATGAGTTTTGCTAATGAGATGTGGTACGCATTTCATTTCCTGTGTAAAGAATATCTCAAGCAGGGAAGCCAGAGCTAGTGAGCCAGGACGTCTTGGCTTCTCTCTGGGGCCTTTGCCAGCCATTTCTTCATGGCCCCATCATACTGCGTCAGTGTTTATATAAAACTCATGGAGTTCATCTCACAAATGACTTAACTACTTGGAGGAACGTGAGGCTTAATAAGACAATATTTGTAGATACTTCAGCAGTTCTGTGGAAAATGATATATCAACACATTCCATTGTGAAAAAATCTACATGTATAAACAGAGATCACATCTTG
Organism: Dicrostonyx torquatus; assembly: GCA_028555095.1. Lineage (NCBI taxonomy): Eukaryota > Metazoa > Chordata > Mammalia > Rodentia > Cricetidae > Dicrostonyx > Dicrostonyx torquatus. The sequence goes on along the minus strand of JAQHUG010000459.1, from coordinate 112,833 downwards.
AAAGTACAGAAGGATATTAGACAAAAACCTTGAATTACTGGCTTTTTCTGTGGTTCATAATGAGCTTATTTTCCAATCCTATGTGCATTACAAAATCAGCTGGGTGCAAAGGTTGGATGCCCTCTGTGTAAACAAATAGAATGTTCAAATGACAATGTATTTATCATCTAGAGTGTAATCACTGAGGGGCTGGAGAGGTCTTTTGGCAGTTATAAGCACTGCGTGCTCTCCTGGTGGGCCAGGATTCAATCCCCTACACCCATATAGAGGCTCATAACCAGTTACTCCAGTCCCACAAGACTTAACACCCTCTTCTGGACTCTGCAGGCACCAAGCACACATACAGATATATGTGCAGCAAACACAAATGCACATAAAAATAGGATAGAATCACTGAGCTAACTTTCAGTGACAACCAGGTTGCAGGTGTGCGTGTGTGTGTGTGTGTGTGTGTGCGTGTGTATGTACATGCACTTGCACAAGCCAAACATGCTTTTGTAAAGTCTGAACAAGAATCCAGAGCTCCATGGCTGGCCAGGCTTATGAGCAGAGTTCAGTACCCAGGATTCCATCCCCTCATGCCAACAAGTGCAGGACCACTGGCAATCAAAGGCTGATACAACCGCTGGGGCTTTGACTGGTTAGGCTTTGTTAACTTGACATGAGCTCAGGTCATCAGGGAAGGGGAAACCTCAAGTTAGAAAATTCCTCTACCAGATTGTCCTCTAGACAAGTCTGTGGTGCATCTTCTTGATTAATGATTGTCATGGAAGGGCCCAATTCACTGTGGACAGTGCCACCCCTGGGCATGTAGTTGTACAAGAAAGCAGGCTAAGCAAGTCATGGTGAGTGAGCCAGTAAGCAGCATTTCTCCATGGCCTCTGCTTCAGTTTCTACTCCTGAGTTCCTGCCTCAAGCTCCTGTCCTGACTTCCCTTCACGATGAACTACAAACTGTAAGATGAAATAAGCCCTATCCTCCGCAAGTTGACTTTGGTTATTGTGTTCACCAAAGCAATAGAAAGGAGGTCCAAACATGACTCTTCATTTCTCTCCAAAGGTCAGCTGCCATTATATGCTGCTATCTCAGCCAACTCACAGAGACTTGGTCTAAAGTCGGACTGCCCCTGATATCCAGGACATGGACGGTGACGGAGGGAGGGGTGATGGTTTCAGAGTGGGCTTTGCAGAACTCATTTTAAAAGCCATAAATGTCCTGGTGGCTAGGGGGCTCCTATTTATTGAGTTCTACACAGCTTGGTAGAATCAGTATAGTCAATCAATTGATTTGATGGGCTAACAGGAAATTTAAAGTCACCAAATAAAAGAAAGAAAATATTTTTTATGGTTAGTGAGGGAGACAAAAAGCCACATATCTGTATCCCATGTTGATGCCTTTTGAGTCATGGGCCTATGCTGCCACATGAGCTGAGAATGGAGAGGGTAGACTTGGCCAGCAACTATTTTATCAGCACCTATTAATAACACATGAAGGTGGACTTCACTATGGCACCCATACATGTACATAGTGCATCTAGAACCCACCAATGCCCTGTCTCACCCTATCACCACTCCTACTGGCACACCTCCTCTTCAAAACCAAACCCACCTTTCTACATTCACGCCTTGTTATTTGCTTTGCTTTGAGGACCAATGAGTTTAATTAGGGTTGCTGACATGAGCCCATGTAAGGGGTTATTTACAGGAACATGAGAAACTTACGCATGGCCACACTACTGATGAAAACGTCTTCCCTAGCCCAGCATCCATTAATCACCCTTCCTAGGAAAGGGTGTGGCTTCATGAGCCTCTCCTCCACCTACCAACCATAAACTGCCTCTAAATTAAAAGGTAGGAAAAAAAGGAGATAACCAGCCTAGCCAATGAAAGAGCCTCTGATTTCTCACTCAAGGTCTCCAGCTATGCTGCCTGGAGCTGTTAAGCAGACCCAGTAGAAGAGGCAAAGCGGTGGGAGAAGCGCGAGCTTCAGCGGTTGGCAGAGAGTGCTGCCTATGGACTAAAATAGCAGCTACTTTCCTTGTGAGAATTTGTGCAATTAGCTCTGTTTCTCAATTCTAACCTTAAAAGGGGAGGAGGGGGAACCCTTCCAGGCTAAAGTGCTTCAGAATAATGCAATTGCCTGGGAAATTGTTCCATCTTTTAGAGAGAAAAATCATTTTATTATTTAGTTAGTAAAACAATAGGGTGTGTTCTTTATGTCATTTCACACAGGCTTGGTTGACACTGACATCCCTCTCCCATCTTCCTGCCCCACCCCGGCTTCACCCCACCCCTTCCACATCCACGTAACATGTGTCCCTTAAAGCCTTCTCTCCTCTCTCATGAGTCGCCTTCCAGTGTCCTCACCTCCAGAACCTGCTGGTTTGTGGTTTTGGAGACTGGATTATTTCACTCAAGGTATTTTCCAGCTCCACTCATTTTTTTTCTGACAATTTCATAGTTTGAATCTTGTCATGTATGTGTGACACATCAGTTGACGAGCATCTAGGCTGATTCTATTTCTTTGCTATTGTATATATTGTATATAGAGCATCAGTAAACATGGAGATATCAGTATCCCTGAGGTAGGATGTTGTTCTTTGGGTATGTTGGGGAGTGGTACAGCCAGGTCATATGGCAGTTCTAGTTTGATTTTCATGAGAATCAAACACACTGATTTCCACAGTGGCTATACCAGGAACACTCCTGCCAACAGTGGGTAAGGGTTCCTTTCTCTCCACATCCTCCCAGCATTTATTATTATTATTATAATTTGTCTTCTCAGTGATAACTATTCTGACGGGTAGGAGACAGAATTATCAATGCAGTTTTAATTTGTATTTTTCTAAGGACTAAAGATGATGGACACTTTAGAAAGTACAACCATTCGTGCTTCTTTTGAGAACAGTCTACTTGTTTCATTGGCCTGGTCATGAATGTCTGGTGGAAGTTTTGTAGTTCATGACATTGATACTAAATTGGTTCTCTTTTGTTGCTGTACTGAGACAACTAGAAGCTACTTGAGGAAGCATTTATCTGGGCTTATGGTTCCAGAGGATTATATGTCCATATCTCCTTCAAACCACCAGGCACTAGCCCCTTGACTGAAGGATAACCAAGTTCCCTGCCATTCTGTAGGCTGTTGATCTCGAATGCTCTTCACACCTTCTACAGCACCTCTGCCTTGGGTGACTCCTGCCACTGTGACTTCGTCTTAAGCAGCATGGAATGTTAGCACACAATGAAGGTGATCTCGAGACATGGTATGACTGAGGTTTGGGAGGTGATTCCCAGCTCAAGGTTTGTTTTCATCCTAATGTGAATGAAACTTAGTCATCTGCCTTCTTTGGGCCTTTTTCATTTTTGAAATGAAGAGTCACTAATTGTTATCTTCAGAACTACTTAGCTTAGTGCACTGCCCAGCCAGAAGCAGATGTTAAATAACACAGTTCTATTCCTGGGCACAAGTTCATTGATTCACATATGAATGTGTGAAAGACAATGCTAGAAAGGAGCAAACTTCTGCCCCAGAACCATCCCTGACTTTCATTATGTTGTAAATCTAGTGGTAGCCATCACCATTGTATGGCTGAGCAGACAGTCAGACCTGAGCAGTCAGTCACAGCAGACACTTACAGTCACACCTGTGCAGTCACAGCAGATATCACAGTCAGACCTGAGCAGTCACAGCAGACATCACAGTCAGACCTGAGCAGTCAGTCACAGCAGACACTCACAGTCAGACCTGAGCAGTCACAG
>JAQHUG010000459.1:92127-108060 GCA_028555095.1 Dicrostonyx torquatus | reverse complement strand
TCAGACCTGAGCAGTCAGTCACAGCAGACACTCACAGTCAGACCTGAGCAGTCACAGCAGACATCACAGTCAGACCTGAGCAGTCAGTCACAGCAAACACTCACAGTCAGACCTGAGCAGTCACAGCAGACATCACAGTCAGACCTGGGTCCAGTACCTAGTGCAGTACTCATCAATGGCAGCATCGCCAGTATATCATACAATCTTAGATTCACTCATCCTAAAATCAGTGGCCAAGCACAGTCGACACTCAGTCAATTTTACCACCATCATCTCCATCTAACCAGCAGGACTCTGATGAGTGATGGATTGGGAGAAAAAAATCACACAGGATAAGAAAGATTCAAGAAAGAAGAAAAAGAAAATCGAGATCTCAAGGTGGAATGAAAGGCACAGCTAGAAGGACACAAAAGGTCTCTGTGACCTTCCCTCTTTACAGAAATGACCTAGACAAGGAGAGGTAGACCAGTACATCGGTACAAGGGGCAGAGCCGCTGTCACTCTTGGCCCAGCTTGTGCTTGCTGGAAGCAACTTGTTTAGTTTTGGTTTTGTTAACTGGGAGCAGCTTGTGAAGAGAGCAGGCCTGTTTTTTGCACTGTGTACTACTTTGTCCTTCATCCTGTCCTCGGGGATGCATCTCCCCGGGGCTGCACTTCCAGTGCTTGATTTTCCAAGCCCTGGTTTCTCATCGGCAGGATCCTTGTGTGCGGCGTCATTCTTGCTGGCGAGACGGTCACGCGGGACACATCCTCTTCATCCTTTTCATCACCCCCAACCTGCCCCGCTTAGCCAGTGGCCTTGGAATGCCAGTCTACGAACCAAGGCTAAACTTCCTATACAAAACCAACAGGGAGAGCTTTACAAAATACATGCAGTGAGAGATCCATTATCAATAAGAACAAAAGTCTGCTATTTATGACAATGTGGCTCTGGGTAGAAACTATGATATTGAGTGAAATAATCCAGCCACATTAGAACAAATAGCTTGTATCCTTACTTATTTGTGAAAGCTGAAAACATTAAAACAGACTAAGAAAAAAAAATAGTGATCCTTTGAGGGCAGGAATCAGGGTCAGATAACAAAGAGATTGGAATTGGTTGTAAAATCCTACAGCTCAAAGGGATAAGTTTCGTCTGCAACAAGTTTATGACTAGAATGACTAGCAGAATCTCAGACATATAGAAATGATAAATGTGTGAGGAGATAAAAGCTAATTACCCAGATTTATATAATACATGGTATACTGCATTGAATTATCATGTGTTGCCCTAAACATGTACAAATAATAGGTGTCAGCTAAAAGTAAAAACTCCTTCAGCTCCACCCTCAGTAGGTCAGATTCAACCTGCCTGCCTATGTATTTGGAAACATCATACATATAGTCCACTGTTATGAAGCCCATGATTCTAGATTCTTCCTCTACAAGAATCAAAATGTATCTTTCCTTTCTAGGTCTGTTACCCACCAATTTATCTAAAATAACTGTTTGTATTGGGAGCCCTTCACTTCCTAGTTATCAATAGCTTCATATGCTTGTCTTCCGGGCTGTCTAATTTGTTGTCAACTTGACACAAGGTAGTATCATCAGGGAAGAAGGAAACCTCATTAGAGGAAACACCTCCATCCGACTGGCTCGTGGGCCAGTTGGTGTGGGAGCAGCCAGCCCACTGTGAACTGCCATAAACAAGCAGATGAGTGTGGGCTGCATAAAAAAGTGGTCAGGTGTGAGCTGAGAGCAAGGCAGTAAGCAGCATCCCTCCACAGCCTCTGCTCAGTTCCTGCCTCCCGATTTCCCATGTGAGCTCCTGCCTCAGCTTCCCTTGATAATGTACTGTGACGTGGAAATGACCACTCTCCTCCTTAAGCTGTTTCGGTCATGCTGTTTATTATAGCAAGAGCAAACTCGAACATCCCCTACGATCTTCCATATTAGCCAAAGAGTGAAAAATATCAAGGAAACATAAAGGGAGTATACAGGCATCCCTCGGCTCATTTGCCAAAATGAGGCCAATCCCAAAGCTACAGCACTCATGCCCTCTTCCCTGTCACTCTGCCCAAGGTCAGGCGATGGCAACGGTTTGGAGGCAAGGTCAAAGATACCACAGTGTGTGGAATAAGAGACAGCAGCAAAGACAGTCGTGGACGAAAGACCAGAAGTCTAAGGCTCAGAATATTTTCCGTTTCTGTTCATGAGTATCTGCAGTTCTATGGTGCCTCAAGACAGAACATGCTCCCAAATGTACGGTGAGTCAACTTCACCACTCTGGGGACATGAGAAAGTGAGCTTACATAAAGGTTACGCCACCTCCTGGGGACCAATCTCAGGAGAGCACCATTTTCTCTGCTATTTGTTGCCGGCTAAAATGTCATCTTGGTGCTCATTATGTGCTATAGGTGAATATAAATAGTGCCATTTAAAGGAAGATGAAACCAAGATGCAAAGGAATTAAGCTGCTTGAACTCACGTAACCAGCAAGGGCCGAGGAGGAGGAAGAGAACACTGCACCGAAATCAGAGAATTGGAAAGAGTGAGACACTAACTTAGCAGACACGTTCTGTTATCTTCCTCTTCTTCAAAGTGAGCAATGTCAAGGAATAGCAAAACGTTCGGAATAAAAATATATACAAATGCAATGCAGTGTATACAAATGAGAAGCCTTGGGGCTTCTCAGTTGGAAATTCCCAAAATGGCAATGGAGTCAGAAAGCTTGTGGTTCCCCTCTCTGCAATCCCATGGGGGAAGCTCAACTGGTCAGTTGATCACAGAGACAGGAAATAGTTCCATTCTATCAAAATGGAGGATACAATGAGCTCTTCAAGGTGGACATGAAGATGGCAGCTAAGGGATGCCTTTATTCAGACTGTGCAGCCCAGCTCTGTGGGGTAAAAGAACCAGTGGCCCTTCCCAGACATACACATTATATCCACTAAAAGCATCTATACCTCAAATGTCTGGAAAGCATCTTCAATAGATCATAGCCAGACAGATCAAGTCACATTCAAAATAACAGACCTTGCCTGGATCCTAAGACAGTCTCCTGTCCTCTAGTCTTCTAGAGGAGACCCCAGCACGCTGCAGCATCTTCTCGTCAGATTGACAGTCCACTGCAGAGTGCCCTTGGACCACCCCTGTCTCAGTGGGATGTAGAAGAGAAGCCATCGGACCACACTTGTCCTATCCCCTGTGCCCCAGAGAACATCCATTGTGGCTGAACAGTCGTTTAACTTTGACAGCATCATTGCTGAAGATAATAATGCATGGACACTGCTTAGAGTTGAAAAAAAGGCCTCTAGAGCTCTATCGTCATCCTTGAGTTACTATCCAAAAATATTTTTCAGTGGGTGGAAAGATCAAACCCTTGAGCACCATTATCCAGCTGTTCATCCACAAAGAATTCAGCAGAGACCAATGGTCCCCCCTTCTCTCAGCTATCAGTGAGCCTGCCTGCAGAAACAGACATGGGGGACAGTACTTCTTCCTCACCACAGCCAACAACCTCCTAGGAAGCTCTGCCCACCCAGGTGACACTGCCACCCACTGATAAGCCAGCACACTCCGTCCCCTGCAGAGCAGAGCAGACTTCTTTAAGAAGTCTCTGTTTAACTTTAGATAACTGCACTTGGTAAAATAAAATAAATTCTCCCACATCAGCCGCAAAGCTTTTCGGATTCATCCTAAGGTAGACGGACTTACTCACTTCCAAGCAGAATGAACCCAGCAATATATCACAGTTAACTGTGGTCACAGCTCCATGGAACTTCAGCTAGTGCTGAGAGCTCACTGAGGGGCAGTTAATAGTCCCCAATCTGTAATCAACCTCTTTTACATTTGTTCCTAATCACAGGATCCAGTTTCGTCTTAATGAACTGTTTTCTTATCGTATTACGGTTGGTCGTTTCAGCATGCCTAATGGCCCATTCAGTAGGTTAAATGACAATTAAAGTCCTCTGGTCTTGGTGAAGGGGGTTTAACATCCCCCCTCCCCGTACAGAATGGGATTTGAAGGGTAGAGTCACTGAAGATCAAAGTCAAACATACCTATTGCAGTCAACATGGAGCAGGAGGTGAGAGGCACTCACTGACAGTGCAACCTTGTGCCACTGTCCGTCAGCCATGCGGTAGGGTAGGGCCTCCGTCCGGGGCTTCCCACGATGTATGTAATGGTACCGTATTTCTTCCCTGGGGCCACTGCTCTCCAGTTCAAAATAGCTGCACGTAAAGAACAAAGGTTTTAGTTCTGGACATCGTGGCACTCATCAGTCCCACATCCTCGTTACCAGGTTTCTTGGAATCTAAAACTATGTAGACATAGCCCAGAAGGCCATGGCCTGAAATCAAGTGTACAGTATGGAGCCCTTTCTGTCTATTGTCTGAGAGCCCTTCTAACACATCCTGCGCTCCTGGCATGGAGATCAAGTGATCCACAGTGAGGTGGAAACCCACTAGCTTAGCAGAGCTTGGATCTGTGCTTCCAAGACACTTAAAACTGCAGCTCAGCAGCCTCTCCCTGTTGACTGAATGGGGCATTCGTGTGAAAAAGCTTTACTGATGTTTATATTTAGAATTGCCATTTAAACTTTTCTAAGAATTACTAAGAAAAAAAAAAGTTGGGTTGGGCATCTGGGATTAAAATCCATGTCAGGCTGAAGAGACAAGCTAAGTCTTTCTCTGTTCTTCCTCCTGGGGAGTTGATTTCTTTAGATCCCCAGATGGTGGGAGAGAGGGGTTACAGACACTCACACGTGAATCAGTACTTCTGATTATCACAGTGTAAAGTGCATAGCGTGAGTCTTCCTTCCTAAGATTGGCCTCATGTTTTTCAGAGCCACGTAAAATTCTTTGACACCACTTATGTGCTAGGGCTGTCACTTCCACGGCTTGCTGGGGATACTGTCTCCTATAACTTCCAAGTGTCATCACTGTCATTGATATGTAACTGACCTCACTGCCACCTGCGCACTAGCATTTTACACACACATTCCAATTTGCCTCCTTCATAGCCTAAAACATTTGCATAAAAATCCCCTTCTAAAGATGGAAAAACTGAGACTCTGACTGACGGTGTGGCCCAGTTGACAATGTTTGCCTGGCATCTGTGAAACCCGAGGTTCGTTCCCTAGCACAGCATAAAGAGATGTGACACATACTTGAAGCAAGAGGTAGTGCGAGAGTCACAAATTGTCGTTATTATGGGGATACAAAAGGAAACGGGATTCAAAGGGAATCACAGACAGAATACAGGACAAGGTGAAAGCCGCATGCCCCACCGCTCTGTCTGGGGGAGATGTGAACAACCACACAAGCTTGTTTCTGCCCCGACCTCCCAAGAGAGTGAGAGAGACCCTTCCTCTCCCTTATAAGAGATCACGTCCACACTCAGAAGCCACACCCTAAGGCTGGTACCCAAAAAAAAAAAAAAAACAACCTATTTATTGGAAAGGTATTCCCACAACACACACTGTGATTCCATTGCTAAGAAGGTAGAATCCAGAGGATCGGAGCAGCTTATGGCCGGTCATTCTTGACAATATATGGTGAGGCTGAGGCTAGCCTGGGCTATGTGCAACTATATCAAGAAAGAAAAGATTGGAAATGGGAGGAAAGAAGAGGAGGAAGAAAGGAGATTAGGAGAGGGGAGGAAGTAGGGAGAAAAGTGATATTTTAGGATTACACATTCCCTTCCCTGTGTCTCAGGCACACTGGGCAGAAGCTCAGCTCGCATTCACATGCAGCAGCATGCGGCTCTGCGACATTCACCTAGACAGGAAGCCGGTATAATTTTTGTAGCTGGAAGAGCTACAGGTTTCCTACAATCCACTGAACTGACCAGATCCAAGCTTAACTGTGTTAAATCTAAAACAAAAAAGTCATCACTGGTGAGGACTAGATGAAGCCATCATGAAAATCGGCCTGTTTGGACATGACTCAAACCATGTCAGAGAAGTAATGAGCATTTCTTGCTCATCATTCACAAGGATTATTCCCAAAGGAAATATAGAGGGAAAACCGCCTTGCAGCCACCTCATCTCCACAGCTCAAAGAATCAGCCCTAAAAGATTATCCAACCACAGAAGTCAGAAGCCAGCTCCCATGCCCAAGTTCATGCTAATTAGGAATAATTAATATAAGGCATAGTTCCTAAAAGAAAAAAATGCTGTGAGAATTCCTTCAACCAATAGCCTCTAAAACACTGGCCCACTTTGGGTGTGGTCTCATGTACTACAAGTCAGACAAAACGTGTGCACTCTCTTTTCTGCTGGATTTGGTTCCAGTTCCCAGCACACTGCTTGATGGTATGCTGTATGAACTAGACATGCAAAACTCACAGAAAAGTGACTATTGAACTTGCCTAAAGAAGGTGACAGTCCTATTGGGTTCTTGCTTCATGAAGGAGTCTGCCAGATATTCTGCTGGACACAGAAGAAAGTGACTGACAAACTGCCAATATAGGCAAAAGAGTCTTTCAAATTTCCTACTGGATACTACAGGCCTATAGACTAACGATGGACATCCCAACATTGCAGCAGAACTTTGAGTTACTGTCCAGACAACGAGATGTCTCTGTCAATTCTAGAGTTCTGGAAGTTGCTTACAATACACTTATGTAATTTTATGATGTTAAAGTTAAAACCTTCCTTTTCATTTAGAGGGAAAAGGGGAGATGATGGGGGAATGTGCTTCTGTATATATGTTGCTATTATTGTCTAATGAATAAAACTGCTTTGGCCTATGACAGGTAAGAATATAGAAACTCGAAGAAATACATATAGAGAGAAAGTAGGCAGAGTCAGAGAGATGCCATGTAGCTGCCAAAAGGAGACAGATGCTGTAATTTACCAGTAAACCATGAGCCTCGTGGCAATACATAGAAAAATAGAAATGGATTAATTTAAGATGTAAGAGTTAGTTAATAAGAAGTGTAAGCTAATAGGCCAAGGAGTGTGGCAATTAATATAGTTTCTGTGTGATTATTTCAGGTCTGGGCAACGAGGAATGAACGAGCAGTCTCTGCCTACATGCCTTGAACCTGCCAAGTGCATTTTTATGACCACTTTGCATTGAGTTCTCACATGATCAAGACACAGAGCACACCTATCACCAGGGGGACACAATTTCAGCATAGGAAAGCACCATGAAATTCTGAGACCTCACCAATATCCACACATCACAATTATTTTGACCAATAAGAGACTCCTGGGAGAAGTGACCTGACCTTGAAAGGACTTCAGTCAATGACAATAATACGGCTGATAGGATCATTAAGATGAGGGTAAGTGCATTTAGCCAGATTCCATCACTGTTCCTGGGGTTACAGCCTCATTGAGCAAGTACTTAATGTGTTATAAATAAGTTGTTGAAAAATCTCTGTACAAAGCAGGGAGTGATTACCTTGTAGTAATCACAAATACGTAGCTATGAGGAAAGAGCCCCACTCGAGTACTTCACAGAGGGCACTTGTACCTTGGGATGACTTTTCCAATAGCACCACATGCACTTCAAACTACTTGAATACAATTCAAGATGGCATGCGTTTGAAGAGTTACGTTAGGTAACTGCTGATGTGTCCCCAGGGATGGCAAAACCACTGGGCTAAGGGGCACCTGGGCCAAACATTCACAGAGGCTCAGGGAAACACAGCAGTATGTCCAGACAGTAACTCTCCACTCACAGGGGTAGGTGGCATAGTCCTGACAGCCACCTGCAGGAGACAGCCACCGATGTGAAGGCTGGGGCATGGGAAGGGGCACCACGATCTGAAGTAGAGCACTGGGCTTTGACTGTAGTGCTCATGTCGGTAGCTGTGCTTGGAGCCAACACAGCACCAATCCCCTGATGGATTTACAATATGGTGGCATTACTGGGGTAGGACCTAGTTGAAGAAAGTTTGTTCTCTCTCTCTCTCTCTCTGTCTCTGTGTGTGTGTGTGTGTGTGTGTGTGCGTGCGTGTATGTGTGCCTCCCTGTATCTCCTATCTCTCTCTATCTCTGTCTCTGTGTGTGTCTATTTCTTTATGTGTTTTTCTCTCTGGCTTTCTCTCTGTATTTCTGTCTCTATGTATCTATTTGCCCTTCTTTGTATGTCTCTCTCTCTCTCAGATGACTCCATGCCGCTCCATCTCTCTCCCCTCTTCCCTCATTCTTGGCCTTTCCAGGCTGCCATAAACAGGCATGTTCCTCTGTCACCTGATTCCACCGCCTAACTATAGGCCACAGCAAAGGAGTCAGCTGACATACATCGAACTTTCTGAAATTCTGAGGCCACACATACCTTTCTTCCCTCCCTCTGTCCTTAGGTCACAGGGATGAGAAGGAGGACTGAGACAAGTACTCTACAGGCCAGCAGCATCATGGCTGCCTTCCCCAGCCCAAGACCTACTGAGTCAGACTCTGGATCACAGCAAGACCCCAGAGGATGTTTAAGATGCTGTGCAGTCGAATACGCCGGGTATCCTTGCTGGCCAGCTGCTCACCACAGGATGGCACAAGTCTGAAACTCCATGAGGAGTGGTGACTAGCAGTCATTAACAGCTGTAGAGGAGGATGGGGGGGAGGTGGAAGAACTGCCAACGAGCGTCTTGCGAGCGGTCCAAACCTGAGACACCTGAATCCTCATTCAGACGTGCTTCCTGAAAGCCTGGAGGATGCCAGCTCTGTAGGATAATACATCCCCAAGCAGCACCTCCCTCCAGGGAGCTAACCCCAGGAACACCACTAACAGAACGGCCTCTTCACCTTATAGATGTTTGTAAACAATGATAATAATCCCTCTGAAAGTTTTTTTTTCTTTTTCTTTTACAGGCCAAGTGTTCTCCCATAAAACTCTGCCTCCCAGCTGGACTATCACCTTTTCTAGAAAATGATTCTTCTTTATTCTTCTTTCTAGACACATCAGCTTGCTGGTCCCAATGCCTCAGGCATGCTCAAATGAATCCACTCGGTGCATCACCAAAGCAGAAACAGGAACTGGGGCGATGTCTTCAAAGGCACAGAATGGTGACGTTATCCCTGCCTTGCTTTCTGCCATGTGAGACTGTGACTGCACCCTAATGTTTACACTGACTTTCTCACCGACTAAAACCCTGAGTCCTTTCATTCTATGGAGACAAATCTTTCCTACTCTTCATTTCCATAGATGAATTTCAAAATAGAAGTTTTGCTCAACTGCTCGGCTGCATCTGAACAATTCCCTAAGGCCCGCCCTGTGGTATCAGGCATAACCAGTTCACCGTGAACAGAAGTACAATTTCATGGGAGCATTTGAATTTCATGCTATGTTTGGAAATAAAATTCAAGAAGAAGAATTCTAAATTGTACAGGTTGATCAAGGTCACATAAGACGTTTTATTGAAATGTTTATCATTTTTTCCAAACTTGATACCAATGTACTCTGTTTTGAGCATTTTTTTTAAATCAGTCATGGTGCAGGAGACTTGGCTGTATTCTGTCAATCATGTTTTAAATAAATGCTGATTGGCCAGGTAGGAAGTATAGGTGGGTCAACCAGACAGGAAGTAGAGGCAGGGCAAGGAGAATGTCTGGGAAGCAGGAAGCTCCCTTGGCATTCCTGCGCAGATCTCCAAGGAAGCAGCATGTGTCCCTGTCCCAGCTGAGAAAAGGTACCGGCCATGTGCCTGGCATGGATGGGAACAATGGGTTAATATAAGTTATGGGAGCTGGTAGGAAGACTGAGCTAATGGGCCAATCAGTGTATAATTTAATGTAGACTCTCTGTGTGATTTTCTTTGGGGCTTGCTGGCTGTGGGATACTGGGTGAGACAGTAACCCCAACGAGCAGGACCCTCATGTTACACAGTCATCTGTGATGGTTAATCTTCATTATTGCTCTACTCTAGTTAGAACCACCAGGAAATGCATCTTTGGGGGTGTCTGTGAGGTGTATCCAAACAGCGACAATGCACAGAGCGGAGCGGCTCCCTCTGAATGCAGGTGACATCACCTCACGGGCTGAGTCCTGGACAGAGCATAAAGGAAAGGGACAGGCCAGCTGGGCGCCTTCACTCACATCTCAGCTTCTAGTTCAGTATGACCAGCTGCTTCAAGTGCCCAGAGACACTCTGGCTGCCACACCACCTGTGAGCCTGCACACACCACCTTTGCGCCTGCACACACCACCTGTGTGCCTGAACACACCACCTGTGGGCCTGCACACACCACCTGTGGGCCTGCACACACCACCTGTGCGCCTGCACACACCACCTGTGCGCCTGCACACACCACCTGTGGGCCTGCACACACCACCTGTGGGCCTGCACACACCACCTGTGGGCCTGCACACACCACCTGTGAGCCTGCCTTCCTTAAGATGTCTCTGTGACATGTGTCTGGCCACAGCAGCAGCAACAAAAGTACCTAAAGCCTGGTTTAGTGGCACACACCTTTAATCCCAGCACTTGGGGGACAGAGGCAAGGGGAACTCTGTGAGTTTGAGGCCAGCCTGGTCTATAGACACAATGAGACCCTCTCTCAAACAAAAAAGCAACGAGTTCAATAAGAGAGACTACACAGGTAGACATTTTCAACATGTTACAGAGATCCCTGCTGAGGAAAAGTTGGAAATAGTGGGAAAACAGGAGAGACTCATTCTAAATGGCCTGTGTCCATTTTCTTCATTGGGAAAGATAAGAAGTATCTAAGGAAGGTGTCTTTTCTGGTGATCTCCTCTATACGAGATACGTACATTGCTTAGGTAGAAATCTAGCAGAAAGAGCTTTGGTACCATGTTCTGTGCCTGCCTACATTCCAACAGCAGCCTCTCTGTGGCTGGACAAGCAACTGCATTGTGGGGATCAGCGTAGAAGATCAAGGATAGATGACCTTACAAAACAAGGCTGTACCCCAGCCATGTTTACCTCTGGAAAGACCTCAAGGCAAGCAGGGCACTAAGGGCCTGCAGCCACTAATCTGCTTTGGATATGGGAAAAAAAGGCCACCTCATGAGGAGACAGAGCACCTGAGTGGACCACTCCGAGATCCTAAATAGAACCCAAAGGGGACAAAAACAAAACAAAAAAAAGTAGTTTCCTCAGAATTGTCCCCATAGCTCTGCTGTAAAACCTCAATAAAGGCTAAGTCTAGTCAGTGCCATGTGCTTGGTTCATACTAATGGCAGGGGTTTCAATGGAGGACTCGGAGGCACTGCTAACTAGAATGAGTCTAAAACTGACTACATGGATGGGAAATACTGTTCCTCCCAGAACTAATGCTGATCTGGGGCACAAACATGATAAACATGCTTAGACATAATAAACATGTTTAGATGTTTTACCAAGTGAAGACACACAAAAGAGTTTGGACCTGAAGAGAAAGGCAGAAAAACATGGAGGAGCAATCCACAGAACTGGTCCTCTCTGACAGGAGCGGCAGGAGGGATAGCCCCTCTCGCCCATGGGACAGGTGACAGGGAAAGGCAACTGCAGTATCCACCCCCCCATAGCATGTCCATCTATGAAGTGATCTTGATAACTCTCTCACAGAAAGAGAAGGGGTCCCACAGACCTTGTGACGCTTGGTGACCTCCAAGGATGGGTTACAAAAGCATGAGTACAATGTCAACCCTGTGCAGCAGGACATGCTTGATATCCCCAGTCACCTCCTAAGAGGCCTGAGGATCCTGAGGGCACCATGCTGGGAGGAAGCCCAAGTCACATCCAGGAGACAGCAGGAAGATGCTCTTATTGACACAGAAACGGGGACATCAGCCAATAGTTGGTATAACCCAGTATGGAAACTCCTCTGGATGGCTTCCCCCACTGCCTGATCTCCCCAGTTGAAGCCACAAATATCATGAAGCACAGATAAGTGTTCTCCTCTAGGCTATGCCCAAGCTCTTGACCCAAAGAACCTGTAAGCATTAAAAGTTTGGGGACCATTTTTCAGACATTCACAGAAATTGGAACACTATGACTTCAAGTATACATATTTTTGACCTTTAAAAATTGAAACTATAAATTAAGAATGTCTTTTCTAAATGCCTGGGGTCTCTGGCCAGATAATCAAGTCTCAAAGTAACAATTCTCTGCTTAGCAGTAGTCCCGCAGATTTAGAGCTATGCACATTCTTCTAACTTAGAGAAGGAAAATGGATAGTCCATTTTCAGTGCACAGATAAACCACTGATGTTCTGTGGGTTATTTATTAAATCCATTTATTGCAACATTTTGGGTGGGCTCTTTATACTCTTCTCAGGGAAAGTGCGTGTCGTTAGCTAGCAGAGACCACATTAGAAAAGCAAAGCTCTGTCATATTCAGCACTACCGGAAGAAATGGAGAGTATAATCCTAGTGAAACGAGACAGATGATGCGGAAAGACAAACACTGCTTTTTCATGCATAACAGAAGGAGAGAGTAGAACGCTGTTTGTGGAGGCTGGGGGTTGACTGAAATGGGGAGATCAGACTGGAGGAACAAGATTATTCTTCAGTTTTCTTGCATCTCAAGATAATCTGTTAATGATAAAAATAGCATGCATTTCAAAATTGTTTTTATAAAGAAAAGTTCAACTGTCCTTACCCCAAACACATGAGGGTCTTGAGGCACTGAATACAGTACCAGTTAGTGGGTGTGTTTATCTAATCATCCTGCACAGTATTCACAAACCACAGCATCACTCTGTACCCCATAACTGTAAACAATGATACAGCATCAATTAAAATTTAAAAATTATTGAAAGGCTTTTAAAGTGGTGTTCAGCTCTAAAATTTAACTTAGTATCAATATGCCATTGTATTGTTTTTGAATACATGTTTGGTAGCAGATATGAAATAAGTACATAAGGAATTCTTGGATTGTCTTTCTTTTTGGCTATCACTTTTCCAAGTCTTGGCATCATGGCTTCAAGCTCCACATTTGCTAGAGTGGTCACACTGGTGGTCTCTTCAAAAATGAGATGTGTTCCCTGGATTTGGTCCCAAATGCCTTCCTAGTCCGAGTTAAGGAAAAGGCTGCAAGGTACCACGCTGACTCCTGGTGCTTCCACTCCCTCTGAGTACAGCAACGTGCTGCAGAATACGGTTCAGAAAACACAAGCCACAGGGCAGCTTCCCAGCCGAGCCCCTCCCTCACTGGGTCCACATGCTTCCCTCTGCCTGTGGCTTCATTTGGTAGAAGAGTAAATATCCACTTCACAGTTTGCTTAGGACAAAATGGCATCAGTCAGTCTGTAAGCCTTCTTACGAGGTGTCCAACGCTGCTCACAATTTCTTATCTCTTTCTACGTCCATGGAAACAAGCAGCTTCCGAGAGGCAGAACCCGGATATACACACACAAACAGACCGTGTGTGACTTTCCCTCTTGTCTAGCTATGACCTGGTGATTTGATTTGTTTTGTAAAGACACATATTAGTTTTGTACTCAATGTGCTTAGCAAACAGCTAGCAGATTAACAGTGACAATGACCTAGCATCTGTTACTAAGAACAGAGCACTCACAGCTTACATGTGATATAAAATGAGCTCTATACATGGATTCAAAATGGCTCTATCAGAGACTTGAGAATTAACCTGGCTGTTCTCACCAACGTGAAGGCTGACTTGTACTTGCTCCTACTCCAAAATGGAAAACCAAAGAAGATTGACCATTAGGAAGGTAATACAGCACAAACTCTTACGTAAAGATATCTAAAATGAAAACAACCAATGAGATCATCTACAGAGGTGATGGGAAGAGACATGGTTTACTTTTTAATGGTAGAGCTTCACAAAGAAAATCAAATTTAAAATGTTTGTCAAGTGATCGAATCCCAAGCACAGAGCTTAGAATCTCACTATTGCATTTACATTACACTAAGGTATAGCTGTGAACCTCCTGAACTCACAATCAGAATGGATATAATTGAAGGCATAACTATAAAAAATTGTAGTAGCTGTTGGCATAGTTGAAACTGTAGTAAGACCCACACATATATACATTTTCTCTACACCATTTACTGAAGACTTGATGAGAAGGAGAGCCAGTGAGATGGCTTCACAGGTCAAAGCCCTTGCTGAGCAACCCTAACAATCTTGGAACCTCTGGTGGAGGAGAGAACCAACCTACCCCTGCAAGTTGTCCTCTGACCTTCACACATGTGCTGTGGTACATATGAGCCTGCACACATACACACACATACATATATATCATACATACAAACATATCATCCATACACACACTTAATACATGCACATATACATCATATACATACATGTACACATCATACATACATACAAACACATCAAATACACATCATATACACATGCACAATACATAATACATACTAACATGTAATACACTCATGTATCATGTACACACGTACATCTCACACACATCATACATACAAACATATAATACATATATGCATATATCATATACACACATGCACACACACATACATCTCATATACAATAGATAATGGTAATAAAATTTTTAAGATTTTTAGACAGAAGGAATATTATTATTCTCAAACAATGCTCTCTGTTTAATTTATTTGAATCTTTATTTTCATGGTTAAAAGTGAAATTCACAGGCACATGGATGCAACTAGAAGGAGTCATCCTGACTGAGGTAACTCTGACCCAGAAAAACAGTTTATCACTTATAGGTGGACATTAACTATTAAAGTCATTAATATGCAAGCTACAATCCTTAGACCCACAGAGGTTAGGTAGAAAGTAAGGGACTGGAGGGAGGGATGCATCTCCCTCTAGGAAGGGGAAATAGAATAGACAGATAAGGATGGACAAGGGTGAAAGGGTGGGTCTGGAATGGGAGGCTCAAACAAGGAGGGAGAAGAAGAAGGGATGAGGGAGGGAATACAAGGATCAGCAGCGAAAACTAAGGACCATTTGGGTGTTTTCATGAAAACCTAATACAGTAGAAGCTTCCTTTAATATATGCATACATGATGGAATCTAAATAAAATTACTAAATAATGGGGGAGACAGAACCCCAGCTGGACATCTCTCATCACCAAATGAAACTTCCAGCACTGGGAATAAGTTACATCTAATCAAGTCTTGGTCAAGGGGGTCCATGGGAGCCCCCAAACAACCCAGGCAATTGTCGAGGCTGTTGGTGATCTTTTAGAAACTGAGAGTGAGGTCCTGTTGCTGAAGATGACACCGACACAACTCGTTAAAAATGGAGCAGTCAAGGTGGGGCAGACCAAGAGCATTCTCCCTCGGGACTAGCTCATGGTACTAGGAGGTACTCTGGTAGAATGTATTCTACCAGAGGAGAAAGGTAAACATCAACCCAGCCACACATACTCCCATTTACAAGGGTTACCTGCCTGCAAGCTGCACCAGTCAATAGTGCACAGCGTTTATGGGAGCAACCAGCCAATATCTGATTGGCGTTAAGACCCACTCCAGGAGACCAAACCTACACCCAGTACTGTTTGCCTGGCCAAGACCTGAGACTAGAGAGACCTGGGGCATAGAGAAAACCCAGTTCTACTGCTGCACTGAAGGAACAGAACAATAAAGTGAATCCTAATGACATTCTGCTCTACTCATAGATCCATTCCTCATGCAGTCATCATCAGGGACGCAGCAGAGGAGAACAAATCTACAGACCCAGAGCCAGATAATATGCAGAGTGAGAGACTGTGGAACATCCAGCCCTGAGAATGAAATCTCCATCAGATCCCTCCCTCCAGGGCTCAGGGAACCCCATGGGAAAGGATGCAGAAAGCATAAGAGCCTGAAGGGATATAGGACACCAAGGAATCAAGGAATTCTAGATACAACAGGTCTTGTGCACATCTGAACTCACAGAGACTGAGGCAGCGTGCACAGGGGCACAGGTCTGCACCAGATGGGTCCTAGTGGTGAAGGGAGAAGTGGACACAGGCCTCATCTCTCATCTCTACACCAGAAGTGCGCTCTCTCTCTCTCTCTCTCTCTCTCTCTCTCTCTCTCTCTCTCTCTCTCTC
>JAQHUG010000459.1:61552-91674 GCA_028555095.1 Dicrostonyx torquatus | reverse complement strand
GGAGGACCTGATGAAGAGGAAACGTAAATCAGAATTATTATATAAAAATTTATTTTCAATTAAAAATAAATTGATTAATATATCTATAAAAGTACTCAATAAAAATCTACCCTTTAGCCGGGCAGTAGTGGCACACACCTTTTAATTCTAGCACCCCAGAGGTAGAGGTATGGAGATCTGAGTTCGAGGCCAGCCTGGTCTATAGAGTGAGTTTCAAGACAGCTAGAGAAACTGTCCCAAAAAATCAAAAAAGAGAAAAGATAGAAAAAAGAAAATCTCCCCTCCCATCCTATACACGCCATGCCCAGAATCCTAGGTTTGTCCTAGAAATCTATGCTGGGTCTGGTGCCTTGTTAAAGAGATCGTTTTCATAAGTCCTCTAGGCCAGCTTTAGGTTGATAGGAAGCTGCAATGGAGATCTATGCCCCACCCTAGACTCCTCTATTATTGACGTCTTACATGACCAGTGAAGCAGCATAAATGCACTATGATTAACTAAAATCTATACTTTCTTCATATCTCCTTAGTTTTTTTATTTATTTCTATTTATTCTTGGAGAATTTCATTCAGTGTTTAGGATCATACTCATGCCTCCCTCACTCCTGCCAGACATTCTCTCTCTCTCGACCCACTCGGCTCCAGGTCCTCTCTTGCCATCTTTAAAATCATCAAGGACAATGTGTGCTGCTCAAATCCTCCTGGGTTCGGGGCCATCCACTGGATTTTGTCAACCTACAGGGGGCCACAGCCTTAAAAATGACTCTCCTTCTCTAAGAAGTTCTCAATTGCCAAAATGTCCTCAGTCAGGAGTGAGACTTCATGCACGCCTCCCCTCTGCAAGCCGGGATTTTGTCTGGTTTGAGTTTGCCCAGGTCTTGTGTGCTGTCATGACTGGCTTGAGTTCATGAGTTCATAATTGTGGCCGGCGCTGTGTCTGGAAAACACAGTTTAAAAAAAAAGAAGAAGAAGAAGGGCTGGAGAGATGGCTCAGAAGAGAACTTGACTGTTCTTATAGAGGTCCTGAGTTCAATACCATCGAACACGTGGTGACTCACAACCATCCAAAATGGGATCAGATTCCTTCTGGTGTGCATGAAGACAGAGCACTCATATATGCAAATAAATAAATCTTAAAAAATAAAAAAATAAAGAAAACACAGTTTCTTTGTAGCCATCTCCACCCATGGCTCTCACACGCTTTCCTCCTCCTCTTCCACAGTATTTTCTTAGTTTTGTTTTGTTTTTTTATCTTGTATTCCCTTTCTGCCCCACAATCGGATCCAAGATTTCCTCAGTTTAGACTTCTGTAATGTCTGTCACAGCTACTTCTGAGATGTGACTTAGGGAAGGAAGACAACAGAGGTCAGGTACCATCCTCCTCCCAGCTTATCAGGAGTGCATGTCGGGTCACCAGCATCCCTACCGATGCTGATCCTGAGGTCCACCTACCAGGCTCAGCCTGCCCCACATTGCACTCCAGGGAAGACCGCTACAGTATGCAGCTCACACTGAGGGATAGGGGAGTTCTGCCCCACTTGCCTTAAGGGCAGGGTATTTATATTATTTGCAATTCTGCATACGACATTTGTATTCTAGCTCCCATATTTATTTACTCAAGTGTATTTAAAGTAGCATAGGCTCAGAGGTTATCACTTTATTCTTTGGATTATATTCTAACTTTTATCCTTTTGGTGGCTCAGACTGATCCATCCTTAGCCACTTTGCACCTTTGAATCATTCCCGTGACTATGGGTTTTTACTTTTTCTTTAAATGTGCCAGCATTTCTTATTTCTTGGCATTAAACAAAGCTTGAGGCTCATTTTACATATTTCTAGACTCGGTGATATATCTTACTTCTTTGTGGACACCTGGATCCTTTCATGGGATAATAGAATTAGAAACCAGTACATGGGGCTGGGGATGCTTCAGTGGGTAAGAACACTTGCTCTGGAAGACGAGGACCTGAGTTTGAAGTCCAGCATCCATGCAAAAAGCTGGGCATACTATGTGTATCTGCAAGCACAATGCTGGGAATCTTTGCCAGAGAGGCTTGGAGAGCTTGCTGCTCAGGCGGCCTAGCCTACAAGGTAAGTTTTGGGCCTGGAGAGATGGCTCAATGGCCAAGAGTGCTTACTTCTCTCGCAGAGGACCTAGGTTCAGTTCCTAGCACTAACATGATGGTTCACAACCATCTGTATCTCCAGATCTGATACCCTCTTCTGGCCTCTGGAGACACCGTACACACACATAGGCACACACATACATGATATATGTGGGCAAATAATCATACACTGTGGTAATTTTTTTCGTTTTTATCTTTAAAATTTTAAAAATTTTACATACTAATCCCAGTACCCCGTTCTTCCCCTTCTCCCACCTCCATCCATCCTACCCCCATTCACTTCTCAGAGGAAGGAAAGCCTCCCTTGGGGAGTCAGTAAAGTCTGGCATACCAAGTTAAGGCAGGATCAAGCTCCTCCCTCCTGCATCAAAGCTGAGCAAGGTATCCCACCATAGGGAATGGGCTCCAAAAAACCAGTTCATGCCCCCAAAATAAGTCCCGGTCCCACTGCCAGCCCCCTCCCCAACAGATCAAGCCACATAACTGTCACCCACTCTCAGAGGGTTTAGTTCGGTCCCCTGCAGGTTCCCCAGATGGCAGTCCAGAGTCCATGAGCTCCCACTAGCTCAGGTCAGCTGTCTCTGTGGTTTTCCTAATCATGATCTTGACCCCCATGCTCATATAATCCCTCCACTCTCTCTTTAACTAAGCTGCAGGAACTCAGTCCGGCGCTTGGCTGTGGCTCACTGCATCTGCTTCCATCGGTCACTGGATGTAGGTTCTATGATGACAATCAGGTTAGTCGCTAATTTGATTACAGGGGAAGGCCAGTTCAGGCACCCACTGCACTATAGCTAGGGGTCTTAGCTGGGGTCTAAGAAAGGGAAGTAGTTAAGATCTCTTGGGTGAAATGGGGAGAAGGAGGGGCTGAGGGATGGGAACATGAGGGCTTGAGATGCCGAGTCAAGGGAGGGGCAGAGAGGAGGAGCCATGAAAAAGATATCTTGATAGAGGAAGCCATTATGGTGTTATGAAAAAAACCAGGTGCTAGGGAAACTCCCAGAACTACTCTGTGGCAATTTGAATGACTATGACCCCTGTCGGATTATGTATTCTAATACTTGGTGCCAGTTGGTCTATCTGTTTAGCAAGAATTAAGAGTGTGACCTGCTAGAGGAGACGTGTCACCAGGGGCAAGTGCTGAAGTCTCAAGTGAGTTGCACCATTCCCAGTGTTTTGCTCTCTACTCTGTAGCTGTGGATCAAGATTGAAGCTCTCAGCATGTCTGCACTCCATACTGTGGACTCTAAGCCTCAGAAACTATCAGCCAAATTCAATGTTTTCGATTATAAGTTGGCTTGGTAATGGTGAAGCACGGGTGTGGGGATGGGGATTGGGATTGGGGGAAGGGGTAGAAGGGAGAAAGGAAGAACCGGGGAGAGCCTGGGGTTGTGGGAGGGTGGAGATGGAGGAAGGGTGGATATTGGAGAAGGGAATAAGATATCTACATTAACGGGAGTCTTTTTAAGATTTGCAGGGGACTTGTCTCTTGGGGGGGATCCCAGGCATTCACAGGGATGTCCCAGATAGGTACTTGGGCAGCAGAGGAGTAGGTGCCTGAACTGAACTTGTCCCATAGTTACTTTGTTGAATATCTTAATCGTTACCATAGAAATTTCGCATGATGGATGGAGATAGAGCCAGAGACCCACATTCACATCAGAACAAGGGATTGAGCTACCAAGGTCCAGTGGAAGAGCAGAAGGAGGGAGAAGATGAGCAAGGAAGTCAGGACTGTGAGGGACTGGCCCACCAACAGAAACAGTGTGCTCGGTCTATTGGGAGCTCATCGAATCCAGCTGGACCAAGACTGAATGAGCATATGACCTAACTGGACTCTATGAATGTGACTGCCAGTGGGGACTGACTGAGAAGCCAATGATAATGGCACCGGGACCTATCTCTTCTGCATGTATTGGCTTTTGGGGAACTTATTCTATATCAATGCACATCTTCCTAGACTGAGATGGAGGGGGGAGGGCCTTGGGCTCCCCATAGGGCAGGGTATCCTGCCCCATCTTAAGGAAGCAGGGGGAGGGTGGTGGGTTAGAGGGGGAGCGGGAGGGCCGGGAACAAGGGGAGTAAATGTAAATTTTTCTTTTAACAATAAAAAATAAAAATAAAAAATAAAAAAAGAAAGATAACTGAGACAGAAGCTGGCGCCAGGGAACGGGTTATTGCTGATCTGACCATGTGGACTCATTGGAGGAATGTGGAAGATTCGGGACTTTGGACAGGGAAAGCAGTTGAACACTGTAGGTGGGGCTTAGCCATGCTTTCCGTATCAAGTTCAGTCTCGGCTGCTTTTTCTCTCATCTGATCTGATTTTCACTCTCTTGTCAGTGTCTTTAGCAGAACAAAGGTTTGAATTTTAGCCGAACCTAGTGTTTTTCATTGCTAATGTTGTAAAATCCCATCTGAAAACACATCACTAAAGCCAAGGCCACATAGATTCCCTGGGCTTCAGTTTTACCTTTTACCTTATGTCTACGGTCCTTTTGAGTTAATTTTCATGTAAAGTTCAATGTCTGTGTCCAGGTCCAGTTTTTGCATACAAATGGCCCATTTTCCCGCCTCATTTACTAAAAAGGCTATTCTTTCTTTCCAAGGCTCTCAATCTGAGAAAGCAAACATGAATACATTTTCCAGCCCACCTCCTTAACAGGAACTCGACTCTTCCATGCTCTTTCCACTTGATGTAATGAGATCTTCCTCACATATAGGGCCGGTTCTTCACTCTTCTTATTTCAATGTCATACATATTCTCTCATCCAAAGTTAAAATCACCTACTACTTAGAGACCAAGCCCAGATTAAAGCTGGAGAAAGACCCACAGCTAAGACAATCTCCCATTGTCTGAAAGCAAGACAGGAAATCATTTGTGAAGTATGATAGAAAATCACGCAGTTCGAATGTCACAAGGCATTAAGATACGCAGCAGGTAGCATAAAGACATACTTCTCCAAGGGATGCAATGCTGTAGAATAAGGTGGAATAAAAACTTACAGAGAACCACAGCCGACCCCTAATGAGAGAGGGAGAAAACTCTCTTAAATGGAGGTGCAGGAAAGCTTTGGGGGTGAAAACAAATGGACAGGGAGAGATGAGGAAGAAGCGTAGGGCAGAAGAGGGAGAGTAAAAGCAGAGGGGTAAATGTGTCTAAAATATACAGAGAAGAAGCGTAGGGCAGAAGAGGGAGAGTAAAAGCAGAGGGGTAAATGTGTCTAAAATATACAGAGACCAGAGGGCAAGAACAGCTCTGAACAGCATCAGAGATGTCAGTAAACAAGAGATGTGCAGAAGCCACACTTGCAAATCAGGACCACGTCCACAGAATTGTTCTCTGATGTGCGATTCTGTTCCTGCCTGGCAGTGCCCAAGCTATTCTCTGCCAGGAAAGAAACAAACAGATGACATTCGTGAGTTTAGTAGACTCCCGCAATGTCAGCAAACTTCCTGTCATGAATTCCTAGTTCCGGCCACTTCCTCCTCTGAGAGCCTACAGGTCAAGTCAAGGGTTCTGTGTGGACTCTAACCTTTCGGGTAGTTTTTCTACTGTTTTGTTTGTTTGCCTGCTTTCACACTAGTGAATAAGAAATTTGTACTTCCAGTCCAGGTCTGTTTTCTGAGCTATATACTTGGGTAGCCAACGGTCTATGCAGTAGCTCAGCTTGTGTCCCTCTAGCTTGGTAAACAAACACTCAGTCCACTATTCCTCATGACCTGGGACCTGGGTGAGAGTCTCTTCAAGATCAAAGGCTGAAACCCCAAGTGCCAACTCTGATGCCTTCCCTGTGCCCAATAAGTGAACTATTTCCTAATCCATCGTCTCTGTTCTAGGTATCTCCCCAACACCAATCACTTGTCTCCTCTGTTTCTGCTGCTCCTTTTTGGGTCACCACCATCTCTTCCTGGCAACTCTACAGCATCTTCTAAGATCTTGATGAATCCATTTTGGCCCTTTCCAACACATTCTAAAGCCACAGTCATCTTTTGAAAGTAAAAATCTAATCAAGAGGTGAGGCACATAGATCACTATGAATTCAAGGCCAGTTTAAACTACATATCAAGTTCCAGACCAGCCAGGTCTACATAATAAGAGCTTGTCTCAAAACAACAACAAAATCCAGTTAAATTACCAAATACTGCCATTCCCAAGTTTCAAACCCCGCCATTGACTTCCCACTGCTGATGAGTTTAAGTCTAGAACTTAACTAAACAAGTACTTGCTAAACAAGGACTCACACATCCTGGCATTTCTACATCTCCTCCGCTTTGTCCTCTCCAGCTTGCTTTCTGCATGCCAGCCTTCTGTCAAGTCTGCAAGCATGCCAGGCTCCATCCACACAGACACTTCCCTCCACTCTTGCCTTTTCTTCTCCTTAGTCATTCTTTAATTAGATCAGAAGTCGAGTCCTTTGGGTGCAGTCCAGAAGTACTACAACTGTACCCACTTTCTTTACCCTTTAATCCCTCCTCACCTTGCCTGTCACCACCTGGAAAAGACATTGCTGGCACTCACTCCTCCAACCCAGGTCTTCTTATGGCAGAATGAATAAAAATCAAAATTTAAATAATGATAGAAAATGATGATATTGAGTTCTTACAGCATCAAATATCATAAGTACTTGACAATATAACACACCTCACTATATTTTCATGGAAGCTCATATTCCTTACAAGTAGTCAAGGTGTACTAGACCCTGTTTACCAAGATGGTCACTCTCAGCTCCCAGTAATAGGAAGCATTCAGAACTCCAAACAGAGGCAGTAGACCTAGGCTCTGATTTAGCCTTCTTCAGTTCACTCCCAGTTTCCCTCATTATCTTTGTTTCCACTTCTAAAGTCTCAACATTTGGTAGACACTGGACTAAAAGCTCATGAAGACATGGCCATTACCTGCTGTCACTCATCATCCTGGCTGTGGAGCCTGGCATCTTGGAGAGATTCACTGTAGACTTCAGGAATGCACAAATGAATGAATGAATGACTACAGCAGCAGATGTCATGTTTGCAGCCACAGTAAAGAACTTCATATGTGCATGGAGAGCTGACTAGGCTTCGCCAACGAGTGGTAGCCCTAAGCTGACAACTGCAGTGATGGCAAATAAAAGTCCATCGAAGAGGTAATTCCTTCAAAGTCCTATCAACAATGGTGAAATGCACAATAGTCGACCACAGTTGTTATATTTTATTAATGCCAGTTTGATGGGTTCTTTAAATACATAAGTGAGTTCCTGTATCAACTCTGTGGGGACACAGAACATCATCTCCACTTTACTAGAATGCAATCCAAGGGGAAGTCAGTGTCTTGGCCAAAGGCACAAGGTTGAGGCATTAGAGCCTGTGCTGGCCACACTTGGATGACAGCAGTAGCAGAGTCAACACCGACCCTGTAAACTGAACACCCAGCCACCCAAGAGAGTCATCAAGAAGGCTGACCTCTTGGCAAAACAGTTACCCAGAATGTGCCATCAACCAGTGGGACCTGGGAGCTGGAAGCAAAGTGACAGATGAATGAGAGCCTGGGTCCATGTCCTCTGTCCAGGGAACTGAACACTTCACACCCCTAGAAGCTGAGAGCAGCCACCTCAGTAAACAGGTCCTAGTGGTCCCCTCACTACCTGCTAGAAAGATAAGCTCCCATGAAAACACAAAGAGGTACGCTATAGTGTCAAATCTTCATGATGACTGATAAGCTATAGGAACTCAATAAATGCCAGCGATTGCCATCATTACTTAAATGTTGATTTTGTGGAACTGCTTTCTTGATGAGAAATGTTTTATCTTCTATAATGATGATTCTCAGCTTCGATGTCAGAACTCTGATGTATGGCAGTTATCGTGAGATGGGCCATATGTAATTGATTACTGTTAATAAAAGCCAGGGGTTTGCTAACGTGTTCATTCAATCCAAAAATATCTACCAATCTGCTATGCTGCACCCTACTCTAGTCTCTGCAGGTGCCATGATGAGCCAAAGCAAACATGGCCCACATGTTCACTCAGCTCGCCCTTCAGGGGGAGGACAGATGTTAAAGAAATAATCACGCCACAAATATAAACTTGGAAGCAGGGAAGTACTGTCAAGAAAATGACCGTGGCTTGATGATAAAACCGAGACTAGTTTAAATCGCACTGGAATGAGGGTGTCCAAGGTGACAGCAAGCACTGGCTGAGCGTGAGCATCATAAGGAGTGTCTCCAGAATGTGCAAGTCACTGAGAACTGCTCAAAGGCAGCAGCCTAGCAAGTAGGGACCAGCTAACAAAGGAGCTGGTCAATATTACAGTCACCACCAGTCAGATCTGTGTGACGAGCCTCTCAGGAGCCGGTAGGAAGACAACTGGGGCAGATGCACCCTCAACCTCTTGTCCTGAGAAAGTTCTACAGCCAGGCAATCCTGGGGAGAAGGTCAGCACCACTTGTCCTAGGAGATGACACTTGGGTCAGGTGAAACCATGTGAACTCAGATTGCCTAGGGTTAATATACACACGTGGAATTTTGCCTAAAATACCTTCCTCTAAAACCAAGTTTGACTTAACCTATTTAACTTCCTGTTGCATGCGAATTGGAAGGAAGTGCTATTATTAAATAAACTGGCCATTAGGCAAATTGATTTTAGAATCATTTGTCTGGGGTGCTAGGGCACCTACATGCTCTGCCTCCAGCAGACTGGAAGTTGCATGACAGTACTTCCTCTTGGAGTAGACAAAACTTGAGGAAGCTGGTGAGCCCAGGGCACTCACACCCTACAAAAGCATCAGTGTGCTTTGAGGGTCACCCTGTGCTGTGACAGCTCCCGTGACGTCCTCTGCCACTATCGCACCTCCAAAAGATGAAGTGGATTCCTGCCACCCTCACAGTGGGGCCACCTTCGTCTGGTCCTGAGCAGCAAAAACTGTCCAGGCATCTAGGAGACAGGGTCCCTTTGAGCCCAGAGTATTCTTTCTAAAGTGTTCCTGTACTTCAGGGTACACACGAACCATCCTAGGGGAAACAAGCTCAAGAAGGAGTAACTTTCAATAACCTACAGCACAATCAAGCTACTGTGGTAGAAATCAGCTAACAGGCCTTTGTAAAACAGTCAAGATGATCTTGCACGTTCTTAATGCAAGGAAATAAAAAAAAAGTATAAGGAAATAGACATGCCACAGATCCTGACCTTTATGTATCATGCACATGCACTTAAGTACCACACTGGGGACTGCAGAGGTGGCTCACACCACATACCCATTAGGACCTGAGTTTGGATCTGCAGCTCCAAAGTAAGGGAAGAAGCCAGGCAGGCACAATGATGTGCACCTGTACCCCTGTGTTGGGGAGGAAAGCCAGGCACACGCCTGGAACTGACTGGTCATCCAGTCTGACCAACCAGTAAGCTCTCGGTTCAATGAGAAATGCCCTCTCAAAAAATCTAAGATGGAGAGGGATAGAGGAGGGCACGCTGAGTCAACTTCCAGCATGCACAAACGCATACACACACACACACACACATACATACACAGCATACCATACACACTCATATACACATACCATGTCACACCACACACACACCACACCACACACACACATGCTATCACACCACACCACACATACCACACCAAATACACACCACACACACACACCATAAACACACTATATACACATACACAGGAGCACACCCAAAAATGATTTAAAAAAATAAAATAAACATCACACTGTACCCCACACATATGTCTAATAACTGTACTCCATTATAAAGCATACTGAACACTCTGATTCAGCAGGTCTGGGCAGGGGACAATACGCATCACTAGTGAAGTCCCGCTGGTGGCAATACTGCTCACTTACTGTCCCACAATCTGTAGCTTGTTCTCATTGACTTTAGCTGTGAAAATTCAAAGGTGGAATGGAGAAGAAACTCACAGTGTATCTAAGTTACACCCTGTTCTTCAGTATAAGAACACAAAAATAATATCAGAATTTGCAGAGCTTAAAATCGTGACTAACGTCTTCTCTGCTCTAGAAAGAATCTGCTAGGCAGTGGCTTCCGAGCACTGAAGCTTCAAAAGTCAGGCCTCCCAAAGAGAAGGCAAGGTACATGTTTCCATCCCAAGAAGTCCACAGTCATAAAAGGTGTATCTTTGGGTACACTGGAAACATAAGTTGGTACCCCAAGCGCAAAGAAGAAAACACAACTAAAAGCCAAACATTCTGAAATCCAAAACTTCTTGAACACTAGAATGATACTACAAGTCAAAAATTCCACATCTGGTTTCTAAATTATACACAGATATGTAACGCCATGTATGTATGTCTGATAGGAGAGCCATGCCTAGGACAAAGGAGGGTTAGCAGGAGGGGGAGGCAGAGGGCAAGTAGTCGGGAAGGGGGAGACCAACATGAAATATATTCTTAAATGAAAGAATAAAAGTGTTCTTCTCTGTACAATAATGCACACGGTGAAAAGATGTTTTCTGATACCTGATCTCATATGACAGGTTACAATTGCATGCAAGGGCACTAAAAAATATTACATGAAAATATCTTAAGACTGTAGGTATAAAGTATGTGTAAAATATAAATGGTGAAAAAAAAAAGCCCAAATCCAAAACACTTCTGGCCCCGAGCATCTCTGATAAGGGCTACACAATCTTTGCCCTTAAGAGAACTGCGGTCATCAGACAGTATTTTGTGCTATGAATGTGTGCTCACAGAGGACCTCACCTTACAGCACAGAAAGAAATCTATGCCCTCCTTAACCCCCAAGAAGTTATATGGTGTTAAAAGGAGAGAAGGAAGAGAAAAGGGGAGGAAGATGAAGAGAAAAGGGTGGAGGACAATGACAAAGAGGAAGAGGAGGAGGTGAAGGCGCTGGCTGAAAGGCAAGCAGTAAGGTAGAGACATCAGGGTGCTGTGAGCTGTCCCTCCCCATCTGAAGCTCTTCTGCCAAAGAGGCCACAGGAGCACTCCCTCGTCAGTGAAAGACCGTTAGGATATACTGTTTCCTCTCATTCCAAAGGGAAGGCAGACACTTCTCAGGAAAGGGAGGAGGCACCCACCTTACCCAACTGAGGTGACGCATGATTGCCGTAAGACTGAACAGACACCAGGAGTCCCTTGACACGGTACAGGAAGACAGGCAACTTCACTTCCACAACATTCTTGCCAAGAGAATGGCTTAGTCACAAGAAAATGTCAAAAACTCAAAACGAGCTTTTTCTACCAAGTAACTGGCCATATGCTTTAGAAGTGTCAAGTCTTGAAAGACAGGAACGTCTGAGAGATTGTCACATCCTGAACATTGAGAACCAGTGACTAATGTAATGTGGGAACCTGGGTGGGGGGTGAGATTCTGGGATGGCAGAGGGAGGATCTCAGTGGAAACGGGGGAAATTGATACAAACCACACAGTGCGGTGAAAAGGGATGCTGTCCGGCTAGCTTCCTGGTCTTTATGATTTTCGTGGTTACGTAACATGATATTGGAGTCAAGCTTGGTGTGGGAGACACATGGATGATCTGTACATTTCTGAAAGTTCCCTCTAAATCCAAAATGATACCGAGGAAAAAGTTAAAAAAGTAAATTACTACTTCCTCCCTCAGAGATAGAGCCCAGGAAGCCCTGCCCCATGGTAGATACTGCTGCAAAAGGAAAGTCTGGGTGCGCTATGTGCTCGCTCTTCCACCTGGATTCCCTCCGAATTAAAAGAAAATAGCTCACCTGGGTTCCAGTTGTGACATCCCCTGCCATGTGCTTATGGGAAAGTGAACCTCAGGAAGGACAGTGGCCAGGGCAGGGGGAGACAACTCAGTGGTGAGGGCACTTGCTAGACAAGCCTGAGGCCCTGCATGTAAGTCCCCCCGCACTGAAGTAAAAAGCCAGCTGTATTGGAGGGGTGGCAAAGGGAGGGCTACTGCCATCTACTGGCTGGAGTCCTAGACCCAGGTTCAGTAAGAGACCCTGCCTCAAAGAATAAAGCAGAGAGTGATAAAGGAAGACACTTCTTCTGGCTTCCTTGTGTGTGCACAGTGTGTACACACACCATACACATATGCACCCATACTCACACACACACCATACACACACAAACCAAGAAAAGAACAGTTAAGAAGTAATAAGCTAACTTTTAAGACACTGGAAAGAAAAGAATTATTTATAAACACACCACACAACAAGAGAAAGAAATGAAAGATTCTTCCACCCCACATGAAATTGTAGGTGTCTGAGCATGAGCTGGAAGTCATGTGAGGATAGAATTTATTTCATCGTTGGTGACTAGGGAAGATGAGCCAAAGACAACTACACAGCCCTCCTCCACTCAGCTCAGGACAGACTGCAGATGCACAAAGCCCCTGGATTCATCCTCAAAAAGTGGCCAGGAAGATGGATCTTTATATCAGTCACTGCAGCAGCAACGTAACTCGGGGCTTTTTCACCATTAACTGATTCTTTAGCCTCTGGTGTTTGCAAGTGTGATATAAAGACCAGATTGCCAAATATGTCCGATTTCAACAGACATTCCAAAAATAGAAACGGAGAATCAAGAGATTCTCAAAAAAAGAAATCTAAGCAATGCCTACCTGAGTGAAAACAGAAAGCTTAGTATCTCCTAACAGTCCCATTAATAATAGTAATGAACGAATGTTGAGTGCCAACTGTATGCCATATATTGTCCCAAGATCTCTGACTATGACCATCAGGCATAAAATGGGTACGGAAGCCAAAGTTCAAAAGTACAAAGTGACTAACTGTATATGACACTCTGGCTGCCAGCAGATCCGGGGTGGAGCCACGCTGAACTAACTACCCACGCTCTTCTGGCCCACAGCAGTGTGCCTAAGAAATGGTATGGACCATAGAGTTGCTGACAGCAGGGGAGGCTGAGGCTGATGACGTCATGCAGCACAGACAAAAGTGTCATAATCCTACCTCGGGACATGGGTGCTTTTACTGTACATTGCCCACTGAGATGCAGAACTTCTCAGAGCCTCAGTGCTCAGCCCGGGAAGTGACCATGTTTTTAAAAGTAAGCAATGCATGATGCTGGGGAAGGCTGCTTGCTACTTTATCACCGGTTACACATCAAGCAAGACCCATTTCCCAGCCTTCATATTTGTTATTCAAATCCTGGATGTGAATAAAAAGGAACAAAGGGCTGAGCACTATCTCTTCTTTAATTAATCTCTTCTTCCTGACTGGGTATGCATTGTAACCCATTTGGCCTTTTGCCTCTACTGCCATGGCTTCCCTGACAGGTGTCCTGTCTTCCTTGCCATGACTGAAAAAGCCCCTTTGACCCAGAATAAACCCTTCCTCCCTTAAACTGCATGTTGCCAGATTTTCATCACAATGAAAAAACGTCACTGATACATCCACTCCCATGTTGCTAGGCAACTAGAATGACATCATATCTTAGCTACTGTGCTCAATGTCATAGCAAGCCAGTGCAAGCCAGTCTATAGTATGCTGACTTCACTTCCTTTGGATACCTGTCCAGAAGCTAGAGAGCTGCAGAGGAAGAAATCTTGTCTTGTCCAAGATTTCTATATTGGCCTAACATTCTCAAATATTATTTGATCATAAAAGAAAAATAAAATTCTATCATTTGTGGCAAAAACAATTTAATGGAGAGATTATTTTAAGCAAAATAAGCCAAATAGAAAGTGAGAGGGCTAGCCAGGCGGTGGTGGTGCACACCTTTAATCCCAGCACTCAGGAGACAGAGGCAGGCGGATCTCTGTGAGTTCAAGGCCAGCCTGGTCTACAAGAGCTGGTTCCAAGACAGGCACCAAAGCTACAGAGAAACCCTGTCTTGAAAAACAAAGAAAGAAAGAGAGAGAGAGAAAAAGAAAGAGAGGGGGGGCTAGAGAAGATGGTTCAGTGGTTTAGTATACCAGCTGCTTTTCCAGAGGACCCAGGTTCAATTCCCAGCACCCACGTGACAGTTTAAAACCTCTGTAAGTCCAGTTCCAGGGGAACTGATACACTCAGGAAAAAAGGGAAGAAAAGAGAGAGAAACATTACATGTTTCCTCTTTATCTCTCTTCTCTTCTCTCTCTCTAATGTGGAAGATTTTTAAGTCTATTTTTTATGCCTGGATAATATTTGATCACTTCAGCTCAACATAGCAACCTTAGGAAAGACAGCAAGCCCCTAGCTTCCTCCCATACCCACCAAAGAAAGCCTAGCAACTACCCCACATCTAGGGGTGCATTTAAAGGAAATAGTCAGCAAACTAGAGACCTGTAGGGTCAGACTTAACTGAGGGCACAGAACAGTGAAGAGCAGGAATTGGGAAGGGAATGTAGGAGGTATGTGCAAAAGGGGTGGGTGCAGACTTGCGCATATACGGAAATAGCACAGCTAACACACTCACTAGTGTATGAAATTAAAACGTTAACTTTTAAAAATCAGCAACATCCAAAAGCACACCCTCCAATCTCTACTGCTTCCCACCGTCTTCTCCTCTGTGCAAAGGTCAAGATGACAGGCATAGGCAAATTAGGTTGTATCTACCAAATACACAAACAGAGCTCCTTCCCATGAAAGCTCTCTCTTGCTAGGAAGTATTTCGTGGTGGGAAGTTAAAGGGAAGCAACTTCCAAGTCTCACTTCAGATAATTTTTCTGGATGGGTCTCCATTTTCCAAAGTGTTTTTTATCCAGAATTCTGCAATGAAAATTAATCCCACGAATAATTAACATTCACATGCCGAGAGGAGCCCAGGACCTTCTTAGCAAACACCTGGAAGACTGTGGAAACAGAAAGGTCGGCTGCCTCAAGGTACACCTGCTTTCCTTCCTGAGTATTGGAGTCACAGTAAAACACATGGCCACCCAGAAGGAAGACTGCGCTACCCCATAGCTTTGCAACCATATGCAGTCATGTGACCATGTTCCAGCCAATAAGACAGAAATATAAGTCACATGTGCGAGGAGCAATCTCTGCTCAGTGGCTTTCTTTCACCGAGGCTTAACAGATGCATAAGTGTGAACCAGAATGATGCGGGGGGTGCAGCGGGGGGAGGGGGAGAAGGTACCACACCAGAAACTACAAAAGAGCCCAAACCCCAACCCTGTGAAATTGCCTCACGAACTCTGGACCACCGGCATTCCAACTGCTCACAACAGCACGCTACATGTTCATCTTTTTAAAAGTCTTATCACCTTGGTCCCCGCTCCAGCAGCCAATCCTCTATCTAACAATCATGGATTCCTTGGGGGCAAGAAAATTTGCGCGTGTCTCAGCTTGCCTCCCCGCTCTAGCTGGATGACTGTGAGCCTCTGTAGCCTTGTTTCATTGGACTGTTGATTCACTTTTGTTAAATCAGCATTTGAATTAAAGGTTTTCATTATGGCATTTTCATATGTCCTCCATTTTGGTTGCTCCTCTTCCTACTCCTCCTCATCCCCTTGCCCTCCTTTTGCTCACTGACCTTTCTCCCTTCCTATACCCTTTCTTGTTTCATATCACATATATTTATTGGTTGCTTTTTATGTGTCTCCAACTCTTCCTTAAGTCTCTTTTTTTATGAGGGAGGATAGATAGATACATCATTACACAGATGGGCATAGATAATAGATACATTGAGAGATAGATAGATAGATAGATAGATAGATAGATAGATAGATAAAAAAGCTTGGATTCACAAATGGGGGAAACATGCAGGTTTTGTCCTTTTGTATCTGGAATATCTTTCCTGTCTTTTCAAAAACTGCATACAGCATAGCTGCTTTGCTGTGATTTGCATGTATGTCCATAGAATGTGCTCCTCACACTCAGCTAGGCACTCACTTCAACACAATTCCCAAGGATTAGTATGTAGATGTTTTTAAAAAGTTTCCCTACATCGTCATCTTAGAGCATTTGGCTCTTCCTTCTATGGTTATGGTGCATGGGGAATGGGGATGAGGGTCCTGTCGAGAAAAGGCCTCAGTGTTTCCAGGACCCTCATGGATATCCTGTGGCTGCATCTCCTCCACGCAACTCCAGACATATCTTCACAACCCTTTCTCTGCCTCCATTTCCAGATCAAAATTGTCCCCTCCAACTTTCCAGGTCAAGCCTTTAGATATTCCTCCAGGGCCATCATACACCCTGCATACTTCAAGATTCCTTCCTCATCATGTACCGGAAAAGGTCTCTCATTCACCAAGTTCATTGCTTCACAATGTCACGATCTTTAAGCAAAGCATGGACACAGGCCTTGGAAGGTTCTGGCCAATTCTGATCATCCCCGCTTCATCTCAGAGATGCCTTTCCTTTGGTCTTTGTATGAGCTGGTTCCTGAGCTTGGCATGTTATTTCATTCCTGGGCCGTTAGCTACTCATGCCCACCTTCAAGACTCGGTTTCAGCATCTGGAAACAGTTACCACACTACTCTGACAGCGGCACTGTGACAATCTACCTGAGCATCCAGCCCCGTCTTCCTCATTATACACAAGAATCCACCACACATCTCTGGAGTTGCCCACATCCACAGACCCCTGGCACACCTACCCTGGGAGTGACTAGCTCTGCTCACAGGCTTCTCATCCCCAGAACAGAAATCATGTTTCATTAGCTCCATGAATGCTTGTGCTAAGGATTCATACCCTGCCGTGCCATGTCATGCCAGGGCCTATAGGCCTTGTCAGTGATGACATCTACAGCTGCACTCTCCATGTTTGGTCTCTCCCCGGGAGGAAATGATACCCAGGCTTCCCTGGGTCCTGCCTATGCCATTGCAGCCAGCCATCCTCTAAGCTGGCCTCTTTGACATCTGCAGATCCCCTGCAGTCTCTCTGCCTGTTATGTTGCTTAAAAACACAACCTGCTGCTGCTCCCTGTGCCCCAGGCTGTCCTCCTCTGCCACCTACTTTGTGGATTCCACCATTCCCAAACTGACTTACTTCTCTCATTCCCGACTTAGGGACACCCACTGACCCATTTGGCCCTGACTGAAAACAGCAGCTGGATTAAGCATTTTTTTTTTGATTTTTTGAGACAGAGGTTTTTGTTTTTTGTTTTGTTTTTGTCTTTGTTTTTGCTTTGGTGTGTGTGTGTGTGTGTGTGTGTGTGTGTGTGTGTGTGTGTGTGTGTGTAAAACAATCCTAGCTGTCCTAAACTATCTCTGTAGACCAGGCTGGCCTCAAACTCATAGAGATCCACCCGCCTCTGCCTCCCGAGTGCTGGAATTAAAGATGTGCACCAGCCTGATTAAGCATTTTAATATCCTTGGAAGAAATGTCTTAGAAAAAGGGAGGAAGACAGAAAAACACCTGCCCCATTACTACTGACTGACTGACTACCTAGGGGAAGCTAGGGAGCCATACTTTGTTCCTTGCTTTGGAGCAAGCAAGAGTTCACCATGCCTTTTCCACATTTGCTAAACAATCATTCCTCAATAACACACAAGAGAACAGCCCAGACTGACCAATGCATGAATCACTGTGAAACCCAGGCTGAGCCTGTTGGTATGTAAGTTATTACTGCCCTTTAAAAAACTTTAATAACAGTGTTTGAACATTATCTCATTTTAAAGATCTAGTTGTTAAGGCTCAATTAAAATGCCAAAGTGTCAGAGTGAAGTAAAAGCCCCAAGGGGAGGGCCAGCTCCACCCTGGGTTTTAAGTATTCTGAAAACAGCTGGACATTCTACAACGATAACAAGCCCTTTTGAAGATGGACATTCATTATTACCCTACAATCAATTCAAGACGTCTAACTATCCCTCTGCCAGCATGTGAAACCACATACTTCAGAGGAGCTGGTTACGAGCTGATAGTAGTATAGAGGAGTGCACCCACCACCCCTTCCCCAAACTCCTCACATCAGACTCAAGCCCCATCAGGCCCTTGACACATAGTAGCACACTGTAAGCCTGAGAACAAGAGGCGCTGCAGTATGAGCCTCCCAAATGATGCTGCCGGGCAATCTGTATCCTGCAAGAAAAGGGAAGATGGACAAGGCAGAGGGGGCTGAAACAATGTGTCACACTCTGCCTCGAAGCACCCTCTGTCTCCCCTCCTCCCCTCTTGCAGCTCACACAGCATCCACCTGGGAAACTCTGAAAATGTATCTATTTTATTTTCTGTATATTGGTGGTTCTGCCTGCATGAAGTCTGTGCGTATATTGGTGGTTCTGCCTGCATGAAGTCTGTGCGCTGTGTGCATGTATGCAGCCCACAGAGGCCAGAAGAGGGTGTCGGGTCCCTAGAGCTGGAGTTGCAGACAGTTATGAGCTGCCATGTGGGTGCTGAGAATTGAACCCAGGTCCTCTGGAAGAGCACCAGTCCTCTGAATTGCTGAGTCATGTCACCAGCCCCAAAAACTCTTACTCACACTTTGAGTTAAAGTTTAAATGCTACTTTGTCTGTAAATCTTCCCTCCAGTTTCCCTACCAGTTATTGGCTTCTTCTCTTCCAATACCAACAAGATGTTCAAAGTGCTTGTGATACAGCTGTGAACAAAACAAATGATGTTCCTACACCTGCATTTCCTATCTAATTGAAGACGGGGCAAACAATAAGTATTCCTTGTGTTAGATAATGATAAGGAGGCGTGAAGGAGCTTGAGAGGGAAGAACAGGCCAGAGCAGAGAAGGACCTGTAGACAGAGGGCTGTCAGGAGGGATCGGTGGGGCTCCCTAAGGAGCTATGAAGACATGAAAAGAGATGAAGGGCATTGCTGGACTGAACAAGAAGAGCCAGTGAAAATGCTTTGCCGCAGAGAAGACCCATTATTCCTTATTTAGAAGCCTCTTAATCCTTAGTTTTTGCATATAACATACAGGCATATAAATCTGTAAATGCAGCCCGCTGAGGCCCTTTAGTTTGCTCATGTATATATGTGTTTGGGTCTGGCCACTTGGGATTGAACAACCTACAGGGGGACTTGATGCTGGGAAAGACTCTCACTCGGCAGCGGCTAACTGCCTGTAGCTCTTCCTCTGATAGGGAATGGGGGAACTCGGGAGGTGTTAGAGGGAAAGAGGGAGGAAAAATGATGCAAATATAGAACCCATATAAAATTCTCAAAAACTCAAATGAAAAAATGTTAGCCTATAATTTTAAAAGCTAACAAAAACGCATTGTACCATAACTCATAGTGAATAATAACTTTATCTTCTGGTAGTAGTAGTAGTAATAATAATAATAATAATAATAATAATAATAATAATAGTAAATAGAGGAGGAAGGAGAAGAAGAGGAAGAGGAAAAGGAAAAGAAAGAAGAACAAACCAGCAAGCTAGCCAGTGGGGCTGAGCTGAGAAAGTACCGGAAGTATAGACAGGGCTCAGCTCACACAGAGGCTCAGGGCCAAGATCAGATAGTAGGTTTTATACTGAGTTAGTGGAGAATCCATCTGCTACAGCTCATCTCTCTATAAAACACACCATCACTACTGAAATTGTTGATGTATGTCCCCCTCAAGGGCACATCTCAGTCTCTCCAGCTTCTAGCATGGTACCCAGTTTGTAAAAGGCGCTTAGTAATGTTTCAGAGAAGGGAAGATGAGAACAAACCAAACGGGAAGCCCTGATCTGGCCGCAGGCACACACAGCACACAGGACCACCTGAGACCCACTAGGCATTCTTGGAGAAGGGTCAGCCCCCTAAATTCTAACTCTGCCTGCAGGGACCCACATGAGACTTTTCTCAGAAACACCCATTCTCCAAGCACAGGAATGGTCTCGTCAACTACAAAGCCGTCACTAGAAAAGGCTGTTGAAAATCCTATGTCCAGAATTCCTGAACCATCCAAACTGGCCTAGGATCCAAGGTCATTGCTACCTTGGTCTGCACTGGAAGCTTTATCTCATCCTCCAGAAATGCCTACTGCCAGTTTTCCTATTCACATCCAGAAAGGAGCTCACACAGTCAGGGCACTTCTGTTTGTCCCCTAGGAATTGAATAGCTAAAGTCATGTCCTCAAGGTGCTCACGGAGATGAAAATTGAGATTATTATGGAACCCTGCAGTTGTACTTACCATACTTCGAGTCCTTTGCAAGAGGAAGAGAAGACTCCTAAAACTTCATGGAGCTCTCTTCCTGCTTTGGTGTGATGAACTTTCATGCCCATGTCAGTGGCACATGTCCTCCAGCAAGGTTACACCTCCCCTAACCACTCTAGGCAGTGCACTACCAACTGGGGACACAGTGTTTAAATGGTGGATTCTATCAGTGACATTTCTCTGTCAAAGTACCACACCAGCCAACACATCCATTCCTAGGAGACTAACTGGCTTTGAAGAGGTAACATTTTGTGTGTGTGTGTGTGTGTGTGTGTGTGTGTGTGTGTGTGTGTGTGTGTAAATTACATTCACAGAGTGGGCAGTTCAGGAATGATAGCTCTCACTAGACATTTTAGACAAGTTGAAGTCTCCTTCAGGAAAGCATACACAGACATTGCTGTGGTCCAGGTCTCTATGCCTCCAAACTTTAACAAGTAAACAAGGTCTCAGATGCTGCCCTTTGCAGACTGTGAGGCTGGATTGGATACTGAATACCTGAGTAATATTCAACAGACAATCACCAAGGAAACATGTAACTGGATCCAAACAGTTCTTCAACAAGCTTGCCTACTCCACGAGGTCCAGGCTTCCAGACTCTTCCAAGACTGATTCTTTCTGGACTGAAGCCTGCTGGCGCCATGAACCCAGGTCAGACCTGTAGCCCCTCTCAGTGCTTGCCAGCAAGTATAGCCACCCACACTGAACTGCATGATGAAAATAAGATCGATAATGCGAAAGAATCAGGGTTAAAGAGCAGCGCCACACACAGGCGAACAAAGTCTGCCAAGGAGCCAGGTTCCTGGATCTGGTGCTCAGCTCTGTCCTTC
This sequence comes from Dicrostonyx torquatus, assembly GCA_028555095.1. Lineage (NCBI taxonomy): Eukaryota > Metazoa > Chordata > Mammalia > Rodentia > Cricetidae > Dicrostonyx > Dicrostonyx torquatus. Next base: position 70,743 of record JAQHUG010000459.1, on the reverse strand, counting down.
TTCTAGCAATCTGACCCTTGGCAAAGCAGACGACAATCTGTGCTGCTGTTTCCTCATCCTCATCCTATGCAGAAACAAGAACTGAGCCTGCCTCATCATAAAGATTAAAGACAACCATGTACTGCAAATCCATAGCGTAGGCCCAGTATGTTCTTACATGGTGTGTTTGTATGTGTGTGTGAGCGTGTCAATGCCTATCCATCATTGGCAAGCAGTCAGCATCAACTGTCTTCCTCTATCACTATTTTTTTGAAACAGGGCATCTAACTCACCCTGGGGCTCACTGATTGGCTATACTGGTTGACCAGCAAGTACCCAAGATGTTTAATCTCAGATTCCACCAGTTGGGTGGCAGGCCTATGCTGCCATGCCTGGCTATTTGTGTAGGTGCTAAGGATCTAGATTTAGATTTCATGCTAGACCAGCACTTAGCCCCCTGTGCTGTCTCCTGAGCCCCCAGTTCTGATATAAATGAGGTATGCTAACATTTATCATGGTTCTCCAAAAATGAGTGAAATGATGCATTTCTTTTGTTGGTTGCAGGTTGGAACTCGTGTTTTCCAAGGGCAAGCCTCGGATAAGGGCCTTGGTAAGAAGTGACTCAATGAAGCGGGAATTACTGTAATAATAGCACACTGTTCTTACCCAGCAAAACTGATTACTCACCAGGACAGAAAACTACAGTATGCCCAGATAAAGAAAGGTGGAGCCCAATCTGACGGACACCCCCACAACACAGCTCCTGCTCCCAAGGCTAATTGTGGGGTAATCATGGAAGAAGAGGCAGAAAGAATTTACGAGACAGAGAAAGAAAGTTTTCCATGAGATTGTGTCTCCTAGAAATGTCAGAGAAGCTGCCCCCTTGAAGTCTCACCAACGTGGCTGCTTAACAAGACCTGAACAAGGGTGACACCAATGACATGCTAAAGACATGTCTCTAAAGACTAAGACAACAGAGTGGTGGTGGGAGTGGGAAGAATAGTCGTGCCCAGGGAAGAGTCCCAGATTGGCTAGCCAATACCAGGTGGTCAGCCCTGAAAACACACGCGCGTGCATGCAGGTAACACTGTAGGGACCTAACAGGTTGCAAAGAAGTCATTGATTTGACAGAGGGAAGAAGATGGGAGAATTGGAGGGAAGGGAAGAGGTAGGGACAGTGTGAATACAATACTCATATATGAAATTCTCAAACACTATTTAAAATTTTAATGTAACTAATAGCAACACAAGGCCACAAGAAAGAATTAGGCTTGCTTTTGGAAGATGTGAGAATCAAGTATCAATCTCCAGAAAAAGCACAGTTTGTACCCTCGGTGAGTACAGAATGCCGTTTCCCCACATCACACTGCTACCACAGCCGTCTGGCTGTGTGGTGCAGGAGATGGAGCTGTACACCAACCTTTGGCAAGGTCCCCTAGCTTACTCTCTAGTTTCTTTTTTAAGAGCTCAAAGACAAATTATTAGTTTTTTAAAAAACATAAATGCTCTCCTGAAAGAATCCAGAGGTAAAGGGTAGCATTGATTACTTAAAGGTAGCTTCATGGTTCACACTCCCAACTGGGCTGGCTTACATATTCAGAGGTTTAGTCCATTATCATCATGGTGGGGCATAGTGGCATGCAAGCAGACATGGTACTGGAGACGGAGCCGAGAGTCCTACATCTTAACTTGCAGGCAACAGGAAGTGATCTGAACACTGGGCGTGGCTTGAGCATAGATGAGACAACACGGATGATGCATTTAAAGATGAGGAGGATGTGCAGAGTTTTAAGTGCTCAGGTTACAGGCGTGAGTCATTACAATCAGCTATTAATCTTTAAAGTGATCATGATTAATTCATTATTTTTCTAAAAAAATTACTGTAATCATTAGAATGCAAGCCATCAGAACTGGCGGTTTCCACCTTTATCCACAAAGCTGAAGATTCCGCATCTTAACAAATTCCACGAGGCTGCCTTCCAAAGGGAGGAGTGACCATTTTCAGACACTTCCCCTTCGCCAGTCTTGCCTTGAAGGTAGCATCCCAGCCACCAGGGCCTTGTCAGGGAACCTCCCTCCCACACGCTGAGTCTCCAATTCCTCCTAGCCAGCCCACCACTGTGCCACACCCACCATCACCACCACCACCACCACCACTGTGCCACAGCCATCTTGCTGGGGTGAGTCCCTCCATCTCTTGGGAACAGCTACTGTTGCATAGAACCATCAAGGGCTTCAGATGGTGAATGGCCAACTCATTCTTACAGTGTTGTATCTACCTCACAAGCCACTCAATCAATGAAAAGGGAAAAGGGAACCTTTAAAATTGTAAAAATGAAACAAACCACACTGAGTTCATTGGCTTTAACATATGCATTCAAAATTACAGTTTCATAAACTATGAAAGGATTTCTATTTACCAGGAACAGTTTTCATGAGTGGGCAAACTTGGCACACTGCTGGTGCTCTATAAGTGACTTTTGACCTGAAATAATATGGCACAATGTGAAGATCACACTACAATTTGTGAAGCATCTTTCACTGTGAGCCATCAAGGCAGAATCTGCCATAAGTTTCATCTCATTCAGAATTATGACCTTCCCACCACAAGTCAACAAAGCCTCACCCAGCCCAGCTCTCTGCTCCGGACTGGACTCTGCCTTGGTAACTGGTGTTATCTCCTCCCTCTGGGATGCTCATCTCTGCCTCTTTTACACTCGCCTCATGTGCCCTGTCCTCAGAGCCCTTTCTCCTTCTCTTCCCCCTCTCTGCTTTCTCTTTCCCACTTGATTTTTCTCTAATCCCACAATTTCCTTCTTTCCTGCAACATTTACTATTATATTTAGAATCATCCCTATTTATCATGTGACTCCCCCGAGGACACACCCTTTGCACATCCTCCTCATCTTTAAATGCATCATCCGTGTTCTTCACCCACAGATAAGCAAGTACCTGAAACAGATTAGCATCTGACAAATAATGAATGAATTCTAATTTTTCAGATATTCAAGAAAGCTTGGCCGTCTATTTTTCCTCCTGTCTTGGCATCACAGCCTCTGTGCCTCACCACTGTTCTCTATCAGGGGTACCTTCCACGCAAGCTCACCAAGCCAGGGATTTAATCTGTACTTCACCCTTAATAAGACTCACTTGCCTGCATTTCCATCTCCAGAACCAATTGAGTGAATGAATGTTCAAGTGTTTCACAACCACTAATTCCAAAGGGCTTCAAAAATGGCTTTTAAAATTCTCTAAGAGAATTCCATTGAACTTAAATGATTGCAAGCATAAATATTAATGAAATTGTGACTTTTATACTAAAAAAGTAAAGGTTAATGGCTACATTTGCTGTTTTTCCATTTCTCAAACACCAAGCAATCCAAAATCTAATATGCATATTATACAAGCATGAGAAATCTGCCTGGGACATTATTCTGTACTGCTGCGATACGTCCTGTCTTCAATTAAGGTCAAAAATCATCTGAACAGCTTCATTTCTTCCAACAAAGACTTAAATTTTACTTAATTAGTGTGTTCCTGAAAACCTCATTTTCCCTTCCACTAGTTTGCGCTTCTGCCTGGAAACCGTTGCTTTCCCAGGACCCTGGCCTCTCCGCCCTTCCTCTCCCTCTTCAATACACACCCTTTAGACCCACTCTGCCAAGACACAGTAGAAACAATAGGAGCCCAGCATCCCCATGTCTGGTCACCTGACATTTGGAAGCATCTCTAGATGGTACACATTTTCATCTTCTGACTTTTAATCTCCTTCAGTGAGAAGTTTCCAGCAGGAAGCAGATGGCCCCATTTACTGAGTGAGGGCATATTATATGCCTTTCTTTATCATAGTTTTTCTATTTTCTGTGATTTTATTCCTTGTCCAACTAAAAACTTAAGCAAAACAAACCCTAGAAGCCATATGGTGAGGCGCACACAGAGGATGCCTTGGGGAAGGATATCCAGCACTAAACACCAGAGAACTTCGTAGGTCAAGTAGGGACCCTGGGCAGCATCCTTCACCACATCGGCTCCCTCTTGAAGGCGTATCTTCTCAGCAGCTATACCCCTTGGGTGGCCTGCTCTAACATCCCCTCTCTTGTCTGCGGTGTAGATCCCTGACTACTATAAGCAACCTCTTTACTTTATTTCTATCTCCAATTTGCACCCACAAAGCCATTCTCCCCTAAACATCCCATGTAACCATTGAAAAGCACACATCAAATGGTGCCACACATCCACTCAGGTCCCTCCTCCAATGCCTCGGCGAGAGGACTAGAGCTCATTGTCTCATTCTCCATCAGGCATCTTGTCTACCTCCCCAGACTGTCAGTCTGTCTCTTCTTCACACTCTTCAGTAACACAGACATGTTATCTGTTTCTACCGCCCAACAAACTCTTCACTCAAGCTTCGTGCAGAGCATCTTTCCATCTCTGTCTTCCTAGCTGATTCATCCTAAGTTCTCTATTAGGCTGTAATTCGTGGCTCCTATCGATTTGGCTGTGATACATGGCTCCTAGCGTGAGTCAACAACTCCTTTGGGGTAAGCAGGGTATCCTGCCGTCTGTATTTCTTCTCTAACCATATTGTTTCTACAATGGACTAATGGCTTGGGATTGATCACTACATGGGCTTTGCTTAATATCATTCATACCTCCTGGATATGTTGTTGAAGAGGCTACTGTCTACCAAGAGTATAGTTCTGAACCTGAGGCCCCCCCCCAAGTCACCAAAAGCTCCAGGTGTGTTTGAAATACAGAGGCAATTATTTCAAGAGGAAGACGGGCATTGAAGAGGCTCCTTATGGAGTTTGTTAGCCATTTGGGCAAGAAACTGCTCTTGCCTGGACTGCTTGATGAATTGGACATGTAGGACCCACAAAGAAATGACTGATGAACTTGCCTAAAGGTGAGACAATCATTCGGGGTTCCTGCTTCATAAAAGACTCTGCCAGACATTCTGCAGGACACAAAAAAAGTGGCGGACAAACTGCCAATATAGGTGGAACTGTCTTTGAAATTCCCTGCTTCATGGAAAAGTTTGCTGGATACAATGGGCCTGTAGCCTGAAGATGGATGCCCAACAGTACAGAAGAACTCTGAAAGACTGTCCAGGCAGTGAGATGTCTCTGTCAATTCTAGAGTTTTGAAAGTTGCTGAACTATTGTTTACTTAGGTAATAGCATATCCTTCTGGAGTCTTTGATGGAGTTGAAGAATTGATAATTATAGTTTTCCTTAGTTATGATAAAAGATAAAATAGATATAAATATTATAACTATAGTTATTGCTTGGTACCTATTGTGTTATATGTAATTTTACTATGTTAAAGTTAAAACCTTCCTTTTTACTTAAAGCAAAGGGTAGGTGATGTGGTATTTCCCTCTATGTGCTGTGATTACCATTAATGAATAAAGAAACTGCTTTGGACCTATAGCAGGGCATAAACTTAGTTAGGCGGGGAAAACTAAACTGAATGCTAGAAGAAAGAAGACCAGAATCTGAGAGAAGATATGTATCCCCTCCAGAGATAGACACCAGAACTTTACCCATTAAACCACAGTCACATAGAGACCACACAAATCACTAGAAATCGGTTACATTAATATGGAAGAGTTAGCCATTAAAAAGCTAGAGCTAATGGGCCAAGCAATAATTTAAATAATATAGTTTCTGTGTGGTTATTTTGGTTCTGGGTGGCCAGGACAAATAAGCAACCTCTTCCTATATCATTGGGCAAAGCCCCTTCACAAAAAGAAAAACAGGAAACTAAACATGCCCTCTTCATCCCTTCAGATTATCTACCGCACAAAAGGCTTTATTTTAGGTCCTAGATTTGTCTCCTATCTAATTATACTTGAATGTAATTTTATCTGCAACTTAGAGATAAAGTTAAAAACAGACTTACCATTATATTGTATAACATTTCATATATAAGCAGAGTGTTCAATTAGATTTAATTTGCATTAATTAAGCTTTCTGGTTTAACAAAGCTCTATATTAACACATTTGAATCAGAAAAAAATAAATCTTCAACATCACTAATACAGTTCAGCAAGACAAATTCATCTCTGTTGTTATACGGTGTGATCTATTGATACTGTGGGGAAAACAAAACAAAACAAAAAACATCACCTTTGAAATACATGTTAGAATTGCAAGAATGTCGGTCTCATTACATGAAGGAGCTTATCTCAGTTACTCCCGCTGGGTGCATTTTCAATAGTCGTTATGTTTAAGTTTTCTATCTCATTGTATCTACCTGCTTAAGTTATCCACGGGAATTCAGTTGAATCAATTACCTTGGGCATTTCCAGATATTACTTTGCCAAGAAGTTGACTCCTGATGGAACAACCACCACTGGTTGCTGGCTCCCCATCGGGGCAGAGGGTTCTGCTTGTGGTGTAGACAGAACCCAGCCACTGAATGAGTATTTCTGTCATTTATTCAGCAATGACCTTGCTTGACCGTAGCTAGAAGTTCCACAGACACTGGAAACATTCATTTCCAAAGTACTAAATGAAGTTCCTATGGTGAGCAGCTTTCAAATGGCAGGTGATTGATTATTTTCTGTAGTGTGTGGGAAGGTTGCACAGACCCAGAACTCTGAACCCTCATTGTGCTTCATCAGCAAAGGTAACTTCAGACATTGAATATCACCAGTCAGTTTGGGGATAGAGCCATCATTTTTCTATAACTACCAAGCTAGACCAGAATGGCTGTTACTTGTCTGGACACTGTTTTTCATTCGATTTCTACCCCAATATCACCACCACTGCCACATCATCATCATCATTGTTACCACCAGGAACGGTACCAGGAACAGCCTTATCTTTACCCCCATCACCAGCAGCAGCAGTGCCATCACCACCATCATCACTATCAGCACCATCACTACCATCATCACCAACAGGAGCACCAACAGCAGTAGCATCAGTTCCTTCACTTTCATCATCACCACCATCCCAACCAGCATCACTATCACCAGCATCCTTAAAAAACAAAGCCAAAGGAGAAGAATCTTAGAAAAGGACGAGTAGGCACGAGAACGAAAGGAATGGGAAGGAGGTAAGACTGGATAAACAGAGGAATCAGAATGCAGTATAAACTGCCACAGTGGCACACACCTTTAATCCCAGCATTCAGGAGACAAAGGCGGGAGGATCTCTGTGAGTTTGAAGCCAGCCTGGTCTACACAGAGTTCTAGGTCAACCACTGCTACAATATGAGATCCTGTCTCAATTTAAAAAAAAAAAGATGCATTATATACATGTATGAAATCAAGAACTAAATTTAATTAGGATTTTACAAGGTTGTTTTAAAAAAGAAAGGAAGATAACTTTAGCAAACTCTAAAAGCAGAATGCTATACAATACATATTTTATGTTCTCAATTAGCAATAAAGCCAGAAATTACCTATTAAGTACATTTTATTTAATTACTTTGGATGCTTCATTCCTCCAACTGGGGTCAAAGAGGTTATCAACCTGAAATTAAGAACTACAAAATAAGCGCAGAAAATGAAAACACAATGTAACTGTATGTTATCCTCAAAGATATCCATAAGAATTACAGTTTTCAGTGAGATACCGGGACTGTAAATACAGAATACTGAACCCAACTACAGGAAAGATTGAGGAGCTATTAAAAATACCAACAAGAAGATTCAAAGAAAAATAAGATGGAGAAATCAATGAATTTGAAAATGAGGAAGAGCAGACTAGATCAATAAAACTTAAGAGCTGTGTCATTAAAAGGACCAATAAATTACATAACCACATGAGGAATCTGGACAGAAAAAGAAAAATGAAAATATTTCTTTCACATTAGAAATGAAAGAAGATATGCCGTAAGTATGAAATTTTTTATTAAGTAAAAGAATATAACATTCATTGCCAAAAATGAATATCTTAACGAGATCAATGATTTTATAAGATGTGAACTGATCCAAAGAAGAATTTCAAACTAATTAAATAGAGCTGTGTCATAGAGACTAGAATATGAACATTTCAATTGCAAAGGATTCATCATATCTCCCCTGACATATCAACTCAAATAATTTTCCTACTTTCTCATCAAATATTTTCTATACAAAATATTCCATCCCCCCACAAAAAAAGAAAAGAAAACACAAAGAAATTTTATGTCTTAAATGAGTATTTAAATAGAGTGGAAATTCTTTACTTTGCCAGTTAGTTGTGGTTGTACACCTTTGATCCCACCACTTGGAAGGCAGAGGCAGGAGGATCTCTGTGAGTTCAAGGCCAGTCTGATCTACAGAGAGAGTTCCAGGACAGGCAAGATACACAGAGAAACCCTTTCTAGAAAAACAAAAACAAAAAATTCCCTGTACTTTTTTTTTTAAGATTTATTTATTTATTTACTATGTTCTGTCTGTCTATATGCTTGCTGGCCAGAAGAGGGCACCAGATCTCATTATCAATAGCTATGAGCCACCACATGGTTGCTGGGAATTGAACTCAGGACCTCTGGAAGAAGGGTCAGTGCTCTTAACCTCTGAGCCATCTCTCCAGCCCTCCCTGTACTTTTATGATTACATTTACATCTAATTTTGCGTCTTACTGTTTTCTGACTAATTCCATGGAAAACACTAATGAGAAAAGTATTTCCTGTATTTTGAGCCACACTAGAACATAATATAATTTCCAAAATCAAAGCACAAGATAAGCTCTCACCTAACATCATACTTAAAAGTGGGAAACATTGAAAACTTTGCCTCTGAGATTTAGAGCAAAGCAAGGACACCCATTCTTGCCACTATTCTTCAATACCATGACCTTCAGGCAGTCAAATGAAATAAAAGAACATTGAAGAGAAACATGTTTCATGGCCCTTTTTCAGAGGGTGTAATCATGATATACAGAAATTCATGGTTTCCACCTAAAAATGCCACACACACAAACCTGTTTAAAAGCTCAGCAGAGCTGCAAGACACAAAGTGTTTGTATAAAACCTAGTATTTTTGCTTCTATACAATTGACAGCAAATTATGTGAGAAGGAGATTGGAGAAAATAATTCCATTTACAGCATTTAAAACAGAACAAGCAGCAAAAGATGTAGCAACAAATTCAACCAAGAAAAGAAATATCTCCACTCTGAAAACTGCCAAACATTGATAAAAATTGAAAACGACAAAACCAGACAAGAACACACCTAACGCTCATGGAGCAGAAGAACCAGCATTGTTTAAACA
>JAQHUG010000459.1:47210-58729 GCA_028555095.1 Dicrostonyx torquatus | reverse complement strand
TGGAGATCATCACAGAAGAGCCACAGCTGGCCAAAACACAAAGAGCAAGTGACTGTGCGGTGCCTGTCCCCAGTTGATGTATCTACAACATAATCCCTACACTGAAGGCTCAAGAAACATCATGGAAGAAGGAAGGGAAAATGCAAAGAGCCAGAGGTCAAGGGTGCTTCTGCAAGATGGCAGGATACAGAATGGACTTACAAAAATCAATGGCTTGTCCATACACCAACAACAAACACCACTGAGAAGGAGATCTTGGACACACTCCCATTCAGAATAGTCTCAAAGAAATCAAATATTGAAGAATAAGCCTAGCAAAGGAGATGGAAGACCTCCACAATAAAAACTTTAAACCTCTGAGGAAAGAAATAAACCGGAAACCAGAAAAATATCCCATGCTCATGGATTGCGAACATTAATATTGTAGAATATAGCATATATATTATATAACAATATATTTTATATGTTCAGATAACACATATAAAGATGTTATACAAAATTCTCAATCTATATGATTCCTGAATATATAAAAAAATCAAAAACAATCAAAAATGACACTCTAAAAAAATCTAAGCAAAGAATTTTCCGAAAAAAGAAGAGAAAGTGCTGAGAGTTGGAGAAATGGCTTTTCCTAAGTATGAGCTCCCCAATAGGTTATCCGATACCAACACATATAGTTATGTGATATTTTGCTCATGTTCTGACAAATAAAGTTTGCTTGGAGTCATAGGGTGGGGACCAGTCACTAGCTGATCAAAATTAACCATACAGGTGTAGAGGACTGTAGACAGAGAGGAGACAGGAAGCAGAAAGGCAGGACAGAGCGATCTCAGCCCTTCTGGATGGAAGAAGGGAACAGGCAGGAAACAACTAGTGGCTGCTTCTCTGATCTTTCAGGTTTAACCCCATATATGACTCCTGATTTTTTTTGATAAGATTAATTAGGTTAATACTTCAACATCTAAGTAACACTAAATAGTTTAAGCAGGTTGTATTTATATATTTAGTGTGAGTGTGTGTGTGNCAACCTATTACCAGTACAATTGTTTAAACACGCACACTACCCAAACCAACCTATTACCAGTACAATTGTTTAAACACACACACTACCCAAACCAATCTATTACCAGTACAATTGTTTAAACACACACACTACCCAAACCAACCTATTATCAGCACAATTTCAATCTTATTGAAACAAAAAGCCCCTCATGGGGATCCAGAAAACACCCCGAAGGAATCCAGGAAAAACAACAAACTAGAGGCCTCATGTCAACTGACTTCAAAAATACAATGGAAAGTTACAAAGACCAAGTAGTGTGGTAAGGACATAAAAACAGACACATAGACCAACGGGGTAGGATAAGGAACAGACAGGTAAATCCATTCTTCACAGTCAACTGATTCAACAAAGATTCTGGGAAAATACAGGGCTGGGAGATAGCGACAATCTCTTCAATGTATTTTTGTTTTTTGGCATAGACTTTATCTTCTACAATATTAAAAGTATTATCTCCAAAAAGGGTTCAAAACAAAAATGTCTGAAACCATGAGAACATCAGAAGAAAACACAGGCTGCATCCACTCCCACGGTCTCTGCAGCATTATTTCTCACGGGTCGAGATAAGGAATCAGCCTCAGGGTCTGTCCTGGTTTTCTTTCTGCTGTTGGTATAAACATGACCAAGAGCAACTTGGGAAGGAAAGGGTTTTGGCTTACAGTTTACAGTCCCTCCTTGAGTGAAGTCAGAGCAGAAACTCACAAGAACTCGAACCATAGAGTTGAATCCAAACAATAGCTGGCTTGCTGTGAAGCACACACCTTTCTGCACAGCCCAGGCCCACCACCCACAGGGGACTGGGCACTTCTTCATCAATTTGCAATCAAGAAAATGCCACACAAGCACGCCAAACAAGGTCAATGTAATGAAGACAGTTGTTTAATTGAGATTCTCTCTTCCCGCTGGTGTCAAGTCACAACGAAGATTAGCCATCGCAGTGCCCATCAGTTGATGGGTGAATAAAAAAGTGAAAAATAAAAATCGTTGCCACTGTGTAGAATATAAATGGAATATGAGTAAGGAAATCCTAGAAAATCTTGGAAACAAATAAAACCCTATCCCTGTCAACAGCAGTGAGTACATACAGAAGACATGGCGTCCAGGCACAGAGGGGAATGCCACATGACCTCGCTGGTATGTAGAATCTAAAAGTCTGATCTGGGGGCTGGAGAGAAGGCTCAGCAGTTAAGAGTGCTTGCTGATCTTGCAAGAGAAACAGATGATGCTGCCAGCACACATGCCGCCTGTAACTCCAGATCCCCTGAGACTAACAGGGTTCATGCACACACACCCAAACATACAGATAACACACATACACACAATGTTTTACAATAAACAATGACTGCCAGAGTCTGGGATATTAATTTTAGAAAGACTTGGATTAATTCATATAGACAAAAAAAACCTGTTAAACATACATCTGTCTACTGGATTTAGACCAAAATGTTTAGAGAAATGCTTATTTCAAAGTTGTGTCTTTAAAATGATTGTAGTGGGAATGGAGGGCTGGATAAGCATCTAAGAGCACTAGCAACTCTAAACCTGGGTTCAGTTCCCAGCACACACATGGCAACTCACAACCGTCTGTAACTTCAGTTCCAGGGAATCTGACAACTCTTCTGACCTACACAGGCACCTAACACACACAAGGTACGGGCAAAACTCCTATACACATAAAAATAAATAAATCTTTAAAAAGACAATGATTGTAGTGACTATTGCTATTTTAATCAATTTTCTACTAATTCCATTGGATTATACAAAAATCAAAAATTAAAACACCAGTCTCTGTAAGTTTATTGAAATTGTTCAAGAATAGTTCAACAAGGGTTGGAGAGATGGCTCAGCAGTTAAGGGCACTGAAGGCTGCTCCAGATTCCCAACACTACAGAACCACATGGCAGCTCACAACCATTTGTAACTGTGGGTCCAGGGGATTTGATGTCCTTTTCTGGCCTCTGTGGGTTTTGGGCATGATGCATCTGGTACACAATCACATGCAGGCAACACATACAAAAAATAAATTTAAAAAGGTCCAATTCATATCATTGTGTTAATAGGTAACAAGGGAGATATTAAAATACTTCAAAAAAGAGATGCTGAGAAGATTTGTAATACAATTTAACAGTTATGGATGATTGATTTTGGCCTTTGTAAATCAGAAATAAAATTAAATTTCCTTTACATCCTAAATATAGGATTAGGAATTATTACCAGGAATTATATTAATCAAATAAAAAGAACATGATAAAAATTCTAAGAAAAGGGGCTGCTCTCTTTCTTCTTCTTGACTTTAATGGTGATATTTAATCTACTTATATATTGCTCACTCTAGTGGATTTGAGACAATATTATTTTTAAAATGCTAGTATAAACATAAATATTGGAATTTAAGATAAAGAACTGTTGATATTTTAAAAGTATGAAATCCTTTAAAACAAATCAAAGGGAGTTGTTTTAAAAAATCAAATGCTGAACATATGGCTTACAATCAATGAAAGTTTTCCTTTTTAGAAAACACTCCAAACAGCTTCAAAAATCAGCTAAAGCTCTATTTTGAAAACCAAAATAAAAATATTCAAATACTCCAGAACAATGTCTCTCTTATGAATACAGTTATAAAAATAAAACTTCAACACTGTACTCAACAAATCAAGCAAATCACATCCAATTATGCAGAAAATTGATTACATCATAACCAACTAGCTATGCAAACTGAGAAGGCATTCAAAACTCAACCTGAGGCGAGAAAGATGGCTCAGCAGGTGAAGGCACTTGCTGGCAAGCCTGACAACATGAGCTTGACGCCGACGTGCACATGGTAGAGGGAGAGAACCAACTCCCACGATTTGTCCTCTGACCTCCGTATGTGTGTACCATAGCAGGTGCATAAATCTATTCACATGCATGTGTGTGCAAAAGCACACACACACATACATACACACACAAATAATAAGTACTTCCCATGAAATCTCAACAAGGTATTAATCGGAACAATATTAGCATAAGGAGCTACCAGGTGACATGCCAACATGTGCAGGAAATTTACACTTGATTGCCAATGGATGCCAAGACAGGGGAATCAGTTCCTTCTCGTGTGAGTTCTCACACAGGTGGTCTAACAGAGTGGCGTGGTGGTTTGAACAGCAGTGGCCCTATAGGCTCATAGATTGAAATGCTTGATCATCAGGAAGTGGCACTACTGGAAACGGATTAGAGGTGTGGCAGGTGAGGCCTCGTTGAAGGAAGTGTGTCACTGGAGGTTGAAGTTTGGGCTTTCAAATGCTCAAGCCAGTTCCATTGTCACTCTCTTCCTACTGCCTGCCATCCCAATTACAGAACTCTCAGCTACTTCTCCTGCACCATATCTGCCTGTCTGCTGCCGTGCTCCCTGCCATGAGGACGATGGACTAACCCTCCAAATTAGAAGGCAGCCCCAGTGAAATGCTTCACTTCACAAGAGTTGCCATGGCCATGCCATCTCTTCACAGCAACAGAGCACTGACAAGGCAATGGCCAGCCCAGGATAGACATAAGAAGCTCAACTCAATCCATATAATCCACCCCTTCAATATAAACTACTGATCATCTCAATAGGTACAGAGAGAGAATGTGAAAACTATCAGTACCCCTTTGTCATCACAGCACTTTGTATGAGAAGGCAGAAGGCAAGCTCTTCAGCCTGACTGAGGACACTCTCAGAAGAACCTTCGACCTAGTTAAGAGCACCTGCAAACACCATAGTTGGCAAACTCCATGGTGGAAATGGAAAGCTTTCGCCCTATAATCAGGAACAGGACAGTAATAATGTGCTGGGATGCCTAGTTCATATTGTGGTTAAAAGCTCCAACCAAAGAAAACTCGGAAGGAGAACAAAAAGAAAGGTACCTAGTTAGGACAGGAAGAAAACGGAACCATTTGCACACAATATGATCTCATCTAGAGAAATTGTAAACAGATCAACATAAATAATAATAAATGATCCTTTAAGACTGATATATAAAATCCATTTTACTATATAAAGGCCATGAATAAGCATAATATTAAATTCCAAAAACAACTCCATTCACAATAGTACCAAAAAATACTTCAGGGGCAGGAGAGACAGCTCAACAGTTAAATCACTGGGTTCAGCTCCCAGCCCCCAAATGATACTTTACAACCATCTGTATCTTCAGTTCCTGGGGATCCAATGCCCCCTTCTGGCCTCCACAGGCACCAAACAAATGTGGTGCAGAAACATACAGTCAATCAAGACATTCATGCATGTTAAATAAAAATAATTAAACCCATTTTTAAAAGTTACTTAGAAATCAAGTTTTTAAAAATCAGGAAAAACTGATACTCTGAAATTTATTTTTAAAAAGATTTTAAAATCTTGAAATTAACAAAAAAGACAAAAAAAGCTACCTCATATTTTTGACTCAATTGGCTGATATTGCCATGATACCAAGACAACCCAGAATTGATTGATAAGTTAAACATAATCCCTATCAAAGTCTCAGGTGACTTTCTTGCAGAAAGTCTCAGGCTAGTCCTCGTGCACACATGCATATTCAAGGAGAGGAGAAGCACCAAGCAGTCCTGGAAAGGGGCATAATGTTGGTTCTTCACCCTTCTAGCCACCAAACTGACAGCAAAGCTGCAGCAGTCAGGACATTATTGCATGAGGAACATTTCAGTGAAATGGTGAGACACTGTGATCAACTTATTAGCAGGGATGGGGTGGAGAGAAAGTCACAAATGACATTGGACAACTGACGTCCCTGAGCAAAGCATGAAGTCAAACTCCTACTACCATCCACCGCCAACAAAATTTAACTCAAAATATATGCAAAATGGGGCAGGAAGAAACACTTTTTAAAAATTTTTTATTCATCTTATGTACCAACCACAGTTCTACCTCCCTCAGCTCCTCCCAACTCACCGCCCCATCCACCCCTCAGAAAAGGTAAGCCCTCCCATGGGGAGTCAACAAAGCCTGGCACTTAAGTTGAGGCAGGACCAAGTCCCTCCCCACTGCATCCAGGCTGAGTAAGGCAGTCCACCATAGGGAACGGGCTCCAAAAAGCCCACTAATGCACCAGGGATAGATCCTGGTCCCATTGCCAGGGTCCCCACAAACAGACCAGGCCACACAACTGTCACTCACATGCAGAAGGCTCATTTAGCCCCATGCAGTCTCCCCAGTTGTCTGTCTAGAGACACTTCTATATAAAAAAAAAATCTTAGTTCATTTATTGGGTCACAAAATTAAAGATGGACATATAGGGTGGGGGTGTTTGGGAAGAAAAGGGGTTAACAGAAGTAAGGAGAAGTCAAAAAAGGATGAAGGGCATGGATATAATTGAAATGTATTTTGTACATGTAAAAAAATATCTCAATTAAACCCACCATTACATATAATTAACATATGCTAAAAAAACATTTAAAACACCAAAGAGCTAGACCTAAGAAAATCTTCTCAAGAAATCCTGAAAGTGAGTCTAAGTGTCCTGGGTTCAGGCTGTACTTTCTGAGCACAAACAATAAAGAGAAACTGGCCGTCATCAAAATTAAAAATTCTGTGCCTCAGAGATACCAACAAAGAAACGAAAAGGCATCCCCCAGAGTGAGGGAAAAAATGTCATATGTCTGATAGAGATTTGTATCTACAACAATAAAGAACGATTGCAAATCAATTATAAAAAGACAAATGACCCAATTAGAATTGAGCGAGTGATCCAAACAGACTTCTCTCCGAAGATACAAAAAGGGCCAATCAGAGCATGAAAGGAAAGTCAACATCATTTACTGTCAGGCAAATGTGGTTCTAAAACACCACAGAGAACATGACGTGTCCATTCAGATGGCTACAAACAAAGAGGAGGATAATCGCCAGTTTGGACAAGGATACAGAAAAGTTGCAACCTCCATACACTGCTGGCGGGAATGTGAAGCATGCTGCCACTTTTTTCAAAAGGAAGTTTGCTTATATATGTGAATGTTTTGCCTGCATACACACACACACACACACACNGTGTTCTTAAACCAGTCATACCTCTGGAGGCTCGCATCTAAGGGCCCCATGTGGCATTGAGTTGTCGCAGTCCCCAGCTCCTCTTTATACCTCTCATGGAGTACTCCAAACTCCCATTCCCTTCCCTGGAAATTCTGTTACACCTCTCTCTTTACCTTCCAGCCTGATCCTCTTTCAATTCCAAGAACCTCCTTCCCGTTCAGACTGTCAAACAGTACCTCACTTCTTTAAATGTTGTAAGTGTGTATGTTCGTGCATGCCGCAGGGATCAGCTTGCGGGGGATCCTTCCGCCAGGTGGGACCAGGGACCCAACTGAAGTTGCCAGGCTTGACAGCAAGCATGCACTGAGCCTTATTTACATAACCATCACGTCCTCTGGAGCCTTCCTCGCCTACTCCAACCCTACACATAGGACTAGCCCTGCCCACCTTGGTTCCTCCAAGACACGCTTCCAGCTCTGCATCCACAGAGTGTCTTTGTACCCATCTGTCCATGCTCCCCAAAGCTTCCCTGAGCCTCAGAGTGAACGTGGAGAGGTGTAGGGATAGTCACCTCAACATCCTGATGTCGAGTATGGTTCCCATGGAAACACACAATTGAGGCTCTACAGAAAGTTGTTAAATCCAGCTGGTTTACAAGTCTGATGACCTAAATATGCCAGGTAGACTGTGATTTGGTACAAATGAAGTGAACTAGAAGATAACAAGACTGACTCATGAGTGGTCTTTGAAGAATAAGTACACAATCATTTTGCCCAAAATAAATTCTTACTGGGAAATAAATTCTACCATTAATATATTCAGCAGAAACTAGACCTCAGGGGGCTGTTTCCACATGGTCCCCATCTGCAGACCCCATGGTATCTTATATACTCCTTTCCTTCCAAATAGAGTCTTTAAAATGTAAAGATCTGTCTCCATGAGCTATGGTGGCACACACCTGTATTCTCGGGACAGAAGGCAGAGGCAGAAGGATCACGGAAAGTTGAAGTATAAATTCCTGTCTATACAAAAAGTTTAAAAATCAGCCTAGGATGTATAATGAGACTCTCTCCAAAAAAACAATTAATTAATTAAAATAAGAAAGTGTTTCCTACCTGTGTTCCAGCTCTCGAATGGACAGTATCACCCCTGAGGTGGACGGCTTCTGTTGCACTGTGGCCAAAAAGGTGAATTCACTCTTATTCCGGAACAACTGAATCAGCTTCTCGCTGACGTGAGGGGCCGAGTGGATCTCTCTCTGCACATCTAGGAGTCAAAAAGGAGAAGCAGGGTGTGGGAGAAGAGGGGAGGTATGGAAAACAGGAGCATGGGAAGAAGAAAACAGGGTGAAGTTACAAGTGAAACACTTAAGAGCCCAGCTTGCCTTTTCCTCCTCTTCTGTCAATAGCTTCCATTTTCTGGCCCCATTCATCACCCCACACAGCTACATTCACTCAACAAAAACTCCTGAAATGCTATCTCTGTCACCATGCCCACTGGTCACTTTGACAAGTCACAGTAGGCCAGACAGCAGTTTTCTGACATAAATTTTGATGGGATAATGAGCAATTTGGACTCCTAAAAAAAAAAATCGATTGAGTCACTATAAATAAGGTTGGAGGTTGTCAGGTAAGGGGGATCCTGAGAGTCAGAGAATCTCAGGCCTGGCAGGACCCAAGGATAATGAATGAACCTCAAATTCTTTGTTCCTCATGGACTCAGCTTGCGTCTTTCCAACACGCATCTGCCCTTGTCTCGTACCTACAAAGATATAGCACTAATGAAGCCAGACAGACAGCTCCACCTTTGCTTAAAGAGTAAGGACAGAATCTACCCACCCCCACTGGAGGAGAAGGGCCCGGCGGACTGCAGCAGGCCCTTGGAGAGGGCTTCTGATCTAGCCACCCCCACCGGAGGAGAACGGCCTGTGTGGCAGGCCCTTGGAGAGGGCTTCTGATCTAGCCACCCCCACCGGAGAAGGGCCCGTGCGGCAGGCCCTTGGAGAGGGCTTCTGATCTACCCACCACCGCCGGAGGAGAAGTCGGCCCTTTTGACTGAGGTAAACCCTTGGAAAGGGCTTCTGATCTAGCCACCCCCACCGGAGGAGGAGAAGGGCCCCTGCGGCAGGCCCTTGGAGAGGGCTTCCGATCTAGCCACCCCCACAGGAGGAGAAGGGCCCATGCAGCAGGCCCTTGGAGAGGGCTACTGATCTAGCCACCCCCACCGGAGAAGGGCCCATGCGGCAGGCCCTTGGAGAGGGCTTCCGGTCTACCCACCCCCACCAGAGGAGAAGGTCCCGTGCNGGAAGAGCAGCCAGTGCACTTAGCTGCTCTTAGCCACAGTGTTTGACTTCCTCATGAAGTTGAACAGTCTCCACCCAGATGTCCACTCCTAGATGTAAATCCAGCACAATAAAAAGATAAATCTTCCATGAGAACGTTCACAGCAGCAGCATTCAGAAGAGCTTATTCAAGTGCCCCAATGAACAGAAAAATAAACTGCTAACTTCAAACACTGCACTAAAAAGTGAATGAATTACTGACACAAACTACCACTTGAATGAACTTTAGAGACACTGTTCTAAGTGAACATACCCAATTAGGAACCATGCAGAATATGGCTTTGCTTTATGCTATGGCCAAAATAGACGAATCTATAGATAGAAAGTAGACATGGGGGTGGGAGAGCTTCAGAGGGGATGGAGAATGACAGCTGAGTGATATGGGGTTGCTTTGTGGGGTGGGAGTTTCCAGAAATACTGTGTAATCAATGCACAACTTTGTAAATATATTAAAAGTCACATAATGAAAATGAAAATTAAGAATTTAATGATGCCCATTATATTCCAGTTACAGCAACCTAGCTAGTTAATCCGCAGAAGTAATACCATTAGTGTCACACAAGTGGGAACCGTAGAAGGAACATAGTGTCTGACTTGCCCACCAATGATCCACTCATTACGTGTCTTGCTACTGGAAAAGAAGAGACCCAATTTCATGTTCCTACTATTACAACACCTAGTCAAATGGCCTATTGACACTTTGTGGCTTCTCCAGGAGGGAGTCAATTTTCTTTAAGGGTGAGGCCCCTGGCAGGTAGATCATGCTACAGTGGATGGCCCAACATCCACATGGGTATACAAATTAGAATCAGTGAGGTACCAAAAGGAAAAAGACCATAAAGTTGGGAGGGTATTGCATGGATTTGGAGGAAATTAGGAGGACTGGAAGTAACTGTGACCAAAATATATTATATAGATATATAAAAACTCTAAAAATGCCATATTAAAAATGTCCCTGTTTTTTACCCAAACATAAAATAATATGCCTTCCTTTCAGCACCTNCATGGGAGGGATTAGAGGGAAGGAGAAGGGAGAAATATTATATATACATGTGGACACAAAGTGGGTATAAGGAAGAGCTGGGTGAATATGGTCAAGATATTTTAATGAAATTCTCACAGAATTAATGAAATTAAAATTCTATATTATAAAAAAAATAAATAAGTAAAATAAGAATTTCTGAATGTTAGACTGTTGATCCTACAATTACTACACATGCACAAGAAAACATGGCACGCTTCAGCCAAGCTGCTCATAACACTGCCCTCCTCTCCCCACAGAAATAAAGAAGCTGAATGCCCTAATCTCCTCACCTCTGCAACCACACATAGTCCCTCCTGCTCAAGGCTACTCTTTGCCTCCCCTGCTGGGTTCTGCTGCCCAGGGGTCATTCCTGCACCCTGCCTTCCTTAACTACTGGCCCTGGTCAGTGGAATCAGCACTTGACAAAATTATGAAAGTCACACACTGCTTGGTGACACCATTGGATTAGCAGCAACTATTTTTTAGCATTTTGTGTGGACATGCTCTGACATCTCCAGAATTCATAAATCCTTGCTGCCATCCTTGGAGAAAAGTCTCTTCAGAAATATTTTCAATGGGGCATGAGGGAGGGAGCTTCTCCTAACATGTTTTAATGTTTGGCTTTCCTAGTCAGCATTACTTGGAACTTCCTCAGACTTACAGTCCTCTGTGGGAGGGATTGAAAGCAATGAGCATTCTCCCCTTGCTTCACTAAAAATCAGGGCTTCTTTCTTCACAAAATACATCCTGATTACGGTTTCTCCACCCTCTGATCCTCCCAGGTGCTCCCCACCTCTCCTCTCATCTGGATTCATAACCCCTCCTGTCTCTCATTAGAAAACAAATGGATTTCTAAGGGATAATAATAAAATATGACAAGATTTAAAAAACCAAAACTAACACGACAGACTAAAACAAGACAAACAGAAGGAAAAGAGCCCACGAAAATGTACAAGAAACAGATACAGACAGACACCCACTTGTTCACACATTCAGGAACCCCATCGAAACACTAAACTAGAAGTTATAATGTATACAAAGGATTTATAGGGTATAAAAGAAAAAGTTATACGTGTGTATAATATTATATATA
>JAQHUG010000459.1:22132-32998 GCA_028555095.1 Dicrostonyx torquatus | reverse complement strand
CTGCTAAAAGTCTGTAGTGACTTCCCACAGCCCCTGAGATAAAGTCCAGTTCCATCGTGATGGCAGTGAAATCAGACACGGACAGACCTGAGGCGCCTTCCCCCACAGATCGTGTTCACTCCTTTACATTTGCTAGGGGAACACACCCTTGCCTCAACATCTTTGCCTCTTCCCTTTTTCCCACAGAGCTCTGCACAAACCTGGATCCCCTCCCAGAACTCTCGCAGTGGTTCCTGAGCCACTGTCAGGGAGGGCTCCACAGGCACGTCCCTCTTCCCACCACTCTGAGTGACTCCACACAACTCCTCTGCACACAGATTGTGATCAGCTCGTTGTCTCCTCGTGTAGCAACCACAGTCTGTGTGTTGTTTACTTTCTCCCCTGAAAGCTGCAGGCTCCTTGATGGGCAGCATATGTATTTATTCAGAGTCTGACCCCCATTCTTTATGCCTGACACAAAGAAGGCAGCCAATTTAGGTATACTGATTGCCTCATTTATTTTCCTTACTTATATTTTCACTTTAAATAACTACATATATTGCACTCAGAAAATATGCAAAATAGGAGGTAAATTGATCTTTCTCAAATGCCAGTGGATATCTGGTTAAATAAAATGGCATTTGGAGCCAACTCCCGCCCCTCAACAGTCAAAACTGGCTCTACCAGCCTTTCCTGCTCATCCAACCTTGAAGGTTGAGCATTTTGCATCCTATGTTTCACATGTCTCTTCATAAATGATTACTATATGGAAGTGAAAAGACCCCACCAGCGCCTCCCAGAGGAAACTGTGAGAAATGCCCAGTTGAATACAAAGACATTACGTGTAGTCTCATCACTGTCAAGGAAGCACAGGCCTGAATTTAGACAAAGAACAAAGAAAAGCCACACCACTTCCCACAGCGTAGAGACCAGGACACCAGAGCAGACTTCACATCATGGCGGCTACTCTGAATTTGGCAGATAACTAGCTGGGTGGCCTTGGACAAGACACTTCTCTTTGAACCCCATAATCGACTGCTGAAGATCAAGTACTGACTTATTTGATGCCTCGGCCTCAATATCTTCTCATTAATGTTAACTAATTTATTCTGCCCTAGACATATAGTGAAATATGGTATTTTTCCATCTATTAAGCACCCAGATTCTCTAATTGTTCTTCTTTGCTCAATTTCCAAATTAATAATGAAAGTTTTCAGTTCCTCAGATACTGGTATGTCACCTCCTCTGCAGAAGCCAACTTCTTCCTAGAGTTGAAAGAACAGTGAGTGAATGTGAATTAAAGAGAGCCTGCCGTGAAGGCCGCACTGCTGGGGTCTACCACTCTGTTGCGTGGTCGCAGTGTTCCCTGAGAATACTGCGTCTATAAGAGGGAACAGGAAAAATGTATGTGGTGGATCAAGTTCAAGTAGAACCCAAATATCAACAGGGAGGTCTGTGAAACACATTCAGTCACAGACCAAAGAAACAAAACCATAGTGCCAAGCACAGGCAAGAAGGGGATGAAGAGTTGATACCTTCTGGTACTGTTCTCACATGGAGAGAGAAAGAAAGAGAGAGAGATCCACATACAGATCACATGCTTAAAAATCATAAAATGGCTTTTTAAAAAAAAAAAGAAAGAAAGAAAGAAAGAAAGAAAGAAAGAAAGAAAGAAAGAAAGAAAAGAAAATCAGACTTGCAAAATTTAAATAATGTTATGAAGGACACTGGGCTAGGAGACCATGGCCCAAACATTCTAAGCCATCTCATCAAACAGAATCATGTGACTTCATGTAACTCTGTGACTTCTGCTGTTTGTCATCTTACAGTCTTGGTGTCTATGTTTGTGGAAAGAGACAAGTCCCCAGGACAAGCCCACAGCGGAGCACTCAGGAACCAGTCAGGAAACATGGGTGGATGAGGAAAGAATCCCTCAGGAGGCAAATGCCAGCAGCTAAAGAAACTCGATCACAAAGACGCACCCTGGGCAAGCCAGGGTCGTGAGTCAAGGCACAGAACAAGCAGCATGGCGGTCATGAACAAGGCATTGCCCTGGTACCCTGCTGACCTGCTACCCCTCACCTCTCCCACTCAGCCACTGCCCCTGCAGTAGACCACAAGCCCCACCGCCCTTCCTCTGGGGCACAGCACTCCCACTCTGCTGCTCCCATCTGCAGCAAGTTTTCAAGAACCAGCTGCCTCTGATGGCCTCAGGCCAGCTGTCTCCTGTATTCTGTCACTGGATCTATAATACAGTTGCCAGTTGTGTGTGTGTATGTGTGTGTGCCATCATTTTTATTATCTTACTCACACTACTGCAGATCCCATGAGAAACTGCTTGCCAATGCGTACCCAGATCTACTACCACAGAACCTGGCACACACCTGGTAGAGAGCCAATCACTTGATTAATAAAGACGATCTGGAAGGCAAAGTCCTAAATATAATATAATAAAGTGAGTGAGCAGCATACACATGACACCAACCTGTTGAGACAAAGTTACTCCAATAGCGAGCTAGCAAAGGAACAATAAATCTAGGTGAGCATTCCAGCTCTTCCTTTAGGGAATGGAACCTAGGGAGACCTAGGACACCAAGCACTAATTGATTTTTTGTAATTACTATTTGACTCCATCAAAAGACATCCTGGTGCCCCCATAATTCCACTAATGAGAGAGGATGTGTGAGGCAGATGAGCTCTCCTTACACGTTTGATGATACCAGTAAGACAAATCAATCCAACCCAACCTCCATCACAAGACATCAACATTTTAGACTGCCTCTCTGCAGCACCTGATGAGTTCTTTCATCCCCATCATCCCATCCTGACTCAGATGCGTAGGAGTCATAAAGATATGGATGCCTGCCCATTTGGCTGACAAGGAAACACACAGGGGGACTGATAAAGACTTCTTTAACATGACTAAGACTTTATTATTTAGCCAAAGGCTATAGAACAGTAGAGAATGGATTGTCTGATGGAAAACTACATATGATGATATTAGATGACACTGAGATGATGAGAGGGTGAAGAAAACTTCTAACCAATCTGTCTCCTTGAAGGAAAGAACCAGTCAGCTCCAAATGGCCTGATGGGACATTTAAACTAAAATAGGGCACTCAACCCTTGACACCTAGACCCTATGTCCATATGTGCCAAGATAGTTCAGGAAAGGAGCAATAACTTGTCTTCAAGTTCCCTCAAAGCTGCTTTAAATCTGCTCTGTCAAGGGCGCTCGTGCCAAGCAGATGTGCCCACTGCATGGAAATATGCAGCTCCATGCATGGGAAGACACTGGGCTTGAGCAAGAATGCTGCCTCCTACAAGGTTTGCTGCCTGCATCCTTCAAACGATAGAAAGGCATCTTCATCGCCGAGCTTTGTGAAGTACCCACCCAGGTATCCACTCACTCTCTTGTTCCCCACTTAAGTATCTTTAGTGAGCACTGCTCTGACCCAAGGCAGTGCATCTCCACGGGGTGCAAGGTGACCCTGGTGGTGCATGCCCTTCAAGGACAATACAAAGTGGTGGTTAACAGCTCAGGATCTAGAGCAACTGTCTGCTAGAGATCCCCAATGTGCATGCATGCATATGTGTGTGTCTGTGTGTGTGCATGTGGGTGTGGTGTGTGCGTGTGTGTGTGTGTGTGTTATGCTTGATAGTGGCAATTAAACTCAAGGCTGCACACATTCTAGACAAGCAATCCATCACTGAAGCAACTCCACAGCACTTTTCTTCTGTTTCCTTTTAACACCAGGGTCTTTATAAAGAAAGGTTCTTTGTGGGTTGGCTTTGAACTTGTGACTCCCATGCTTTAGCCTCCTGAGTAGCAGGGATTACAGACCTGCTATGACCACAAGGCCCAGCTGAGATTCCAGGTTTATCTACTAGGTGTGTAGCCTTGGGACAATTAACCTCTCTGTACTTAGGACCTCCTCACTCCCCAAACGAGAATAAATCACATGTTCCCCCATGGAGACAGTACAACTATGATAATTAAGTCATTGATTCTAACCCTTAAGATAGAGTCTCCCTATAAAAAGAACATGGCATTTGGAAGACCTGGGATAGAAGCCCAGATCCTATAGGATGTGGAAAGAGACCAAACAACATCCATAGCCAGCACTGTTGCAGCTTGGGCAGATGCAAAGGTCACACTTGTGGCTGGACATGGGTACAGGCCAGTGGAAGAGCAGAAGGCAGGTGAGCAGATGCTGCTGGCTATGGCAGGCATGACACACTGTTCCAGCTCTCACTTGCTTACAAGCAAAAGGGAAGAGTCAATGGGATTTCTGGCCATTGCAGCCTAGTTCCAACCGGTTATCATCCAGTTTTGAATTGTCACTTCTTACTAAGGATTTTAAATGCATTCCAAAATATTTTTAGAGAAGCCCAATGATGTCAGTGCTCGTGTGTCATCCCGTGGGTGACGTGCAGAGCAAAGATGCCTTTTGCGAAGTAGGTAGAATTCAAACCCTGATTCACTTTGTGCCAACCTCAGGAGACACTGCCCATCTTCTCAGACATGCCAGGACCTGGCTTCCAGCTCTGCCATGGACATTGTAGATAGCTCAGCCTTCTTATTCCAATCTAAGTGGCCTTGTCTATGACAGGGTGGTGATATCCTGCTGTCTTAGGGCTTGTCTTGCTTTATCAAGACATCATGACCATGGCAACTCTTATAAAGGAAACAGTTAGCTGGGGTGGCTAGCTTACAGTTCAGAGCTTTAGTCCATTGTCATCATGACAGGGAGCATGGTGACTACCATACCTGCCTTTCAGAGATCTATAATAATAATGAAAGGTTGAGTCCACAGGCAGTGCCATCCCTAAGGAAGTGTCCGAGACAAAGGAGGATGGGGAAGTTACACACCTAGCCCTGAGCAGGACAACTTTCCAAGCGTCTCTATACACATGGCACATTCCATAACTGTGAAAACCACTGCATGAACCACAAGAGATCCACTATAAAGAGAACAAACGCCTGACCCAAAGAAACGAAGGGACTTAATCAAGATCCCACCTCCAGCGAGCAGCAAAGATGTGTTGGCTAAATCAGCAGGTCTGTCTGTGCATAGCTTCCCTAAGCCCAGACCACTCCCAGTCAGTAAGCCGAACTCCACACCCATGCCAGAGTCAGCCTCCTCCAAGACTCTTAGCTGCCTGTGTACTGAGCTGCAACCCTGAGCTTGCATTAAAAGTTTAGATCAGTGTGGCTGACCTAATTAAAATTAATCCCCGTTTATGCAAAGTCCTAATTTTAGTCATAAAAGAGATTTTTTTAAACGCTGTGTTGGCCTTGACCTCACTACATCTTCTCAATGTCAATATTAAACAGCGGGACATCATGTTCAGTAGCTAAGCTCTCCAGCCCGTGATTGTTCATTATGATCATTTTTCACATGCTACTTTAAATGCTGGGGTTTTTTTCGAGAATAAAAATCTGCCTGCATTGAAATTCAGGGTGATCTTAATATGCAAACCTCCTACAGAGATGATGTCTCATTTTAATTATTGTTTCGGTTTAATGGGTTTTCATTAAATTAGAGAATGGAACAATTATTAGGGTGAGCAGCTCATGTCTTAGAGGTAACTTCTCGAGCCTCTGGGGCAAGAAGACAGTTGTGACATACACAAGCAGAAAGCTGAGCCCTGGAAAATGCGCTTCTCTCTGACTAACGGAAGACAGCAGATGATTTCCTTGCCCAGCTTCTAAACACAACCCGAGTCCCCTCTCAGTGCTACCCAAACAACGCTCAACTGGGGGCTCTAGATCACTTAACTTTCCATCAAGAATCCAGATGCCCCTGTCACTGAACCAGAGAGTGCTTTCAAAAGTTCACAGCCTGTAAATCAAGGTGTCACACCCCAAGCAGACAGCCCTGATGAAACTGTCTCAGACACACACAAGGAACTCAGTTGCTTTAGTGGATTAATGTCTGACTTCACACCCCTGGGAAATTGTTCCAACTTGGTATAGGATGCAACGACCAAAGCCATATTAATTAACAAACTGTCAGGGAGACGAGAAGATAGGGCTTGAGTGACCGGGGCACCATTTCACCTCAGAAACTACACAAGTTTGTTATTCGGAGACCAACAAGACAGTGTTGCCTCTGACAGATATGAAGGAAAGAAAAAATAAGGGAAGGGGTGGGAGTGAGAGGTGGAAACCGCTGCAGCTAAGTCCAAGGTCGGAGGTTCACTGATGGAGACAGAGAAGGGAAGCAAGAGAGAGTCCTCACTGAGAAAACTAGCCTGTTCCAGTCAAGCCAGTCTGGCAAACAGGGCAGAGACCTCTCCCCTTGAGAAGGGAAGAAGGGCAAAGAACCTTTCAAGATGTAAGGAATCGTGAAGCAACCTGAGACCACACAGCTCGGCAGTTACCAAGTGATGGCACCTGCGTCCCGCTGCTCATCTTTCAGTGCTCACAGGACACCATGCAATGATAATCCTGCTCATGTATACACTGTGCAATTAGCAAGACAGAATAGTTAGCAACTCTCTCACCTCCAACACTTTTTAATATTTTAACAATAAAGTCACCGAACTTATTTATGGGATGTAGTGTTGTGTTATCAGTACCCACACACAAGGTCCTAATTAACCAGGGTACCCAGTGTTTCCTTGTCCTTAGGAAGACTACATGTGGAAGCTCCCCACTCTTCTCATCCAGTTACCCATAAAACATGCCCCAGGTCCACTGGGGACAGAGGCAGTAATGGAACCCGTCCAGTACCACTTGCTTTCAGCCCTTTTATTTCTACTGTCCTAAAAGGTGCATCATCAGCTCCTTGTTCCCAGGTATTAATCCAATTGCACGCCTTGTTAGCTAGTGAGCTCCTGACTTACTGCTGGAGCAGTCCCTGTTCTATTTATCTGTGTGTCTTGACCATGGGGGGTATCTGGGAGAGCCATGCATTTCTGACCTTCTAAGGAAAGTAAGAGGGGATAGTGAGGCTTTCCTGTCAAGAAATAGACTGCCTGCCACTCCAGGCCTCTAAGAGTGGCCCTGAGAAATGCGTGGGCATCTTTCCAGAAAGGGGTCAGTGTGTGTTCATTTCTGCCATTTTTCACAGGTCTTATTCCAGCGACACTGAACACCAATGTCACCCTTAAAATGAATTACACCTATGTTGTTTGCTTCTTGAGACCAAACCCAGTGACTCTGGCTGCAGGATCCTGTTTAGCCAGTGTCCCACCTCTCCCTTTATAAGCAGGAGCCACAAACAGAAGCTGAAACCACAGTCCTGTTTACTGATGCATCTTCAAAATAAATTTAAAAATATGGACTGAAGCAAAGGTTGGTCTTTGATCATTATTGCAAACAACCTGGTTCCTGGCTGCCCTGAGTGTCCAAATTCAATGGACCACTCCCTTTCAATTTCCTACTTCATTTCAGAGGGTGCTGCCTGTTAGATCCCTGAGGTATCGTCTCTACTTGTGTGAGATCTGATTTTAACAGGGGGCATTTCTTTCTGCTCCCTACTAACCATGTTATTCTTTCTCCACAGTTGGACCCCCAGGAAGCTCTCTGAGGAAGGGAAGAGAAGGTGTCTGAAGCACTCCTCCAGTCTCCATGCACCCATATGTATTACAACTCTCCTCCCACTTGGAATGCTAACAATCCCCTGTCCAAATCCCACCCATTTTGAGGTCCAATCAAACTTGTCTAATGATCCAAGGGTCTGGAACCTCAGCTGAAGACGATTTCCCATTCAGCTTCTAAATTCAGTCATTTGTTCGCCCAATCTGTGGTGCCAGTTACCTGTGCCAGGCTCTGTAGTCTCCGAGTTGGCCTGAGAGGATACATCTAGCCAGTACTTTTAGCTGAACAGACATCATACCATTGACACCTTGAAAAACCAGCAGGTGTTGCTCAGAAGCTGCCCAGGATTGTCTTCACCTCCTCTGTCAGCTTCTCTATCCAATCAGCTCTGCACTTGTCTGGTCTTCCTCCATGGCTGGGCCAACTTGAAGCTGCTTCATTACCTCCTGCTTTGCCCAGTCACTGAGAGTCAAAAGTTCTCAGAAAGCCCCACCCATCAGCAAGTCCTGGTTTCACCTCAGTTGCCACATGACCCCCGACTCTACAGACCTGTTAGGTACCAGCGATCCACCATCAGCATCCTTCCTCTTACATCATCCTCTCTCCTAGTTTCTCCCTCCTCTCCTAATCCTTGCTTCTCTTCTTGCTTTCTCCATGGACACCAGAGAATCCAAGAGAGCCATACATTTCGATCACTTCAGTTCTCATTTCAAATCCTCAAACAGCTGACAGTAGCAGCTGCTGTAAGAAACCACTGACACACTGACCTTATAGGGCATTATTGTTTGACCTCAAAGTCCTGGGGGGGGCTGGGAATCTTAAGAGACAAGGCCAAGGTTCAGATAGTACCATTGACTGACTGTGAGATGTACCCACTGTCGTAAGAGTTTGAACATTTGGTTCTCAGTGATTGGTGCTGTTTGGGGGATGTGGAATATTTAGGACATGGAGTCTAAATGGATGAAACGTGTCCCTGGAGGAGGGTCTTATGGTTTTACAATCCAGCATGCTCTCTGTCTGCTACTTCCCTGTCGATAAGGTGTGTGGAGTCCCAGACACATGCTCCAGATGTCATGAACTCCCCCAAGCCATTCCTGCCATGATGGACTGCATCTTTGCAAACGATGAGCCAAAGTAATCCCTTCTTCCTTTAAAGTTGACAACAAGAAGAGCAACTGATTAGTTTAGCTATCCCTCTGGGATCTCAGGGGAAATCGACTTTTGTGTGCTTTCCAGCTTTCTGTGGCTTGTGTCTCCTTCCCTGTCTTCAGTAGTACAGCCTCTGATGGTCTCTCTCTGCTTCTGCTTCCCCGTCTCTTCTCTCTCTGACTTCCTATTTCCATCTCATAAGGCCTCTTATTCTACTGGATAAGCTAGTATTTGATGCCTTCTTCCAGTTCCTTAATCAGCCCTGCAGAGCCCCATAACACCATCCTGGAGTGTGGAAATTATGAAGTGATCACTTGTTGGGGGTGGATTTATTCTGCCTACAACAACCCCTGCTGCACTGTGAATAAAACCTTCATCTTTGTCCTGACTTACATGATCTCACATGATCTAAGCATGACCATGCTCTTCTGGAATCCTCTCAGACATCCACCCTCCTGGGACATCTGCACACCCATTAAAGTTATCTGAATCTGAGGGATACAGATGGGTCAATTCCTGGCTTTGCCAGTGCCTAAACATTTAGCCTTGACCAACTGATTCTTTTCTTTTTTGTGTGTGCCTTGGTTTTCCCTCCTGTAAAATGGGGTTTATACGGCATCTCCCTTTCAGGAGTGAGTTAATGGAGGTAAAGGACATAGGACAGTGTCTGGCAGAGTCATCAGTGAGATTATTGGCAAGCATGAAGACTATGTTCTTTGCACAACTGGCACCTGCCTTTAGCAATCAGTTCCAATATCACACCTTCAACAATGCCTTCCCCAACATTCCTGTTTAAAGTCAACCCTCTCCCTAAGTTGTTTGGTCATGCTCAGCCCTCCCACCTGTGTGTGTGTGCGTGCATGTGTGTGTGTGTGTGTGTCTGTGTGTGTGCACGTGTGTGTGTGCCTGTGTGTGTGCACGTGTGTGTGTGCCTGTGTGTGTGCACGTGTGTGTGTGCCTGTGTGTGTGCACGTGTGTGTGTGCATTTGTGGTCTGTGAGTGTGCATGTGTCTCTGTGTGTGTCTATGTGTGTGTGTCTGTGTATGTGTGTGTACGTGTTGCTTTTTACTTTCATCACAACCTAAATATGAGGTAAATACTTTTTTTAGAATACTTGTTTATCACCCTTGGCCACCTCTGTGTGAAAAAAGGCTCATGTAGAGTTACAGAGACTCTTGTGTTTTCTCTACTGCAATGCTCATTCCCAGAACAGTGCCTAACACATGAATGGTTAATCAATATCTGTTGAGTATGTGATTGGACAGAATGACGGATGGACAGACGGACAGACAGATGGATGGATTCATGGACTCTCTTTGTGGCATTTAGACAAGGTCAGGACACTTGTCATTCTTTGTATTCATCCAGAACCCAGGACCGTGGCCTGCGCACAGCAGTGTATTAGACTCTCCTGAAGATCAGTATGTAAATGAGAACGTAAGGTCTTCTTTAAAGGTAAAAACACACAGAATCATCTTCGCCATCACCATTATCATCCCTCCATCCGGTCACTCACAGATTGAAAGAGAAAGCTTCCAAAAGTACGCACTTTAATGAGAGACAGAGCAAACAAATCACAGCAGTTTCTCAGTCTAGACCTGTTGTCTACGCATGCAAGTGGGTCAGGAAAGCTGCTCAGATGCTTCTGTATGAATAAAACATCAAAAACAAAACTGCAGCTAGCTTGAAATAGACAAGTAAAGCCAATCGCTGGGAACCCGTGTCAGTACCACCCACCAGCCTCTCTGTGTCTGTCCTTTCCACAGAACCTGCATCTGCCAGGTGAGGGCTCATCTCTGCTTCCATGTGAGCAGATGCTCAGAGCAGACACCACCTAACATCATGCAGAAACAGCTTCTCTCACCCCTTAAAATGCTTCTCTAAACCAGGGTGAGACCACTGTTTGTGTTCAATGAGAGCAGGGCAGAGACTTCACCAATGCTAATCTGAAGCGGGAAGATGCCTGCTCCCTCCTCACTCTCCTGAATGGGTCAAGTGCAGTTTACTAGGGCTTTGTAAATGTGGTTTACAAGGGCTTTGCTCCCCAATAAAATTCTTTGGGGATTTTAAAAAAGCTTGGTCCACAATATAATAGCAGCTCTGAAAGTTGATAGGTTCTGATGAGGAAAGACCTGGAAGGTGACTGAGTCATGGCCACCTCTGCGGGGAGGGGTCAATGGCCACCTCTG
>JAQHUG010000459.1:0-22023 GCA_028555095.1 Dicrostonyx torquatus | reverse complement strand
GTCGATGGCCACCTCTGCGGGGGGGTCAATGGCCACCTCTGCGGAAGGGTCAATGGCCACCTCTACAGGGGGGGCATCAATGGCCACCTCTGTGGAGGCTCAGTGCAGGTTCTGTGGAATGGGTTGGATCTCTCAGGAGTGAACTCAGGCCTGTGAGAGAAGCTGTTGGAAAAGAGCTGGACCCCTCCTGTCTCCCCGACACTCTCTCTCTGACACACTCCTGCCACACATGACAGATCCCTCACCAGAAGCTGAGGAACATCAAAGTAATGAACCTCCAAGAATGTGACCTAAATAAAAGCCTCGTATCTTCTTAAAATGCTCAGTCTCAGAGGTTTCTGTGTCAGCACAAAACGGAACATGACACCCTCTCCAGACTCATAGCACCTAAGACGTAACTGTGCCACTCTGATCACATGCAATTTCCCTTGCTCCAGTGGCCACAGAGCTTTGGGGACAATTCAGTCTCACTAAAATGGGGAGTTAGGATTCAAGGGTTTTGCAAAGAAAAACTTGTCTAGATATTTTTCTGCAGTACACAGCATAGCCAACACTGCTGACAGTACACCTAACATGGCTGTGCCAGGTTCAGCAAGGTGGCTCGATGAAAGTGGCTGCTTGCCACCAAGCCTGATGACCTGAGTTCAGTCTCCGGGAGCCACATGTTAGAAGGAGAGAACTGACTGCCACAAATTGCTCAAACTTCTACATGTGCACCATGGCTAGCATATGCATGCAAACACACACATGAAATTTTAAAATTATTTAAAAGAAATGGTTATGGCTGTAGTGGCATTTCAATCGTGTTTCAATCAGCACCAGATTGTGAGAGCTGAGACACCCAGCCTCATGGACTGGACGACTTCCAGATTCTTGGCCTTTCCACCAGGAGACAGGCACCATAAAGCTACCTGGACCAGAGCCTGTAGGCCACGCTACTGAATTCCATAGAGATACATGAGCAGATGGGTGGATGGACAGACGAACAGATAGAATCTCGGTTCTGTTCACTCAGAGAACTCTGACTAATAAAGGAGTTTTGTGTGAAAATTGAGATCTCCAGGAAAACAGGGAAGTGAGATGAAACGTCCCACAAACATCAGACCTGTTTACCTCAGGAGGCAAAGCATGGATGCGGAGGCTGACAGAGGAGACAGTGAACGCTGCCATCACCAATGCGGAAGCTGTTGCAGGAGACAGTGCACACTACCATCACCAATGCAGAGGCTAATGCAGGAGATGGTGCATGCTGCCATCTCCAGGGTGGAGGCTGATGCAGTAAACAGTGCATGCTGCCATCACCCGTGTGGAGGCTGATGCAGTAAACAGTGCATGCTGCCATCTCCAGTGTGGAGGCTGATGCAGTAAACAGTGCATGCTGCCATCTCCAGTGTGGACTCTGATGCAGNACCTGTTTACCTCAGGAGGCAAAGCATGGATGCGGAGGCTGACAGAGGAGACAGTGAACGCTGCCATCACCAATGCGGAAGCTGTTGCAGGAGACGGTGCACCTTACCATCACCAATGCGGAGGCTAATGCAGGAGATGGTGCACGCTGCCATCTCCAGGGTGGAGGCTGACGCAGGAGACGGTGCAAGCTGCCCTCACCAGTGTGGAGACTGACAAAGGAGACGGTGCACACTACCATCATCCATGTGGTGGCTGACGTAGGAGATGGTGCACGCTGCCATCTCCAGTGTGGAGGCTGATGCAGTAAACAGTGCATGCTGCCATCTCCAGTGTGCAGGTTGACACAGGAGACGGTGCACGCTACCATCTCCAGTGTGGAAGCTGACACAGGAGATGGTGCACACTACCATCACCAATGCGGAGGCTAATGCAGGAGATGGTGCATGCTGCCATCTCCAGGGTGGAGGCTGTTGCAGTAAACAGTGAACGCTGCAATCACCAGTGTGGAAGCTGACACATGAGACAGTGCACGCTACCATCTCCAGTGTGGAAGCTGACACAGGAGACGGTGCACGCTGCCATCACAGTGCAGAGACTGATGCAGGAGACGGTGCACACTACCACCACCAGTTACTGCAGAACCTCTCAGGTACATACCACTCTGTTATTTCCCAGCTGACCCCTGAGTCCTGTGATCAGGATCCTTCCAGTCATGTCCTGACCCTGAACCAACATTTCATACAACCCATGTACCACACGCAAACCCCTCCTGTTCCCTGCCCTCGGAGGCCCTTCCTGGATTTCACCCAGGCCTTCCATCACCCCCATGTTTGTAGCCCTTGTTGCTTCTCTAGGCTCCCCATTGTTGGTTCTCCACAGGACACCCAAGCCCTGGTAACAGGTATGGATCTGTTCAGCCCTCATGATGACCAAGCAGAACACATAAAACAAAAATCCATTTTCTGTTCACCAATATCATCTACAAACATCCATTTTTCTGTGTTATCTAAAAAGTGTCAAGAAGGTTGGCCCTGCAGTGAGGTGGGATTTGGGGGTCAGAAGACCTGTGATCTACTGTCAGTCTTGACACTCAGTGCCTGAGTGACATTCAATAACATTAAAATCCAGGCTGTCAGCTAATGCCTTTCAGCCTTATGGCCTCCTCCAGAAACAGTGGCAAGTGATAACGATGGCCTGTCTCCACAGATCTGAATGATAGGCACATGGCCACCCATGAGCAATAAATAACACTCACTTTCCTCCTGGACTGTGAGCCGGGTGAGATGACATCATACAGGATGAGTGTCCACATCGAATACGTGGGAAGGCTTGCATTCTGCAGCATC
Source organism: Dicrostonyx torquatus (assembly GCA_028555095.1). Classification (NCBI taxonomy): domain Eukaryota; kingdom Metazoa; phylum Chordata; class Mammalia; order Rodentia; family Cricetidae; genus Dicrostonyx; species Dicrostonyx torquatus. The sequence goes on along the minus strand of JAQHUG010000459.1, from coordinate 19,267 downwards.
TCATGCCGCTTTCAGTCAGGCAGCATGAGAAGGTACCACAGCCAGGGTAGCAAGCGTTAAGGAAGGCGCAGCACAGTGAGTCCATGTGTCATCTGGACCAAAGTCAGAGGAGGCTGGAAGCATGGCGGTTTGCAAGCATCTCCAGATAAATCCTATTGCACGGGAAGCACCTGAGCCCTGACTCAGCACAGGAGACCTGTGTGGCAGCACTTGGCTTTGGAATGAGCCTGACATACCTTTGACCTGGGCTTCTTCTGACACATTTCCCCAAGACCTGACACACCAGATGATCTAGATTCCCCGCTGCACAAAACCAGTGCAAGTTTTGAGAAGCAGAAAAGAATACAGCACTTGGACCAACTAGAGAGTGATAATGTGAGCGTGGCAGATGCGAAGACGGCTGTCAGCATTTTCGCTTACATGGAACTCTTTCTGGAGCGCTCTTCCTAATTATGCGCTCATTCGCTGTGTGCATGGAGCCTATCACTGCACATCCCAGCAGAACTGAGTGCAGGAGCCTCGAAATGGCATAAATGTGTGCTACACACTCAGTCATTCTGAGGAACTTTTCCAAGTGAATTATTAGGAAGATTTTTAAATTCTTCAAAACATGTCACATTAATAATAATTTTATCTTCTTATACCATAATTATGATGTGGGGCTTGGCTTTTCTTATTTCATCCAGACACACACAACTCATGAATAAAATATGACAAGGTTGACAGCAGCCATTGGAGAGGGCTCGTCCGTAACAGCAGACATGTTCTGGGTACAAAGAACTCGTGTACCAGCACCAGCTTCTGTTTCTGGGTGGCTCTTATCTCCGAGAAGGACCACATGTGCCCAAGTCTCTCACCACCCCACAGCACCTGAAGCCATGTTTACTTTGCTTTTTATTGAGGACATTTCTAAGCCAAAATCAAAGGGCACACCACTCACTAAGAAGGTAGCTTGAAAACAGACCTCACATAGCTCAATCAAAGAAACACAAGCAGACCTGCAAAAAAAAAGAAAATCCATGGTCTCGACAGGCTAACATCCGCGAGGCCCTTCATGTGGCGGCACGCACCACAAAACTCTCTTCTGAGAGGGTTTTTCCTCGGCAAAGGCTGCCAGACACCTAAGCTCAGGCTTCGGTGAGGCTTTCAAAGAAATAAATGTGAAACGGAGGGACTGGGAGGCGGTGAGTGGTGTCGCCAAGCCATCAGCAGGTATCAGATGGCCCTGGGGATGTCAGGCTACACCTTCTGAGGTTTCATTTTTTAAAGCAAATCTATAAGAATCTTGTCATATCTCACATACAAAACAAGCTGGCTTCCAGGTCCTCCTTCCAAATGCGACTCCCTCATCCCCTCGCTTCAAAGTTTGTTTCCAAACACGTAAGACCGAAGAGACATTTTGAAGTCATCCCTTGCCTAGAATTTGACAGACTGGGAAATTCGGATCTTCCAAACTGAGCAGTTTACCAAACCTCCCAAGTGGCAGCTCTGTTTGGGAAGCTTTACAAACAAATCTCCGATTCAGCAGAGACGACACACATTAGTGACATTGCTCAGGAAAATGAACCCTGTTATCACCTGGAAACTAGACACAAAACCTGAGTATATGTTGTTGTTTTCTCCTGCTTACTGCACATACATATACACACATGCACATGCACATACATATACACACATGCACATGCATACACACACACACATGCACACACACACACAGCTATAACTGTTTTTGAAAACTGCAGCTCTACATTTTTTCCATCTTTACCCAGATGTTCCAAGACTCAGCATAACCTTGAACTCTGACCTCTCCCCCACCCAGAACAGGTTTGAAGCCAAAGAGATTGGGTGGTCCATTGAATATGGAGTTTCTCAGGATTCGAGTGTATCATGTATCATCTGATGCTATGTGACATTAAATGCACCTCGTCACCAACGGACATTCCCTAACACCAGGCATATTAACAGTGGTTGTGAGTGGAGCAAGTTAGAATCCCACTGCCACCACCTCCAACCTCAGAGAGAAAAAGAAACACACACACGCCAGGTATACATGCACACACACACACACATGCCAGCCATACACACAGAGATACACATACCAGCAGGCACATACACAGAGAGTGACGGAGAGAGAGAGACATGCCGCACACACACACACACATGCCAGCCATACAAACAGAGATATACACACCAGCAGACACATACACAGAGAGCGGGGGGAGAGAGAGAGACATGCCACACACACACAGAGATACACATGCCAGCCATACAAACAGAGATATACACACCAGCAGACACTCACACAGACATATGTACCCACGCAGATGCAGACGTACTTCTGGCTTGTATACCAGAAGCCTGAAACTTTGACAGGAATAAACAAGGCAGCAGTTTGAATCCTCACGAACAGGAACTCATTTTTATTCCCACGGGACAGTGATAAGGACGGCTTCTGCCCCTCCTTCAAGGAGCTGTGGGTTTGGAGAAGCTCAGCTGTCTCTTTCTTCCCACAGACCTGAGTCTTCAAAGGGACCAAATGAGGCTGGGGAGTTTGGCAGTGACCTTTGAATTTTTAATAGACACTGCCAAATGGATGAACACCAAACTTCCATTTTTGTGGTAAAAAGAAACAAAGAAAAAAAAGAGAGAGAGTAAGAGTCCCACAACAGACACATGCACGCCCACATCAATCATACTGGAAGTCCTGACAGGTCTTGAAAGGTTTTTGCAGTTGCTTTTGTTTTGCTCCATTTTATTGGTACATACTTATGGGGTACAGTGTGGTATTTCAATACACATATACAATGAGTAATGTTTAGAGGAGATAATTGGGCTATCCATCACCTTAAACATTTCTCATTCCCTTCTGTTGGGTACATTCAGATCCTCTCTAATAGCGACTTTGAAATCTGCAATCACTGTTGCCAGCCAATTTCCCCGCTGTGCTACAGAACATCAGATATCATCGCTCCATCAAAATAGCCCATATGCTAAATTTCAGGATCTTGCCTAGTAGTTCTCGGGGTAGTCTATCACTAAGGGCCCTGTTCACATGACCATCCCTCTCTCCTCTTCTTCCTCTGCAGACTATCTTCCTTCTCCACCCATGCCTTAAATGGCAAAGAAATAGCAGTCATTTACATGTTCCTATCCAAAGTCTAGAGATTTATAGTCCAGGGTGTGACATTAATATGCACCCTAGAGTGTCTGCATCTCTCCAGTCACAGTTCCTGATGTAATTGGCCATATCAATCCCAGCTGTCAACTAAGGAGCAGAAGCTTGAACCAGCCATACATGTCAAGTCAACCTAGGGGTGAGCCAAACACAGCTGAATCGGCACAGCCGCCGGGCATGCTCTGTGCTAAAGCCTTTGCTAAACCTTTCATTCACACCACGGAAAATGTTGGCACAGTTAAGCCTAGTGCCAAATCTCTCTTCCTTCTTGTAAGAAAGCATGAGTTCAAGGCAAATCCAATAGTTAAGGGCTCCCCCTCCCCCTGTGCACATGACACCCTACAGCCACTACTTCTTATAAGCAACCCTTAAGTGTTCACATTTTCTAGGACAGGAACACATGGCATTGGGGTATGTATTTCTTTGAGAGATTTCAAAGACTGAGACTAAAGTTGCCAGGAACATGTGAGTTAACTGGACTAAGACTCCCCATCAACTTGGACTCAGCCCTACTCGGCTACTGTGGGTAGAGGCTTATGTAAAGAAGACCCCTGGATCCCTCAAGGCTTGCCTCTCTGGAGTCTTTCAGGCATAGCTTCCTGGACATATATGCTGAATTGTATGAGTTCTGTCAACCCAAACAATGGAGATCTTGTTTCCAGAAGCTTCTAGACTGGTTAACAGTAGAGTAAAAAGAAAAATGCCTTCACAGGATGATGAAATTATGGGACCAAATGACGTGATCCCTTCAGTGCCTTCACAGGCAGATGAAACTGTGCGACCGAATGACAAGATCCCTTAGGCAGAACCTAGGAAGTCTTTCACAGGAGGTTAGAGGCCTTGTTTTGGTGGAACGGAACAAGAAGAGAGATGCTGATCAGGGTTAGCAGTGCTGTGGCTCTACTGGTATTAAGGTTCTTGCCTTACTGACATGTTAGCTTCACCTGAAATAAGCCACTAGCTGTATTAGATGGGGACGTCTGGATGTCAGAGTATCTCAAGTGAGTCCTCTATCCATGCAGACCAAGGATGCTCTAAACACCTGAGCACTGAGCCAGGGCTCTGTGGAAAACTACAGGAAGCAAACACCAGAAGAGCCCCAGATTTTAAAGGTGAGGCTCCTGAAGGGAGGAAGGTGGGTGTGAGAGATAAGTGTGATGACAATGGAGAGACCACTTGGGGGAAGAAGAAGAAGAAAGCAGAGGAAATGACAGGTTTTGCCGTGAAATCCACAGCTGAGACCGAGTGTGCCACTGATACAGCTGTGTAACTTTTCTTATCCCCAGCTTCTTCGTCTGCAAATTATTCCTCTTTCCTCTATGACTAAACAACTCACAAGAAGCAACTTAAGGATTGTTCAGGCTCATGATTTGAGTGCCCTCCATGGACAAGAAGACATGGTGGCTGGGGGCTCTGTAACAACAGACACGGCTGTTAGAATCTCTCAACTTCTCACAACTTCGTAGAACATGTCGCCAAGACCAGAGAAGTGAGAGCAAGGTTTAAAACCTAAGACCAACCAGCAATGACAGCCTTTCTCTAGTGAGGTTTTACCACCTAAAAGATGCACAGCTTCCCGAAGCATCAAACACATGTGGGACATTTACAGTCAAGGCATAGCAGAAAGTAGATCTCCCTACCTCAAAGACTGACACAGCACAAGGTCAGCTCAACAACAACAAAGAACTTCACAGTCTTCCCTTTCCCAGTCCACAAAAGTTCCATTGATCCTGAGGCAGTTACTTTGAAACCAGGCACAAATACTAAATATACTCTTCATAGAAAAGACCAAAAGCAATCGCGCTGAACTTGAGTGATTTTTGTCCACCAGGAGCATTTGTTGTAGCTTGGGAACATTGTTAAGGTCACAACCTTGGAATGCTACTAGTCTCTAAATGGATGTTAAAGACACAGCTCACCATCCTTTAATACACAGGACAGTCCTCACTACCACAAAAAAAGAGTCACCCACTGCCAAAGGTCAACAGTGCTGAAACCAAGAAACTTAGCCTTACGTGGCTTCTAACCTCCTCCAGAATTCAGGAATTCTCTCTATGACACTCTAAAAGATTGTCTTCATAGTTTTTATTTGAACATTATCAGAAACAGGCACTCAGCGCCTCTCTTGGCCTCTTCATTATTGATCAATTCTCACTCAACTCGAAACTCCTCTGATTAAATCAAAATCAAGAACTCCTGGTTATTGTCTGACTTTTGCCCTCTCCCTCTCTGCAGAAGGAAATCTAACCTATCTAGTGTGCAGGGTATCAGAAGTCTGGAAGTGCGCAAGGCCCTGGCATGGACCGAGTGCAAGTGAGCAGAGCTCCTGCCCTGGGGAAGTTTCTTCTAAGGGATGAAGGTGAAACAAAATGCAAAAGAAGGCAAAACAAAGGTAGATTAAACAGAATCTGGAAATATATGCTGTATCAACCAGGAGAAAGAACCCCATGCTCTTGACCAGGATGGGTCAAGAAAAGACACAGTACATGTGAAGAACACCAAAGGGGCTGAACCACAGGCACAGACATGTCTGCATGAAAAGCATCAAGCAAAGACAGGTGTCATAACAATTAGCCCCGCAGAGTTGACAGTGGAAACCTGATATGATAGGGATGGTAAGAGAAAGATGGAGGGAGGGAGGTTCATGAAAAGTCCCAAATGCCTTGCTAAGGGGTGTGCATTCCCCTGGCTACAATCTGTGTGGGATAACAACCTGACAAGTCCCATGGAAGACCAGGACTACAGTGTGCAGCAAAGACTGGAAGAGGAAGCTTAGTGATGGGATGAGGTTTTAGTAAGAAGATGGATGAGTGTATGAAAAGGATACCTCCCTCCAAATTCAGGTGTTGAAGCCTCCAATGCAATAGATTAGAATGCAGGACCCTTAGTTGGTCATGGGGGTCATGAGGGTGGGAGCCTCTTGATGAGATTGATGCCCTTAAGAAGATAACACAGGTGTCTGAAGACATGGCTTAGAGGTTAATAGCACCAGTTGTTCTTCCAGAGGATCCAGGTTTAATTACCAGCACCCACATGGCAGCTCACAACTATTAGCAACCCCAGTCCCAAGGGATCTGATGCCCTCTTCTTTCCTCAAGAGCACACAGACATATAAGCAGACAAACACTCATATGCATCTAAAACAAGGAAAGAAATTAATAAGAAGATACCAGAGATCACCATCCTTATTTATATCATGTGAGGGTATAGCACAAAGGTGGCATCAACAAGCCAGAAAGAGGAACCTCCATGGCACCTGGTCATGTTGGCATTCTGATCCTGGAGTTCCCTGCTCCAAGAATTGTGAAAGTGAGTATCTATGAATTAAGCCACTAAGCTTATGGTAATTTGTTATGGCATCCTGATGTCTGCCATGATTTATTAAGAGAAAATAACAGACATGTTCCAAACCTTCTAGAAGGAAAACAAGGCTATATGGCAGGTCCTGGAGGCAGAAGACATAGCAGGGATGCTGGTAAAACGTAGGCAGCTAACTTTAGAAAACATGACTGAATGACCTTCATGGGATGGACCAAAAGGAGACAGATGGGACTAAGATGAGAGCTTGAAGTTTGTAAAGAGTATAGGAATCTCACTTTAAGCAAAAGAGATGCACTAAGAAGAGCTTAGACATCTGCTGGGGAGCATAGCATAGGGTGGTCTATGGTATACACATCCACAGAGGAGAAGCCGTGAAAGCCCTGCTGAGCTGGGTTCAGAGGATATGAGGGCTGCTGTGAGTAGCTGAGTCTCATCATCTATTGTGAGAATTCCTTCCCTGGGGAGATATTAACAACATCCTACCCCTTCCTCATAAGGTCTCAATGCAAACCAAAGTACCTTTCCAGCAAAGTTCGCCCTGGGGAACCAACGAATCTATTAGGCTTGCTTACAGATCATGGATGAGGGGTTAACAGGGGCATCTTGACCATAAAGCAGCCATCGTGGAAGATCTGAACTCAACATAGATGATGGTTCCCCACCTTGCTGCACAGATGAAGACCCCCATAAGTTAACCTTTCCCAACCTATGTATTCTCCAGAGATCTTGAGGCCACATGCAATTAGGGCAAAGACAGTGTAAACTCAACTAAGGATCCACTGAGATTCCCCAACCCTTCCTTCTATGAGGAGATGTCAATAGTCCACAGGCCTGGTTGTGATTGACACTTGCAAGAAGGCAGCACAGCTGATTTGATGAAAGTAGTAGCTGTCTTTGATGAAGGCAGTAGTGAGGACTGCCTTCTGCAACAGTCCCCACTAGACATGGGTGTTGTTGGAGGCTGCTTGTTCATTTCCTGGCCACCCAGGACCAAAATAATCATACAAAAACTGTATTATTACAATACTGCTTGCCCTATTAGCTCATGCGTCTTATTGGCTAGTTCTTATATCTTAAATTAACCCATTCATAGTAATCTGTGTGTTGCTACGTGGTTGTGGCCTACCGGTAAGGTTCTGTCCAGCATCTATCTCCTCCAGCGGCTACATGGCTTCTCCCTCTGACTCTGCCTACTCTCTCTCCTACATCTATCTCTGTTTGGATTTTCTGCCTGGCTTTACTCTGTTAAGCCATTGGCTGAAAGCAGCTTTTTTTAATCAACCAATGGCAATAAGACATTCACAGCCTACAAAGGGGAATCCCACATCACATGGAGTTCTACAAGGTTGGGGATTCCAGTAAGGCAGCTAGTGAGGCTTCTCTGTGCTTAGAGGTGGGAAGGGAAACAAAACTGAGTGGATCATTCAAGATAACGAAGACTATGAAGATATTGATGACAGCCAATCAACACAGGGAATGAGCCTGAATCCTCTGCTTCCATGACTGTTGTGTTATATATGTATTTATCATACTAAAAGTACATACAATTATATGTGTATTTTATGACAATAAAAAAATACTCAGTAGAAAGTTACATGAATCCCAAAAGAGAAAGGAAAAAAGGAAGGAGTCACAGGGGAAAACCTGAGAATAAAAGGAGAGGTTTGAATATGGTTAGCCCACCCCAACGGCTACCCCTAAGACCACATCACGACAAACATTCCTCCTCTGTTCCCAGCACTCCTAGCTTCCCCCAACAAACTGAAGTGGGGTGTTTATTCGCCCCAGCACTCTGGGCTTAATCTAGGGTGTGAATATTCACAGTGTGATAGAGCTCTCAGAACTGACTTCATGCTCCAGAGAGACTTCTCTGTGTCACCGCTCACAGTCAGGGTCATTTGTCCTCACCCTTCAGAGGTTATGTGCCTGGAGATAATTTTGGTGACTGTATGTGGGGGATGGTACTGGCACACAGTGAGCAGCAGCCACAGCTACAGGGAACACACGGATCACAAGAAAGTTCCCCAGGGGAAAAAAATGACCTGGTCCAGAAAGTGGATAATCTTGTTGAAGAGCAACTATTACCTCCCTTTATCTCCCAGGATCTTGACATTATGTCTCCTATTAAGGAGTCTTCAGACTGATGACGTCGACTCTTTTGAGTCATCCTGAACTTGGGTTGGTTTAAGTTCAAGGTGTTTTCCACGTGAAATGCTATTAAGATAGTCCTATCCTTGTACAGGTGAGGAAGAGCTAAACACTAATCCCTGAAATCCCATCTTGTGAGTGGTTTCCTGGGTCCAACCTAGGGACATTCTTAGGGCCTGCTTCTGCTGTCCAACTAGGGGGTCTGTCTCCCCCACCACAATTTTTCACCACTCCACAAGTAGCTAGAAACAGGGAGAAAATTATTGGCTTGCTCTATCACCCCTTGCCTGCCACAGTCAAAACAATGAGAGGTTTTGAGCACCCCTGGTGAGGGAGTCTCTAGGTGAATGCCCCCATCCTTCCTGTATTCTTCAGCTCGAAAGGATTCAGGAGCAGCTCAAGTGTGTCAGATCAAAGTGTGCACTTACGACTTGGGTAGGGTGAGTGGTTTCCAACCTCTCCTGGGAGAAGGGAAAAGAATCTCAACTGAGTGACAAGTCATGAACAGTATCGTTCTTCATCCCGGGCTTTCTAAAAAGTTTGAAAAGCAATCAGGTCCACAGGATGGCATCGAGGTTCTGTGCTACGATGCACTGTCAAGTACAGATTTCTAAAATAACAATTGTATAGGGAGGGAATGACAGATATTAGAATCGTCATTTTAAAAACTAAATGTTGTGTTGCATTGTTTGTGAAATATCTGCTATGTTATTTTATTTTAATGTGTATATAAGGCAGCCAATTATCCCTTCTTGAGAAGAGCTGTCTTCCAGGGTGACAATGTGGCCTTCTCTTATGAGATAGATCTACCTCATCACAGTAAAATATTTGCCAAATGAATAGTTATAATATTTGTATGCTTCCACAGTGAAAAATAAAAAGATAGAGGTCGTATATTATTTTTCCATAAATTAACTAATAAAAAAATCCAACATTCCAGGAGCTGTTTATCTAAAACACTTCTAAATATATCTGTGATTGCTTCATCCAAGTTGCTGAGAAGAAATGTCAGCCTAAATCGGATTGTTTACAAAACCAGACAGCATGGCCTTGGGGACCATCTTCCAGGTCAACATCGATTCATGAGTCAACACTCTTAAGGTGTATTTGCTCAGTCCACTGTAAACCCAATGAACTATACTACCAGCAAGCATTCACTTACCATCATACACAAAAAGCACCCTGACTACTAAAGGCCAGCCCCACTGAAGTTGAAATATGTTTCTCTGCTGTATACCAACAGAAAACTACCCAAGAAGCTAGAGGTGTGTGGCTGGTTGCTGATGAGTGTGGGTGGGTGGGTAGGTTTGGGTGGGTGGGTGGGTTTGTCTTTTCTTGTTCTTGTCGGTTTACTTTCCATTCCCCCTCCTTGTATGAGCTACAGGGTGGTTTCTCACTTACCCAGGTGCTGACTCCACCACCCATGGTTAGAAATGTGACCAGGTCTAGCCAATCAGCACCATTTATCCTTCAGACCACTGCATAGCCCTGATTTAGGGTTGGATAGGTGTCCTGTGATGGGCCAATGGGACACAGCTCCACATTTTTGTTTAAGGCTAAGGACTGAAATAAGGTCTCACACATGTAGACTACATGCCTGACCACTGATACCATCCCAGCTTGAAAGTTTCATTTCATTTGTTGATGAAAATGAGGCATTGTTTGATTGGAGTTTACGAGAGACAATAGAGCTATTCCAGGTGGCTCCCAGAAGGACCACTATCCCAACTACGAAAAGCCCCAATGCAGAACAATGAGAGATATCTAAATTCCCAAGCTTCAAAAGATAGACAGTCAGAACAAGGTGATTGATGTAGGCCCACAAGGACCTCACAGACATGATTCCTCCTTCCAGGGTCCAAGAAGCCATTGACAGAAGATGAATTTGATGAATTTCTTGGACCAGGTCAAGGAGGGGTCAATAATTTCTATCCAACTATTTTCTTCTGGTTAATTAAAAAATATCTAGAATTCTTTACAAGAAGAGATGTTTAAGCTTGTGAGGCTTTCCAGAATGCATAAATTTCCCATTTAAAAAATGATGCTACCGGGGCTAGCGAGACAGCCCTTTAGCTAGAGGACTCTTGCAGAATTCATGTTTGGTTCCCAGCACCCAAATGATGGCTGACACCTGTCTGCCACCCCAGTCCCAGGGGAGCCAACACCATCTCCTGGCCTCCACAGACATTGAGCACACATGGTGATGCACAGAAAATCATGCAGACAAAACACACATACACATCAAAGTGGTCTTTAAAAAATTTAAAACTTCAAAAAAGAGCCAGTTCCATCTACTGTCTTTATCAAAACCTGTGAACTTTAACAAAAACCTTGAACACTGCCTTTCAGTGAGGTGATTGTCCTCAAGGCTGACTGAAGCAAGGGGCTTCACCAGGCCTTCTCAATAGGTGCAGTTTTCTCAATAAACAAAAATTATTTGTAATATTATTAGTAATGTTACATTTAATATTATTATTATTTAATACATTAGAATAATTTGATATTATTAATTTAATAATAAGTAAATGCAGGTCCTCAATAAACAATCATTTGTAATATTTTTAAGCATAACTCTCAGCAAATGTAAATCAGATGGATAACTATTCAGTCTGCTGGAGTGAACCAATAACAGACCCTGCCTGTAGCATTTAATAATGAAGGATTAGATGCTTTCCCATTTGGATTGAAACAGGAATGTTCAGTCCTGCACTAGACTCCACAACCATTGCAATAAAGCAAAAAAAAGAAGTAAATAAAAATTATTGAAAAGATAGAAGTCGCTGAGTGGTGGTGGCTCACACCTGTAGTCCCCATGCTTGGGAGGCAGAGGTAGGTGAAGCTCTATGAGCTCAAGGCCAGAATGGTCTACAAAGAGAGTTCCAGGACATACATAGCTGTTACACAGAGAAACCCTATCTCAAAAAAAACAAACAAGAGTAACAACAACACCAAAGACAGAAGTAAGGTGTCGTTATTCAGAGATGACACATTTGCAAACGCAGGACACCTTACAGAATCTACACACAAAGATCTCAGGCTAAATAAATGAGGTTTAACAAAGCTTGCAAAATAAATGGTCAGTATATATAAACAAGCTCTAATCACATAAAATACTAACCAATAATTAAAATTAATAATGCCATTATGTATAATGGTATTTTATATCTATACATATGTACTATATGTATGTCATTGTGTCATTAGTATAGAAGAAATCTAGATGAGAATGTGTGGCTCAGTGGTAGAAAATTCCTTAGGTTACAAGAGGACTTGGGTTGGACCCCAGTATGATAATTAATAATAATAGTAATAATGAATCCAATAAGAGATATGTACCTATATGCTAAAAACTATATTATAAGAATTGTTAAACTTTAATCAAAGGGAAGATATATACTCTTTATGGCCTAGGACATGAAAAACTTGTTTAGTTGTTCATGATCTGATTGACACACAGATTTGATTGGCTCAAAATCAAAATTCCTAGCAGGACTTTTCTGAAGATATTTACAACTAATTCTAAAATCACAATCAAAATTCAAAGGCTCCAGCATAAGCAAGTAATCATAAACACCAAGAACAGAGTTAGATTCCTTTATTCCTGACTTCAAGACTTTCTCAACACTGTAACAACCAACAGTGTAAGAGGATATGAATAAAGATACAGAAGATTAAGCAGAATGGAGAGCATAGGAATAGACTCAGACATAACACACTCAAATGAATGCTGACAAAGTCACCAGGCCAATTAAACTAGAGAAGGAAGAGCTGCAAATTTTAAGACTTTCTTTTTTAATTTCATGTGTATGGGGTGTTTGTCTGCATGTATGTAGGTGCACCATGTGCATGCAGTGCCTCCAGAGACCAGAAGAGGGCATCAGATCTAGTAACACGATTAATAAAAACTCAGAGACAGATATTGGGGTTGAACCTGAAGGTCAGAAAAGTAAAACCATCAGCCACTGACTCTTACCTCTACCTCAGTCTGAAATGGTGATTCTGCCTCCAGGGATCTCAGAAGGAGACTGTGTCTGAGAGCTGTCTCCTCCCATCTTAAATTCCTCTCTAGGGCTGGGATTGAAGGTGTGCACCACTACCACCTGGTTTCTATGGCAAACTAGTGTGGCTACTGGGATTAAAGGTGTGTGTCACCACTGCCTTGTCTGTAAGGCTGACCAGTGGGGCTGTTTTACTCTATGATCTTTGGACAAGCTTTATTTATTAAAATACAAATGCAATATCACTCCCAGAGCCCCTTGGAATCTGAGTTACAGGTGACTATGAGATGCCACGTGGATGCTGAGAACTGAACCTAGGATCCTCGGCCAGAAGAATGAGTGCCCCTAACCACCTCTCCAGATGCGTGTTTTTCAAAATAAGCTTCAACCTCAATCTCACACTACACAAGAGAATTAATTCAAGGTGCGTCACAGAGCAAACACAAAAGCTGGAAACATAAATTCTAAGTGAGAACATTTCTTCAAGTTTAGAATGCATGATTTATTTTTAAACACAAAAATCTAACTACAAAAGAAAATAATATATTGGACTTTATTAACATTCAAAATTTTCTTCTCACAAAAAGTACCAGCAAGAATATGAATAGATAAGTCAGAGACCATGAAAAACACATGCAGTAAGTGTGCGGCAAAATGAAGCCAGGATGAAAACAAAAAGCACCCTTACCACTGAACTGTTGAAAAATAACATTAGGACCTGCAGATGGCTCAGCAGTAAAAGGCGCTTGTCACCAAAACTGATAGCTTGAGTTAGATCCCCAGACCCCATGGCAAAAAGAGAAGTGTCCTCTCACCTCCACATATGAAATAAAATAAATAATAAAATAAATAAATGTAATTTAAATGAAAAAAGTAAACAAATGAACTATTTGGGAGACCTGTCAAGAAGATCCACAAATAACGAATACACAAAAAGAGTTGCAAAATGCTATCAGAAAACTACAGAGATTCAACCACATGCGTACTGAATGATGAAAATCAAAAGCTGAAAGTATCAGTGTTGACAGCAACAAAGGAGAGCTTGGGCTCTAACCCTTTGCAGTAGGGTGGTTACATCTACCTTCTAACCTGGTGTTCTCACTCCTACAGACTCCCTGTCTACAATTGGCAATGAACCACCAGCAATAGAAAACATGAGGAAATATAAAAACACTGTCCAAACAAAATGGAACCAGACACAAAAGTACAGTGGACAGCACAGGCCCCATCTGAGGTTCAAGCCAGAAGAAGGTATGGGAGAGGGGTGAGGGAAAGACTTCTGTTTGGACATGAAGGCTTTATACACACATTGTTATAAAAAAAAAAATCAATCCAGGCAGTTAACCCTGCTTATTTTATTGTGTTTTAATTACCCTTATGTTTATTTTTTTATTCATTCATTTTTATTTTATGTGTATGAGTGTTGCCTGCAAGTATGTCTGTGCACCACATTTGTGCACAACCCACAGATACCAGAAGAGGGGTATCAGATCCCCTGGAACTGGAGTTACAGACAGTTGTGAGCCATCGCATGGGTGCTGGGAACCAAACTTTGGTGCAAGACCAGAGGGAACTTGTGACCACCGCACCATCATCTCTCCAGTCCCTACTCCTTAATTTTAGACGAAAAGAATAAAACCAACATAGACTACTGAATTTGTGTGTGTGCTTTTTTTCCCAAAGATGTTAGAAATGTCTTGCCCGCCAGACCAAGTTGTGATATAGCACTGGACCTCAGCTTCTCCTGTGCCAGCTCCCAAAGTCAAGGATGCAGTATGAATTTTTAATTGGAGGACAAACACCCATTCACCCCCAGACATGGCATCAACAAGAGACCAAAGTATCAGTTGCACTCCAGGCTATGGTTTCCCTGTAAGTTAATGAGAATGGCTATCATAGAAGTTCGAGCAGCTTAGAAGTGACTATACCACTGAAGAAAATGTCTTTCTCCCAGGAAATTTTGGCTGCCTACATAACCTCAAGAAGGAGTAAAGCCCTCCTCCATGGTGGAATGTTAAAAGACACAACCTTGTATGGGTCTAGTGCAGATAATCATAATTGCTGAGCATTTCACCTGTCCACTGTTGTGGGACAGTCTTCCACAACAATCAGTAACTGTCACTCTCCAAAGGCAGCCAGCCCTGAAATAGCTGATTTGTTTTGATTATTTAATCTTTCTCTCTCTCTCTCTCTCTCTCTCTCTCTCTCTCTCTCTCTCTCTCTCTCTCTCCCTCCCTCCCTCCCTCCTTCCATCCATCCCTTTCTTGAATATAACTCTCATGAGCATAGAAACATCATCTCTCTTGTTTCCCCATCCAAACCCTAAGGCCTACCACTAAGTTACTAGATGTTCTGCCCTACAGCTTCCCTTTTACTGCTCTCTGTTATGGAGGCAAAGGGTAAACTGTACTACAAAAGTTATTTGAGTGGTAGCATTCAAACTTACTAAAAAGCAGAACATGCACAAGATACACAAAGAAATATAAGACATTTAAGGACCAAGAAGAATGTCAAAGTGTCTAAGTTAAAAGAATCAAATTAGTGTTAAGACCCTGTGAGAGACATATGGACATAGACCATACCACAAAGACCATCTATGAGTTATGGTTTTTCCTTATGGCAAAAAGTCACTTGGGAACACTGAGTCTTCTAACTTCACTAAAGATAGAGCAGAAAAGTAAAAGCTTCAATCACACAGTGAAGGTTCTAGAGCTGAACCACATAACTGGGGATTAATTGTGAACACAAGCACACCCAGCTTAGGCTATGGCAGGAGGAAGAGGAACAACTGAGATCAGTTATCTAACCAGTGAGAAGTACTGCAAGTATAAATACCGGCTCCTCTCAGGCCAGGCCTCCTTTATGCAGAGGCCAACACAGAGAACACGAGGGCATGAGGCTCACTGGCATGCAGGTCCTCACCATACAAGCAGGTGCACACTAGGTGGCCATGTTCCAGAGGGTCTGAAGCTCACAGCCTGGTTTTAAAGATGGAAGTTTCTGTCTAGAGACTTATAAGAATTATAAACTGTTTGATCTATTAGTTCAGGTTTATTATTAACTAGCTCTTACAACTTAAATTGACCCATAATTTGCTGTGGAAGAATACTGTTGTAGCCAGGCAGGAAGTACAGGTAGGGCAACCAGACTAGGAGAATTCTGGGAAGAGAAAAGGCAGATGTGCAGTCATCAGCCAGACCCAGAGGAAGCAAGATAAGAATGCCATACTGAGAATAAGATTTATGAATTGATTTAAGTTGTAAAAGCTAGTTAATAATGAGACTGAGCTAAGAGGCCAAATAGTTTATAATTAACATAATCCTCTGTGTGTTTCTTTGGAACTGAATAACTGCAGAACTGGGCAAGACAGAAATTTGGGTCTACACATAATTCTTGTCTATGTTTAGCCACATGGCATGGTACCTTTTCTCAGTAAGGCATTCTCATCTTGCTTCCTCTGTGTCTGGTTGGTGACTAACTCTCTGCCTTTTCTCTTCCCAGAATTCTCTAAGTCTGGTTGCTCCGCCTATACTTCCTGCCTGGCTAATGGCCAATCAGTGTTCTATTAAATTTACACGAGTGACAAATCCTTACAATGTACAAAAGCATTGTCCCACAGTAGCCTGACTGGCCTCTAACATTCACACCTGTCTCCTCTTATGTCCTCATACGATCCCAGGCATTGTTCTCTGAAAAAGCCTTCCAAAGCCCATCCACATTCCTTCTCTCTCCTCTGAAAGGAAAGATGTGGGGCTGGATGATTCTGCTCTTACTGCTTCAAGACAGCCTGGTGCTGCTGACCAGGTCATGCTCCTGTGGAAGAAAGCTCATTTTATGCTCATTTCAAAAATCTAGCACATTCTCTTTCTACTAATAAAACATGTTATCCAACATACGCCCAAGCATGGGTGGCCATGTATGGCGGCTTTGTGTACACAGACCCTCAAAGCAGGCACACTGCCCATAGACAGCTCAACAATGTTCCGCCGCTGAAGAGAGTGAGTGAATGCATTCAATTACCTTCCTCGTCATAACTACCCATTACTCTGAGGTAATAGTCAACTCTTTCAAATTTATTATAGGCATCAGGTGTTTTCAAAGAAGGAAGCCAGGCATGTAATTGTGAACCAGACATCTCTCAGCCGAAGGAAGCAGACACCCAGTCAGCTGGCCACAGAGCTATCTCTAGAGGCTGCTTCTGGAGGGCAAGGAAAATGAATATTCATTCTGGAAGACCGTAAAGGTGTGGATCAATGTGTAAGCTTCAGTATGGGTATGGGTGTTCAGTCTTCCCAAGGTTCTTTTCAACCTCCAGAGTAGAAGGATCTAGAATCAGGGATGAGCTCCACAAATGCTGTATGCCCTACCCAACCCGTATTACTACCCACCAAGCTGACATAGAGAAACATGTTAGGTAAAATGTGAAGAGTGCAGGGAGCTGACGCATCTCAGGGGAGAAAACACTTGCACATACAATCCCTAGAAGTAGTCTTTTTAAAAGGGAGGGAATAGCAAGATACCTCTGCAAGAAAGTCATTTCCCTCCAAACCTGATGGCTGAAGTCCATCACCAGAACCTGCATGGTACAAAGAGAAGCAAGCATCAACTCCTTCAAGTTGTCCTTGGAACTCTACTTATGCACTGTGGCTCACATGGGTACACACATACATGTGAATAAAGAAAGGAAGGAAGGAAGAGAGGGGGAGGGAGGAGGAGGAGGGGAAGGGAGAGAAGGAGGACGGAAGGGGAGGGAAGGAGGGGAGGGAGGGGAAAATAAGGAAAGGAAAAGAAAGGAAGGAAAGAAAAAAAGGAGAGAAAAAGGGTTTCTCTGTGTATCCCTGGCTATCCTGAAACTCACTATGTAAACCAAGCTGGCCTAGAACCCAGGGATCTGCCTGCCTCTGCCTCCCAACTGCTGGAATTAAAGGTGTGAGCCATACCTCCTGGCTAGTAACTGTAATTTTTAAGATCCTAGTAAGGTGGTGTGCACTTATAGTCTCAGAGCTAGGGAAGCAGAGATGGACGGATTCCTGGAACTTGCTGGCCACCCAGCTTTGCCTACTTAATGAGTTTAGATGCCAGCTGGAACACATTGTGCTCGTTTCTGCCCTTCAAGGAAGCAATGTGGACTGGAAATACAGATTTGAGGTCAATAGTATACAGATGATATGTGAAGCCGCGAGAGCAGGAGTGATCATCACGGATAAGCTATCTGACAGTGATGCACACAACAATGAAAATTCTGGAGCTGAGGACAAGCCAGCAGAGATTAGAAAGAAGCATGAGTCTATGCCCAAGAGGTAAAACTGTCAAAGACAAAATCAGAAGCCTAGGGAGGAATCACGGCCCAGATGTGACTCATTGCTCACAACCTGTAACCAATCACAGAAGGAAACACAAAAAAGCCTTTGAGCACAGACACCTCATGTTAGGACAACTCGTCTGTAAGACACCCGGGTAGGTTTAGCAGCTGAGTCACAGTTCACAAAGGCTCGCCCCTCCCTCCATCAGGAATACAGAATGCTAACGATTACAACAGGGAGACTCTTCTTTGGCTGGGTAGCTGTCAGTAAGCAGCCCATGTTCCTGAAGGTAGCTCCTCACCCACGCTCCTGCCACATTTGAATGAAATCATTAGACGATCATTGATGCCCTATCTGGGATGAAGACATAGATGTTTGTTCACACTTCCACAGTGAAAGTTAACAACGTGGGGAAGCCGGGCCCTGCAAATGAAGTTAGCCTAACAGAGGCGAGGATGGAACAGAAGAAACAAGCTGAAACCATTTTCTAAGTTTATCTTGCCAAACTTCCCTACAGACAACTTGAGTTACCCAAACCATTTCAGTTTCCCTTCTTCCTCCACCTCCACTCTCCTTCAGCCACCTCCTAGAGTTGGCCATGGGCAGAGTAAAGAGAGGTTACTTCCTGTCTGTGCCCTGGGAATGGCTAAACTGTGAGAAGGACATCCACTAACAGATCCTACTACAGGCAGGGGAGCAAGTGTCTCAGCACTTCCTGTTCCATTTCAGTCAAGGGAATGGGGGATATGGCAAAGCTGGCTTCTGCCACCGAAAGCATAAACACAGGCAGACAGGCAAGCATGGGGGTGACTGCCTGCTGGGAAGGCTTAAAGCCTGCAAAACACAGCAGGAAGCCAAGAGACACTGAGCATTTGGATCCATGTAACGACCTGACAAATGAAGCCTGTGTCCTGCTCATCCCCAAATGCAGTGTGAAGGACACAGTAGCACTACTGGTCCATAAGTTCAATTTCCCCCCAAGGGTCTCTCCTCTGCAGCTGTCACCTGTAATGAATTCTGTCCCTTTAAGGGAAAGCCACGCCCACTCCTCCTCTGCCTGCAAACCTGCCTACAGTGACAGATTCATTCTCTCTGCCCCCCTCATTCCCAGAAGGGGCGGGCGGGCTTCTTCTGCTCTCCTTCTTCTTTCCCTTCTTTTTTTAAAATATTTATTTATTTATTATGTATACAATATTCTGTCTACATGTATGCCTGCAGGCCAAAAGAGGGCACCAGACCTCATTATAGATAGTTGTGAGCCACCATGTGGTTGCTGGGAATTGAACTCAGGACCTTTGGAAGAACAGGCAATGCTCTTAACC
>JAQHUG010000458.1:1220098-1233331 GCA_028555095.1 Dicrostonyx torquatus | reverse complement strand
CTGGGCTAGGACCCACTTACCCTCCAGGTAGAATGGCTGGATGGGAGCCCTCTCCAAGGGCCTGCTGCAGAAAAAAGGGCAGGCTTCTGTGCTCCACAAAGCCCTGTGGCTTTGTACAGGCACCCTTTTCCCTCAATGCCCCAGCTCAGGAACAGGCTGAGTTCCTTTTGCGAACCAAGTGCTCCGCCTCTGATGAGGACAGATGCTTGGAAGTGAGCTAAGGTGTACTAATAAGAAAAGCCAATAGGTGGGGGAAGCTGCCCCGAAGGTTTGGGGGATGGGCGGGTGTCCTTAGTCCCCTCTGGGGCCAGACACCAAGATGGCTGGGCTGGGACCCACTTACCCTCCAGGTCGAATGGCTGAATCAAGAGCACTCTCCAAGGGCCTGCGGAAGTCAAAAGGGTGGGCTTCTGTGCTCCACAAAGCCCTGTGGCTTTGTACAGGTACCCTTTTCCCTCAAGACCCCAGCCTGGGAAAAGGCTGAGTTCCTTCTGGGAACCGAGTACCCCGCCACTGATGAGGACCTGAATTTCTCTTTACTGTAAAGACAGATTCAGATTTAAAAAGACCTCTAAATTGATCACAGTGTGTTTTTAAAAATGTATGTAGTCTTGGAAGAGAGAAAAAAAGAGTATAGAGAGTTATAAAAGGAAGTAATTGGTTTATAAAAACCATAAAGTCTTTAAAAAGACAGTATAGCCAGTCATAGATTTAAAAAAATGAGCCACATAAAGATAAATTATACATAAAGTTTGGATTATGTATATTATTGTGTTTTCTTTGAATTTTTTGACTGTGAAGAAGCTAAGTAATGAATTTTAAAGGTGTCTTTATACTTTAAAGTACCGTTTAAAGGTATCTTGTCTTCAAAATTTGTGTTTATAGATTTGTTGCTTTGGAAAAGAGGTCCTGCTTCTGTTTCCACAGAAGATGAGAACGTGTGGATTAATTCCAGACTAATGTGGTTTAATGGACAAAGGACACCAGCAAGGTTTCCCTGAACACCCCCAAAAATTACTTTGCCCAACAAAAAGCAGGAAGCAGTTTGGAGAAAAGTGTGCCCAAATTCCCCAAATATTGTTTATAAATGTTTGTTTACATTTAAATGGGGATATGCTATAGAGATTTGCATTGGTATGAATCTTGGTTTATTGATGCAAGTTTAAGGTCAATTTTGTTATGCTGTGTATATGGATTTCTGATCTTGATTAAGGCATTGTGTTTGTCTAGCTCATTTAAAAGTGTGATGTAAAATTAAGAAATATAGGTTAAAACTTAGTCATCTAAAATAGTCACACTTGTATTCATGTTAGTTAGGTTTTCTAGATATATAGAGATATATTTCATTTAGATAGGTTATCTTTACATCTTCTAGAGATCTTCAGAATATGGCATTTAAAAAGTTTTAATAACTTATGATTTTTATGACAATGAGACACATTTGCTCCTTGCAGCATAAATCTACTTCAAGAAGATGATGGGCATTGAAGAGTCTCCTTATGGATTTGTCAGCCATTTGGGCAAAAAAACTGCTTTTGCCTGGGCAGCTTATGCTGTAAGAACTAGACATACAGGGCCCACAGAGAAATGCCTGCTGAAGCTGCCTAAAGAAAGTGAGACAGTCCTTCGGGGTTTCTGATTCATGAAAAAGTCTGCCAGACATTCTGCAGGACACAGAAGAAAGTGACTGTAAACTAACAATATAGGTGGACTGTCTTTGAAATTCCCTGCTTCTTGGAAAAGTCTGATAGATACTATTGGCCTATGGACTAAAGATTGAATGTGTCAACAATACAGAAGTAATTTGGGTGACTGACCAGACAGCGAGATGTCTCTGTCTGTTCTAGAGATTTATAAGTTGCTTATAATGTACTTCCCATTTACTTAGGTAATATTATGTCCTTCTGTGGTCTTTGATGGAATGGATAATTATAGTTTTTCTTTGTTATGATAAAAGATATAAATATTATAACTATAATTCTTGCTTGACACCTGTTTGTTACATGTAATTTTACTATGTTAAAACCTTCCTTTTTATTTAAACAGAAAAGGGGAGATGACATGGGATTCCCATGTATGCTGTGACTATGATTGGTTAATTAATAGAAACAACAGGCTTGGGCTGATAGGGTAGAGTAGAGCAAGGCAGGGCTAACTAAACTGAATGCTAAGAGAAAGCTAGGCAGAGTTGGAGATAAGCCATGTAGCCCCACTGGAAACTGTTGCAGGAGGGATGGTTGTGTCCTACCACCCAGCTCCTGCAGTGGGTGGGCTGTGTTCCCTGTGCATGGCTAAATTAATGCCTGAAATGAATACACAGAGACTATATTCATTTAAACTCTACCTGGCCCATTAGCCTTTTTTATGCTAACTCTTACATCTTAAACTAACCCATTTCTAATAGTCTATATGTCACCATGGGGTCATGGCTTACCAGCCTGAGTCTAACCAGTGTCCATCTTGGACAGGAGCAGCATGGCGCCTGCCACACTTCCCTTCCTCCCAGCATTCCATCCTGTCTTCTCCGCCCATCTAATTTCTCACCTATCAAAAGGCCAAGGCAGAGTTCTTTATTCAACCAATGAAAGGAATACAAAATGAAGAAGCCTGTCCCACACCAGTAGACAGACACTGGAACATTACCTGGTAAGCCACAGCCTCGTGGTGATACACAAATTAATGGGGATGGGTTACATTAACATGTTAGATGTAGCCAATAAGAATTTGGAGCTAATGGGCCAAGCAATTATTTAATTACTACAATTTCTGTGTGGTTATTTTGGGTCTGAGCTGCTGGGCAGCTGGGAAACAAACAAGCAACTTCTTATTATACATACCTACCCTATGGGCAAGGTAACAACACCTTACAGAAAATGTACCAGAAACTTCAAATCAATGATTCATCAGGCCTATCAACATTTCCTAATATATAGGGAAGGAATCACATCCATCCCTCAGGGACTGTTGTAGTAATCAGGGTAAGGCATATAATTTTCTTCAGGGGTTCAACCGGTGGTAAGTTGCTTTTGCTCCAATAAATAATCTCCTACCCATCTTCAAGCAAAAAATTAATTAAAATTATTAATTTTTACATGGGTTACACATAAAAATAAGAGAGAAAGGCAAGGAAAGGACTTGTTGGAAAGTAAGGATCCCATGAGAGACAGAAGAAGATGAGAGAAGGGAGAAGAGTGAAATGACTAAACTTTATTATCTTAATATATGAAACTATCAAAAAAAACAAAAATATTCTTAGGAAATTGCAGAGTTGAGACCCCAGATGGTTCATCTGGATTATGTTGTCCAGACTGGAGTTAACTTGTATCTGTCAGATAGCTGTATATGCCTCATCTTTAATTGTTTACAAAGATGTTTAACCAAATATACTGCTTGAAGGTGACATGGATTTCCAACAGGCTATAATATGCCTGAAAATAAGGTCCATTGGTGCATGGCTTCAAATCAGGGACTGTTAAGATGGGGTATACTCAAGAAACCTGCCCAGGAAACAAATACATGTTTGCAGTCTTGATCATGTAATCTATGTCTGTAGGACATATGAGGATTACTGGGCAGAACACACTCTACATTATGAAAGCATAATAGATTAAAAATAAGATGGCTGTGCTAACCAAGTTCATGGGAGGGTAAAAATATTAACAGTCAGCCAGGCGTGTTGGCACACAACTTCAAGTCCAACAATTGGGAGGCAGAGGTAGGGGCATCTCTGTGAATTTGAGGCCAACCTGGTCTACAAATCAAGTTACAGGACAGCAGTGGCTGTATCACAGTAATCTTGTCTCAAAAAACAAAATCAAAGCCAAACTGTTAACAATCTTATTGGGAAGCATTTAGCTATGGCTGCTAAACTATATGCTGTCAGCAATTAGGACTTTAACCCCTGCTCTAAAATAATAAGTAACATGGAAAATATGTGTAGTTCAGTCTGGTAAGACATCAGTCATCACTGTTCCATACAGAGTCCAAAGTAATTATCAGGTCCTTCTAAAGTCCCAGACCAAATTGCCCTGCATGCCCTCTGATTCCATCCTTTCCTTCACCTCAACCACAGGAGCCGTCAGGACAAAACACTTATAAATTGGAGCCTTTGGACCTTTATCCAATGCTATATAAACCCGCTGAGTAGGTTGGGCTTTGTTTAGGGAAATACCTTGACTATAATGGCTCTGTTAGGCATGGGTGACCAAAATCTCTGGCTACCATATTCAATGGAGGTAAAGGCTCCTGGAGGCACGTGGAAGTTGTGCCACATTTTACAGTGAGAATCAACATGATGTTAGACACTATATGTAACACATTAAATGACAATTTTACAACAGAATGCATCTTACACATACTGAGAACTGTTGTCTGTAGTTCATGGCACAAGGCAATAGTGATTGTGGACCACTGCTTAAAGTCTATGTGTTTCTTCTTGGTTGATCTAACACAAACAAAGAGACTCTTAGGAAGAGAGAGGAAAAAATCAAATCCCTTATATAACACTCAATGAACGTACTGATAGTAAGAATAAAGATCTTCCCACCTCCACCAAATCTCTAAGAGGATCTGAAATCTTGTAGCAAATTGGCAAGTTCATCCCAGCTATGGCCTGAGCTCTTGCAGATATCATGACTGTAAGACTATAGTAGAAACTGATGGCACAGGCAACACAGTTTTGGACATTTATTATAACTTCCTTTTTATACTATTGCAACCGGTGAATTAGGATATACTTTCCTTTACATAACAAAAACTGTAATGTGACTCAATATGCCTTGTATTTGGGGGAGGATGTCTTTTTTTGCAACAGGGTTTTTCTCTAGCTATGGACTCTGTCCTAGAACTAGCTCTTGAAGAACAGGCTGGCTCCAAACTCACAAAGATCTGCCTGCCTCTACCTCCCAAGTGCTGGGATTAAAGGGGTGCCCACCACCGCCAGGCAGGCCTTGTTTTTTTTTAATTGCCCTAGTAGAAATATGCTTTAAAGAAAAAGTGTTTGTTGCCCCACTCAGAGAAATTCAACCCCAGACTCTTCCATCTACAAAATTACTGGCTAGATGAAAGTCATTGGCTCACAGAACTTGGGCTAAGTACTTGAGCCTGGCTCATCAATATGCAGTATAACTGAAACCTGAGATTGTCTGTTGGTTTGTTGTGCATGGTAAATCTCACTGGGATATTGTATTTATAGTCAAAACATTTTCAGAACTGAGTATTCTCAGTTTCTACAACTTAAGGCCATTTTCTCAGGTCTTGGTTATATTCCACTAGATAAGAGGTTCTCAACTTTTGGGAAAAGACCCTTGGGAGTGGAACAGCCTTTTTACAAGGATTGCATATCACCTAATCTGCATTTCAGATATTTACATTATGATTCATAACATTAGCATAATTACTGCTATGAGGTAGTAGTGGAAATCATTGTATGGTAGGAGGTCACTACTACACCAAGAATTGCATTAAAGGATCACAGCAATAGGAAGGTTGGGAATCACTGTGCTAAATGAAGTTTTGTATACTTTGGCTGACTCACAGAATATTGGAAATGGACTAGTTATTAGGTCTGCCATTTGAGGCTGAAAAATCTAGAAAAGATATTTCTGCTGCTGCTACTGGCAAACCTGAGTTTTTCATGCATGTGATCAGCACACTTTCTGATGAGACTGAAATAATGCCCCAGAATTAGCATGCACTATCTAAACTGTTAGAATTTGTTGCTGGACCATCTCGGTACTGTACATGGTAACATACTTCCAAAACAGAGTTTAACGTGTACACTTCTACTCCTGTTGTAGTTTACTACTAGATGTCAGACTTATTAATGTTTCCAAACTCTGTCTATAAGTGAGAGTTGTCACACTGCATGAGGCATTTCCTTTACTATGGTTACCAGCACAATGGTTGTACTAGATTTTATCTTATCTCTTTTAGTGCTTGCTGGTTGTGCCTTACTAGCACTAAAATTTTTTCAGATTAGTATCATTGATCCAATATACCAAGCCAACTCTGGATACACTATCATTGTTGATGATGCTAACGCGGTCATGAATTTATACTTTGATGTCATTTTCCAAAGGTGTAACTCATGTCTTAGTGACTTATTTCTTGCTGTGATAAAACATCCTGATCAGAGTAACTCATAGGAAGAAAGAGTTTATTTTGGGCTTCTGGCTCCAGAGGGTTAATATTCCATGATGCTGAAGTGGTGGTAGCAGGCTACGGGCAATTGAAGTAGCAGCTGAGAGCTCATGTCTTGAACTGCAAAGAACCTGAGAGCCCACTGAAAGCAGCACACTTCTTCTAGCAAGACCACGCCTCTTAAGTCTACCATTGAAGGACCCAATATTCAAATGCTTGATATTTATGGGAAGAATTTAATGTACCACATTTTTATTTAAAAATCACATGTATATCATGTGCAGTTTTAAGTTGGAAGTATGTGATGTACTTTTTGATACTGATTTTTCTGTGTATTGCACTTAATAGACTGTATGATTCAGGGCCTTGATAGGCCCATTCCTTTAATCCCAGCACTTGGGAGTCAGAAGCAGGAGGATCCATGAGTTTAAGGACAACCTGGTCTACTGCATGTATTTCAGGACAGCCAGGGCTTCAAACAGAAACTCTTAGAAACTGTAGCTTTATGGCTATAAAAATACAAATCAAAAAAATAAAGACTGGGCAGTGGTGACACATATCTTTAATCCCAGCACTTGGTATGCAGAGGCAGGTGGATCTCTGTGTCAGGACTGTCCCACAGGAAAAAAAATGCATGAATCTCAGAAGAGATTTTGAAATGTCACCATTTTCACTTGTAGAGTTTTCGACATTTGAGTCATTTGAACTGGATAAAAACTGTCTTATTATTAGGATAATATAT
This sequence comes from Dicrostonyx torquatus, assembly GCA_028555095.1. Classification (NCBI taxonomy): domain Eukaryota; kingdom Metazoa; phylum Chordata; class Mammalia; order Rodentia; family Cricetidae; genus Dicrostonyx; species Dicrostonyx torquatus. The sequence continues at coordinate 1,226,448 of JAQHUG010000458.1, read as the reverse complement.
GAAGATATATATAAGTATGTTTTAGATACACATGCTGCCATTGATTATAGTTAAATTTAGTTGAATTCCTTGTATCTTTTCACAGTATGCCCTTAATTTGCTATTAGAGATTTTGTGCACTGCAATGGAAGTATTCTCCATTTTCTGGGTTGTTTGATGATTTTCTTCAGATGAATCCTTCAAGGAGAATGGTACACAACAGTTTTATGTTTACTTCCCAGATTGCATGCACATAGTAATGAAATGTCCAAAGGATAATGAGAAAAGTATCCAAAAATGATAATTATTTTGTTTTATTTTTACCTGCCTTGAATTATGCTATGAATTATGTTAGAATTGCCGAGAGTTCAGAAACAAACATTTGATAATGAACCAATAGATAGCTAAATCAAAGGTTGTCATATATTGAAATTCATTTGAGAATTCAAATGGTGTATTACCAAATAAGGCTTGTTCTTGTGTCATGTCTGAGTAATGTAGAGGTCCTTGTATGCAGAAAGGTTTTAAGGTGCATTGTCTACATGACACCCTGTTCCTCATATTCTGAGCTAAAGTGATAGAAATAAAAACGGGAAAGGGTCTTTGTTAGTTCCTGCCATCACAGCAGCTTGTCTCTGCTGTCAAAGCAGTTACGTCATCACCTGTCACCAGGTGCCTTTCCACAATCAGGTATGCACCATGTGCACACTTTATAAGAGTCCATGAGGCACAGCTCACCCTCTTCACAACTCTTCACCTCTCTTGTCTCTCTTGCCTCTCACTCTTCTCTTTGCCTCTTCTTCCCACTCTTGCCTCTTCTTTTCCCTCTTGCTTCTCTTCTTCCTCTTGTCTGTCTGTTTCTATCAAGTCCCCACCCCAAGAAGGCCTTTCACTCTTCTGCTCTCCTTCTCCCCTAATAAACCCCTTTCACGAACTCTGTTGCATGTGGCACATTTCCTTAGTGGCATATCTTGGCAGGGCCCACTGAAAGATACTCACTACCACCCTTCTTTTTATTTATCCTTTCATTGGTGCTGAGACTTAATAGGTTCTCCTGGTGTTTGGTCTGTCCGTGCTGGCTCCCTATGGGCCTGCTCTACTTGTGACAGATCCATTGCCTTCCACCTGCAACAGATCTGCTTTCTCGGTCACCGAAGGCTTTTGCCTTCCATTCAATACGAGTGATTTGATCTCTGGTGAGGCTGCCAATGTCTGACCATTCCCCTGGATGTGAGGCTTCATTTCTTGAGCACAGTCCTCTCTTCACCTTCTGGCTTTTCATGAAGTCTGGTACCTAGCAACTGTGTGTCTTTCGGGTTCAGAGTGCTTGACCCCTGTTCTTGCTTGACACTGGAGGTACTGAACAACTTGTGCCCACGCAATCTGATTTTGTCTGTATCCACAGGACACCAGGACATTCAGGCTTTGGACTTTCTTCCTCTACCTCATCCTTTTGAACTGTGTCACACACTCCTTTCTATCACTGGGATATCTTTTGCAGACCCACTGACCACTGCTTTCAAATCAAACATGGCCCCAGTATACTGTGGTCCAGGCAGTCAGGGAAATGACAAAGAATTCTCTACTCTTTTTTTTGCTCCAATACCTGCTTGTTTGTGCCTGCTCTACCTCTCTAAACTTTGTAAATGCCCTGTCTATGTTTCTTGCAATATTGGAGTCAGAGATGGGGAGGCCAGCTTCATCTTGCTCAGCATATGCCAGCTCTCCCCCGGGATATCTGCAAATATAACCCTCAATAAGGTATGTAAGATGCAAAAGAAGGTCCTGTTTGGTGGCCTGGGACTGACCCCAAGGACATATCCCTCTTTACATTTTTGAGGGTGAAGTCTGAGAGGTGTAGTGCTAGGGCCTAAAGGAGGACCTGTTTGAGCTCCTGAAAGGGCTTATTATTGGCAAAAGAAGGGTTCATGTGAGGGGTCAAGGGGTGGACAAGAAGGGAAAATGAGGGAATCCAGAAACATAAGAAGCCAGCTATTCCTGGGAATGACCATAGAAGATGAGACTCTATAGCCCCAGGTGAACAAGAAATTTGGAAGGGCAGAGTGTCTGCTTGACTAATTTGTAGGGATGGACTGCAGAGGAGAAGGTCATCTACATACTGCATGAATTTAGATTTGGGGAAAGACAAAAAGAGTAGAGTAGAGGTCAGGGCCTGGCCAAAAATGTGTGGGCCGTCCCAGAACCCCTGGGGTAGGATAGTTCAAGTAAGTTGGGTAGTGAGATGTGAGTATTAGGATCAGTCCAAGGGAAAGCAAAATATGTTTGTGATTGGGTGTTGGGAGGGATAGAGCAGAAGGAGTCCATGAGATGCAGGACTGAGAAATGGGAGGTCCCTGAGCACAGTCCTCTCCTTGCCTTCTGGCTTTTCTTGAAGTCCTGGTACCAGGCAACTCTGTATCTCTTGGCCTCAGAGCCCTTGGCCCTGGTTCTTGTGTGATGATGGAGGTACTGAACAGCTTCTGCTCACTCAGTCTGATCCTCCCAGGATCTCTGGTTCATCTGGACATTCAGGCTTTGGATCTTTTTATTCTGCCTCATCCTTGGTAACTGCATCATAGACCTCCTTGCTCCCATTGGAAAGTTTTTTTTGGACACCCTCTGACCACTACTTTTAAAGACCTATTTGATTCTGTCTGCTCTCCCTCTCTAAACTTTGTAAACATCCTGTCTATGTTTGGTGCCACTGGAATCCAGTGTGCAGTAGATTGTGTGTTTCACAGCATTCTTCCCAGTTCTCTGGCTCTTACTTTCTTTCCAGTCCACATTTTTATGTCCCCTGGGTTTTGGGGGGTGTAATATAATTGTCTCATCTTTTGTTGAGCCTTCACAGTCATTTCTTCTCAGGACTTTGAACAGTAATATATCTCTATGTTAATCACCACCTACCTAGCATAAGAATTGCCTCTTGTTTCCCTTGTGAGAAGCAATGTTAAATGCTGGAGGCTATTCATGTTTTCATTCCCTTAAACAAGTTTGTGTGACCCATCTGCACCTGCACTGGATGTACTTGGTCACATATAGGCAGGAGGTACATGGACAGGAAATTCATTCGGATGTATGCTCAATCTGGATTGGATATAGACAGATGGGGGTTCAAAGGCAGGAAATATGTCAGGATATATACTTGCCACTGAATGGACCTGAGGAGAAAATGGTGGCATTTTGGGATTGCAGCTTTAAACCTCTGCAAGTTGTGACTCACGACCATTTTCTAGGAACCTGTGGATGGACCTAGCTAGAGTCTAACATCCTGTCCACTATTTTAGAAAAGCTTGCTTCGAATTTGGCTTTGAGCTGTGGTAGTGGTCTTATTCTAGACAGATGGGCTTAACACTCAGACCAAGGTTGAGAGCAGCAGTAAAGTATTGACATAAACATATATATATACACACACACATACATACATATATTTAGAAGGCAGTTTGATAACGCAACAAACCAGTCAGAAAAAAAAAAATTAGCAGGTTCTTCCCTCGTGCCTATGACTTCTCCAGCCATGGGTTTTGACCATTTTTATAAAAGGCATTCATAAGCTTTCTACTGTGGAATAGGCCTCAAGTTCAGTAAAAGATCAGTTGGCTATGTAATGATCTTTTCTGTCTCTTTAATAGACAAGCCACACCCATTCTCTCCCCTGTCCACTGAGGCAGGCAGACCTTTATTGCCTGTAGTCTGACCCTCTTCCTTTTCTGTCCCCCTCTCAAAGAGGCAGCTTCTGTCTTTCCCCAATTATCCCCTTCCCCCTTCTCTCTCTCTCTCTCTGACTCTCTGCTCTTTTCCCCCTTTCCCTTCTTCTGTAATCCACTAAATAAATATTCAACCTCACACTGCATGGCATGCCTATCTGTCTATCTCTTGCCTGTTGCCACCTTATGGCTCGCTGCCCACCTTGGGAGACCTGACTCATAGTCTCTTGGTGTGACCATATATCTGCCTCTCCTTGTGGCTTGCTGAAGCCACTTGCTGAAGCCACTTGCTGAACTGTGCCATCCCTGTCTGGGACTGGCTGTTCTCGGGACCCACTGCCTGCTGCCACATGGCCCACTGCTGCCACTTGGAGACCTACAAAATTTCTGCTATTGCAGCTGCCAGAGATCCGGGGATCCAGGGATCCTGCAGCAGCATATTTATTTAATCCATTTCAGGCTATCCCTAGAAGTTGTCTAGGCATTCTTGCACCATTGGGCACACTTTGCCTGGCTGGTAATTATTACAGTGTTCAGTGCTGAGTAAAATCTTTTCTTCCCCAGCAGCCTGCACTGCACATTTCAGTATATGAATACTAGTTTGTAGGGAGAACATTTCTTGGTCATTTGAGGTTGATTTCTTTATGTCCTCCATTCAAAAATGAGTGATATTTTCAGCAATAGATTCTTACTAGGAACAACCTATTTCTTTGTCAATTTTTTTTTGAGAAAAGACTTTACTATATATCCCTGACTTGTCTGAAACTCAACCTGCCTCTGCTTCCTGAGTGCTGGAACTAAAGGTGTTTACTACCATGCCCTGCCCTATTTCTTTGTCTTCTATTTAGATGGTTTGACCATAACATATAGTCAGTTTCTGTTTACGTCCTGGTAGACTCTTGTATATGTAGATATAAATGTTTCCCGCAATTGTGAATATTTCAGCTGCCATTTCACTGAGTAGACTATGGAGCCTAAGACATGTGGGTCCATTTTCACCTTGTCTGACAGAGAGTTTGAAGGTTGCTCAAATGATTGACAAGAGTAGTTGCATGCCCCATCTCAGGATGTGATTACTTAGTTCTTTTAACGTTGAAATAGCTAATTCAAGTAGGTCCATGCCATCCTAAAAGGTGGACAGGATATGCAAATATGTATTACTGCTTTTTTTGTAACCTTGAGGTCAAGAGGAGGGACAGCCTTCAGGATATATGATGTAGAGCAGCTTTACTACCTAGACAACAGAATGCTAATGATTTGACATCTTAGAGTGATAGTTTGACTGTTTCTGTCGTCCTTTGTATCATGTTAATAAAGTTGTTTGTTACTTTCTCCCAAATTTATGTTGTGTATAAAAGCTGTGGAAAAATAAACCCAGGTGATTTTCAATAATCACTGAAATGCCAACCTGGTATCATTCTATGGTTTCTGTCTTACTAATTTTTACTCATCTTCATATTCTTTACTTATATTTCTAAATCCCCACACCCCTACCCTGGCAAGAGGTATTTTTGGAGGCCCTTCACAATAACAAACTTCTATGTCCATACCTTCTTTTCTTTCCTTCACTGTCCACCAAATGAAGACGTTTGTTCACTGAATGATTTTCCAAAAAAAATTTTAAAAATTATTTCTTCATTCTTTATAGCATTTCTTGTGCTATATTTCAAAAGATATATATGCTCCCATATTCTTTCATTTGTTTCTTTAAACCTGTTTCAGTTTTCAACTATATTTTTCATTTGACTGGCTAAACTCTGTTTCTTTCCAAAAATCTCCTTATCACTCACACCTTACATTGTCTTTCTTTCTCCTTTCGTTTTTCTTTCTATTTTTCTTTTTTGCTTTTGTTGATATTTTGAGACAGGGTTACACTGTGTAGCCCTGGATGTCATGGAACTCACTCTGTAAACCAGGCTAACCTTGAAGTCACAGAGATTCCCCTGCCTCTGTCTCTTGAGTGGTGGGATTAAAGGAAGGCATTACCACCTCTGGCCTCCATTGTCTTTATAATCAGTTAACTGACTATAATCATTTCTTAGAATCTCCTGAGATTTTTCTTAATCATTTTCTAAGGTTCCAAAGAGGAATATAAAGGAACATATATATGAAGTAATCTTTGAATTTTAGAATTTTACAGATCTGGCAATAGCTTACTTTGGGTGGCTCCTGGCAGTGACATTCTGAAAACTTTTTCTTAAGCTAGAGAGGTTATTTCACTAAGTGGGCTTTAGCCTTGCGAAGAATTTAAAACTCTCCAATTGCTATAGCTACCAGTATCTACACCCATATACCTGCCTTTGGGAAACTCTCTGCAGTAAAAAAAAAAAAAGGATTTTGCATCTTTTCCTTTCATGTTGTCAGGTTTCTGAATCATATATGGCTCCATTCCCTCTATTGCTGAGTTCCATGGTAACTTACCTTAAGATGTAACAATACACTTTTTACTATTTCCCTCTGTTAGGAGGAGAAAATTTTTTTTTTCCATTTTCCATTGTAATGTAGCAGAGTAACACATCGCAGCAAACACAACATCAGTTCTGAGTCCACTGACCAGGTCAATGTTCTGGTCTTTTTTTTTTTTTAATTTATTCATTTATTTTTGTTAAAAGCAAAGTTTACATTTACTCCCCTTGTTCCCGGCCCTCCCGCTCCCCCACTACC
>JAQHUG010000458.1:1172029-1189986 GCA_028555095.1 Dicrostonyx torquatus | reverse complement strand
TCCTCGCTCTCTTTGTTTCCTGCTCTCCCCTCAATCTAGAGACTTCAATAAAAGCGTGATACAAGAAGGATCCTCAACTGGTGGTCGTTCTTCCCTGCTGGTCAGGGGGTTCGCCGCACCGCTCCCCCACTACCCCACCGCCCTCCCCCTGCTTTCTTAAGATGGGGCAGGATACCCTGCCCTGTGGAAAGCCCAAGGCCCTCCCCCCTTCATCTCAGTCTAAGAAGGTGTGCATCCATATAGAATAGGTTCCCAAAAAGCCAATACATTCAGAAGAGATAGATAGGTGCCTGTGCCATTATCATTGGCTTCTCAGTCAGTCCCCATTAGCAGCCACATTCAGAGAGTCCGGTTTGGTCATATGACATTTTTTTAACCAGGAAAAGATGTTGAACTTTGCTAAATGCTGTTGTTTGAATGGTGTCTCACATATCCCAGGTTGGACTCGAGTTTTCTGTATAACCAGGGTTTACCTTGAACTTTTGTCCTCTTGCCTCCACCTTCCAATGCTGAATATTTTTCAGTTGACATGATCATGTGGTTTTGGTCTATAAATTTATCAGTTGTAACACATTGTATCACATTGATTGATCTGTGTATGCTAAACCATCTTGAAACCCACATTAGGGATAAATCTCACTTAGTAATGATGCATAATTTGATCTACTACTGGATTTGATTTGCTGATATATTCTTGAGTTTTCCTTGAAAAACATATTTATCAGATGTATTAGCCTATAGTTTTCTTTAATTATACATTTTCATCTGGCTTAGATATTAAGATTACATTGGTTTCATAAAATGTTTTATTAATTTTTAATTTTGAGGGATGATTCTACCATTTGCTTAAAATTGCATCCTATTTAGGGCTCTCACTTGCAAACACTCAATGACTCCCAATACTACCAATCTGAGAAACAACCCTCCAAATAGGAATTGTTTGAGGGACACATTTAAACCATTGTATGATACTCCTTGATTCCAAGGTTTGTCTTATAACCCAAAATGCATTCATTCCCTTCCTGAGTCCCAAAATATTAAATCATCCTACATCAATAAACACTCCAAGTCCAAAAATCACATCTGAGGCTCCAGTGTGAGCCCCTTGTGAAATAATAATTTAAAAAACAATTGAACAAGCCTGGGTTTTGCTGTGCAATCCTATAATCCCAGAACCTGGCAGAATGAAGCAGCAGGATTGCAAATTCCGGGACAGCTGGACTGTATATTGAGATTCTGTCTTGAAATCAAAATAAAACAGAAACAAAAGATCAGTTTATGTACTTCCAAGGTATGTTAGTGACACAGAGACAGAATCATTTTCCTACTCCAAAAATGACAAACGGGCAAGAAGGAAGAAGCAATTTGCAAAAAGGGAAAGATCAAAGCAAGGTAAGTCAGCATTAAATCTCCAAGTCTGAAATCACTTGCAATGCTTCATTGAGAGGCTGGTCCCTAGGTTTTGGGGTAGCCTCACTTATTCGATTTTCCTGGTAAAAGGCTGCATGGTCATTCTCCAAAGCTGCTGGATAATGATAGTTTTTCTAGGTGGGTGATTGATGCTGTTGTCTCTGCCCTTCTGCAATTCTCTCTGTGACTGTCACAACTCTATCAGGCATTGTCTCATAACAAGCTCTCACTGGGACCCTGACCCTTTGACAAACCTTTCACTTCAAGTCTTGTGAAAAGTAACTATGACCCCATAACTTCTACTTTCTTCACACAAGCATCTGCGAATGCCATTTCTGCTACTAGGACTACCAGCTGTTGGTTCAGCTTCTGTAACAGCTGTAACAGCTGCCTTGTTAGCTGCGTGCAGAAAAGCAAGTTCCAAGGCAGTTATATGTAACAGATTATGGTTATGGCTACAGGATTTTATAAAACTGTGCAGCCCTTCCAAGCCTCTGGGCCTGTGATGGGCAAGCTACTTCAAAGATTCTTAAGGTCCCCTTGAGGTTCTTTGCTGATTGTTTATAGTTAAAGTCAAAGTTAATCTGATCAACAAACAGTCAGTTAGCCACACCGTTACCTATTATGTATGCTTATTTTTTCCTTCCATTTTGCCAGGTTGTTGTACTTTTTCCAAATAGTTTCATTCTGAGTTTTGCTTTTCAATCTCAATGTATGTTACTAAGAGTGTCCAGTTATACCCATGTTGCAGCTTGAATATTCTGAATATTGTTTTTTTCAAGCAGCCTCTGAGAAAGAAAATTGCTCATCTCTTACTGTGAGATTTGGCCTTCTACAAATCTTAGGGTGGAAACTATAGCCAAGTTCTATAACAAGATGACTTTTTTCCTTGAATTCCCAATAGAATTCTCCTCACTTCCAACTTAGACTGGTATCCTGGTTTCCTCAGCTTCTAAACCCTTGTCATAATTTCCAATTACCGTCCATTATGGCACACCAGGCTTTTCATACCTGTTCCTTTGAGCAATTCCAATCTGAATGTACCCCAGATTCAACGTCAATAACTAAGTTCAACACCCTTACAATGTATTCATCAAACTCTGTTGATGCTGGTAGGTTAGCCCTTTTCTCAGCTTTTTTTAGACAGGCTCCTTTTTGCAATTCTCAATGTCAATTCCAGTGACTGTCATCTGGTCAAAGAATTAAGAATAAAGGGACCATTAAATGCTTTAATATAAGTGAGGTGAGATGGAAGCAATAGCTTAGCAATTAAGAAAGAACATTGATGCTTTTCCAGAGAACCTAAGTTCAGTTCCCAGGACCCACACCAGACAGACAACAATCACCTGTAGCTCTAGTTCCAAGGGATCTGCACAGACAAATGAAAGAGAAAAAATATATATAAATGGAATGTCTCTATCACCCCCTCAAAGACTCAGGGAAGTTTGTCAAAGAGGAGGCAGAAAAGAATGTAAGAGCTACAAGAAAGGCAAGAAGAGGTGTGAAATGCTGACTGACTTTCAGGCGTGAAATGGCAGTTGAACTCACAGCAGCTTTGATATCTACACAAGATCTACACAAGATTGGCCTGGTAACATCTTGTCATGGAGTAACTCATGGTGGGCCACTCCTCCTTAAGGGTTGATAAGAGCCTTTTCCTCGGGAGATGCAATATACACAGCCACTTCCCCCTAGAAAGAGAGCCTGTGACAGGCCAAAGTGTTGATTGCAGCAAGTCCAACGTGGTGAACCAATGCTTTTTTATTGGGATTACTGACAGGGATATGGGGAGGGGTTACTTTCAGGAGTAGGAATGACTCAGAAGCAGCTGCATCGCCAAAAAAAAAAAAAGCCCACTCCCCAAATAGGTGATGATTCCTCAGTGTCTCAGGCAGCTGGGTTCATCTGGAGGGGTTCCTCTCCTGGGCAGCCTCTTCTCAGCAACTGTGTACTTTTCCTTTAAATCTAAGGCCTTGCAAAAATTCTTCCAAAGACGCTGTTCTCCCAGTTATGTGATACTTTTATCTCCCGAGCTTTCTGAGCCTCTCCTTCCCTTTTGGAGAGAATGTTTCAATTTTGAGGCAGCATCCCACCATGAGGAAGGGGGAGACATTTTTTCCAGTAGTGTACCACCAGTGAGTTGCCCATGAGTCTGTAAAGAAATCCTCAACCTTGCTTCTGTTCACAACCCTAACAAAAGGCAGAGAGTCACACACATGGAGACTTGAAAGGGGAGCTAGCTGGGTAGAAGAAGAGGATTGGTGGGAGTGAGATAGGGACAAGATAGGATCATGAAGGTAAATATGATTAAATACATTATATATCTCTCTAAAATGGTCATGATAAAGCTTATCATTATATTTAATCAATATATCTTTAAAAATTATTGACTAGAGTAATGACCTTGCTTTTTGATACCAGTTTTTTTATTATTTTCTTTCTCATTGTTATTATGCACTACCTGAGATGTGCTGACTATAAAACAGAGGTTCATTTAGCTCATAGTTCTGGAAAGTCAAGGGAGAGGGACATATTAGTGAAACATGTGAGAAGTAGAGATCATACTACCAAAAAAATAAAGTGACCAGAAATGATTTCTTAATAAGCCCCAACTCTTAATGGTTCACAGCACTGCCATGCTTAGGACCAAGCTTCTAATGCATGAATGTTCAGAAGACAAGCTACATCCAAACCATAACTCCATTTCCTTTCAGGCCCTCATGTTTGCATTTTCTTTTTGTACTTATCCTAGCTTGCTGTATTTTGTTGGTTTGTTTACTTTTTTAGTCCCTTCGTTTTATGATTCCCCCCCCCATTCTGGCTCTTAAATTTGATTTCTATCTGTTTTAATCTTTATTTTCTATCTTCCTCTAATCTTGGATTTAGCTTGTTCTTCCAGTTTTAGTATCAGAAAGGAACTTCTTTATTCTCTGACAATGTTATTCATGTCTATGCTGAGATTTTGGTCATTTTCACTCTCCATTACCTTCTCTCATCTGCCTCTTTCTCTTCTCTGTAATCTGTCTTCCCCCATCCTTATTTGTTCAGGGCTTTTATTATGAAGGCATAATGAATTTCAGTGAGTGCCTTTTATGTCCCTATTCAGAATATTATAAGCTATTTATCCTTCATTCTACTTACTTTATTTCACAAGATAAGAGGTTTTTACATCCCCGGGATGAAACCAACTTAGTCACTGGATATGATCTTTTTTCTGTGGTATTGAATTGGATTGGTAAATATTTTCTGAAGGATTTTTAGACACACATTCATCAGCATTTTTCAGTTTTTATTCTATATCATGTTCTTGCCAGGCTTTGGTAGCAGGGTAATGCTAGCCTTGTCAAACGAATTTGGAAGGTTCCTGTCCTCAAAGAGAAACAATTTTTAAAGTTCATAACTTCTTGGTTTAATCTTGTTATGCCATACATGTTTAGAAATTTATCTATATTGATTAGGCTTTTTGATAGACATACCAGTTTTCAGAATAATGCCTAACAATCCTTCGAGACCTTCTTGTATAAATTGCAATTTGGATATTGTCATCTCTAATTTTATTTGTGATTCTTCATTTTTCTGTTAACATGATGAAATGATTGTTGATTTTGTTTTTTTATAGAACCAATACTCTGGGGGCTAGCAAAATGGATGGCTCAGTGATAAAGGTACTTGAAAGACTGAAAACCTAAGCTCAATCCTTGGGACCTACAAAGTGGAAGGAAAGAATTGTCTCCCACAAGTTGTCCTTTCATCTTCACATGCATTCTATGCAACTGAATACTCCCAAATAAATAAATGCAATCATTTAAAAAAGATAAACACAAGTTAATGGATGGCTTATGATGGTTTTAGTTTGTATTTTATTTCTGCTCTGATTATTTTATTTCTTTCCTGTTACTAATCTTAAATTCATGTTTGCTTTCCACATCCTTGAGATATGTCATAAGGTGGTCATTTTAAATGGACCTGGCTCTTGCTGTCTCTGATGTGAACACTTTTGACTACAAATGCCCCACTTTGTATTGCCTTTGATACATACCATGGGTTTTGTTATGTTTTGCTTCCTTTTTTGATTTAAGAAATTATTTATTTTCCACAAATTTCTGTAATTTCCAAAGTTTTTCTTCTGGTTTCAGTGAAGTGTATTTAGGAACACAAAGCATAGAACCAAGTGTTTTTAAAAAGTGTTGACCTGTTTCTTGACCTAATGGTATGTTCTACAGAAATTTCCATGTGCTGATGAAAAGGGTAAACATTCTGCAACTTTAGTTGGAATGTTCTATAAATAGTAAGTTCATTTAATCTAAAGTATAATGCTATTATTTCTGATTAATATCATTCCTGGATGAGCTGTCTGCTCTTTTAAGTAAGGTGTTGAAATCTCACAGTGTCACTGCACTGGCAAAATAGCCATTTCTTGAGCTCAAATATTTGTCATTTAAGATTACATGCTATGTTATCAGGCACATATGTGTTTACTATCATTATATCTTCTTGATAAATTGATTCAATGACCATCATAAAGTTATGTCTAGCCAGGTGGTGGTGATGCTCAGTTTTATTCCCAGCACTCAGGAGGCAGGACTCTGTGAGTTCAAGGCCAGCCTGTCTACAGAGTGAGTTTCAGAACAGCCAGGGCTACACAGATCAACTCTGTCTCAAAAATCTGAGTAACAATAATAATAATAATAATTAAAATAAAAAAGAAGCAGAGTGGAAATGACCAGGGCTATATTCAAGAGAAGGAGGAGAAACAGTAGAGGGTAAACCTTATTTGATAGGAGGGAAACCTGTGGGCTGTAGCAGCCTGGAGCTAGCATGGTGGAGGAAGAGGGGAAGGAGGTGAGAAAGTCTAGGAGACTACTTGGACTTTGAAATGTATAACAAGTACTTGTGAATAGGGACTGAAAGAGTTTGGAGTCCAACATGAACTTTAATATACAACCACAGGTATCTACAAAGGGAAGTGGCACTTTCTGACAGTCAGAAACCCATTTTGCAGGTTCCTGAGAAATGCTGGATGTAGGCTCTTAGCAATACTTGTATAGTTCATCTTGAGCTGAACCAAGAATATCATTTCTTGACTTATGCCCTGCCTTTTGGAATTTGGGAAACTGGGGCACCCTTTGGACTTGACAGTGTGTGCGTGTGTGTGTGTGTGTGTGTGTGTGTGTGTTCTTTTTTTAAAGTTACTGAGTTCTTAATTTCCAATATTTCTGCTGCATCTTTATTAAACCATCACCTCTTTCTCAAATTTCTCATTTGTATTCTGTATTATCTTCCTAATTTCACTTAAATGTTTATATGTATTCTTTCCAATTACATTGAGCTTTAAAAAAATCACTCTTTTGGATTGTTGTGCATTTCATCAATTTCAATTACTCTTTTTATTTATTTTTTATTTTTTATTGTTAAGAGAAAAAAATTACATTTACTCCCCTTGTTCCCAGCCAAGAGAGTCAGAGACAGTTTATTCTAGAGCCATCTTGAGGACCCAAGGCCTGGGAACACCAATTTAGCTTACCCCAAATTCCATGTTTCAATGTGCAAGCAGTTCATAAAGACTTTATAGCTTACGGAACAAAGAAAGCGTAAGTCAAGGCAAGTTTAAAATACATTAGTGGGTACCCCAGAGAGGCAGGTATATCAAGATGGAGGAAGCTTTCTTATAGACCTAAAATGTTATTTGATGGCATTCTTAACTCTTGGATTGGTGGAAGCTAGTGTTCTGCTAAATTAATAGCTTCTAATAGATTTTCATTTATTATTACAAAGTGTTAGCTCTAAGTTAATAACTTCTAAGAGGTTTTTATTTATTACTACGAGGTGTCAGTTCACATCCAGAGTGGGGCAAGGAATGGCTATTCCAGAAGGCTAAACCCAACTCAAGGTTAAGTAATTAGCCTCTGAACCTGCAAAATTCCAAATCTCCACAGTACTGAAATTCCAATTGTTCCATCAGTCTCTGCAAATACAAACTTCTTCAAAGAATGTTTTTGGGTTTTGGTTTATGCCACAGCCAAACATAGCTTCTTATCAGGAATTTTCATTCACACCATTTTCAGAAACATTTTCTTGAATTATATTTTCTGATGTACTATTTTTCTTATTTCATTTGTCCTTATGTTATGATATACACATCTGGTATATTCTTAGGTTGAGGTATACACATCTGGTATATTGGCTATTTTTTTCACTTTTATGGGGTATCCTCCTTACTGAAAATGATTTTATTTTTAATGAAGCACCTACTATAACTTTCACTCCTGTAGCTGTGATTAGTGGATTTGGGCACAATACATCAGATTTTAGGACCCACTGTCTCTGAAAGTGACATGAGTTGAGATACTTTAGCACTTGAGGTAATTGTGTTATAGATAATACAGTGTGTGGAGTACCTACTATGTGATTACTACTACAAACAAAAGGAATGGTGTCCTCAGAGTTGATGGGACTTTCTCAAGCACCATTGATATGACTTCTCTCACTTGTAAGAATCTCTGAGGTAGCACCAGTAGTGGTGAATGGTCTCTCTAGTGCTAGTGAGTCTCCTTAGCTTGGTATACCTAGACAATAGCGGGGTCTGTTCTCCCATAACTGTTTCAGCCAAAGTGCCTTCAAGCCAGGGAAACCATCTTGGGTAATGTCTGGAGTTAAGCAAATTACCTCTCAGGACTGCTTTTGGCTGTCCATATGATGCCTATGGGGGCAAGCAAGATCAGAAAGCAACTTGATCCAGGCAGTCTCTTTTCAGATCTCCCTGGATTTGTGCTACAGAGATTAGGTTATAGCTGGAGGGTAGCATTGCTAAAGACCACTTCAGCAAATTCCTGTGGGCAGAGCAGCCACAGAAGCAGGTTTTTCCCCCATACTGGGAGTTCTGAAGTATACAGGGTAGGGGGAGGGGAACTGACTGAAACTACATGCATGACTGCCTTCAGTCCTGTTGCCAACAGAAATCACACAGGTAGCTAAAACACTGCTCTCAGATGTCAGGCTCCTTCACCATTCTCTAGTTCTTGAGGTATGCGACTTGCTTTTCTCTGTGTTGATATGCTTGTCTCCTTCAGTGCAGAGCATTCGGCAGGTCTGAGTCAGAATCACTCTACTGAGGCAGATTCAATGTGTGAGGCAGCTACCTGGTGGGAACACAATGGAATAGCTGTGGCATTCCATAAATGAGAATATGCAGGGAATTCTGACCCCTGAAACAATTCAAAATCAGACACTAGCTCCCTTATCAAAGGGGCTCCTCGCTATTGTTCCCTGTAAGCACACAGAAGATGGGTGACATATTTGCCAAAGCACAGCTTCTGTGCTGATTTAAGGCTACTTATCCAAGTAGACCACAAGGTTATATGCTTTGTGAAACTTCCCAACAGCTAGCATTGCCAGTGCTCTTGTTGAGTTTATTGGACTCTTTCAGCTTTACCCCTGCAGAGGAGAGACTTCTTCGTGGGCTTTACAACCTGGGTGAAATGTGCTGTTATCCCACATTTCTGAATCTTAAAATGTTCCACTTTGATCTTTCTGATTTCCAGCGTTGCCCTGTGGTTACTCTCTTCAAAACTCAGCTATGTTTCTGTGGTTTTGTTAGTGAGCACACACCATGCTGGGTGCCTCTCTAGGATATCTTAAAGCAACTCTATAGTGAAAGTTTTAAGAAACCAGAGAAGCACTCCTGCTAAATTCTAAATTATCCTGTGAACTTACAAAACCTACAGTTATGGTATCTATAGCAGAACTATAGAAGAGCCATCGAAATCTTTTGGGCAGTGATCTACTATGAATTTTCAAAATTAATTCAGACTTTTGCATTAGGCTCTTCCTTTTTAAAAATTTTAAAATTTCTTTTATTCTATCTTTTAAATGATACATCTACCTCCCCTCAATCTGTTTGTTTGTTTGATTGATTGCTGGCTGTGTTTACTGATTGGTTAAGCTTTATTTCATTTACTTACCATTGAAAGAGTCCATTTTTTTATTACTGGAGTGAGGATTCCCACCCCTTGCTCCAGAGGAAAGCATTCTTATCTCCCAAATTCTCTATAAATTGCTCCTTATTTCACACAGATGTTATCTCTGTCTTCAAAGCTGTTTGCTATTCAAACAGTTTCCAAAAGATAACCTAAAACAAAGAACAGGCACTGCCTTATTTACCAACTGGGAAAGACAGACTCAGAATTGCCTTCTACCAGTCTATGGATGAAGGCACTGATAGTGAATCATCTTTAAATACACTATAATGCCACACTTTTCTCAACTTAAACTCCCACCAGCACTGTAGAAGATCTCTAAAATTATTTGTATAATGGGGCAATGCATACTGTCAACTATCATGTTGCTGATCTAATTGTGTGTGGGATCATACACAATGTTAATTTCCATTTTTTTGATTCTTAGATTCAAATAATCAATAAACATTTATTAACTATGTTCTATATTCCAAGTGCTGTTTTCTAAATATTTGAAATGCATTGGTAATCAAAAGTGAAGAAAAAGTTGGCACTTTCAGGACCTTATGTTGCAGTAAAACAAATAGTACATTTTAATTATTAAGGAAATGTGTGCATGTTGGTTGGACAGTCGACTGCTTTTCTGAATTGCCTACTTTCAACCTTTGTCCAGTTTCGTGTGACTTATTTGCCTTATTTCTTCGACTGTGCCTGATTTGGTTTGCACCCACATCCTATTTTTCCCTACTTTGTGATACATTTTGCAATTGTCTTAATTATATTCACCACACTTTTTTGTTTGTTTGTTTGTTTGAGGCAGGGACTCACTATATAGCTCTTGCTGAATTGGAACTCACTATGTAGACCAGGCTGGCTTCAACTTCACAGAGGCAGAGCACTCTGCCTCCTGAGTGCTGGGTTTAAAAGTGTGCACCACCACACCTGGTATAACCTTCTTTTTAATTTGTACATTTGGAACTTTTAGTACTTCACCTACCTCAAAGTAATACCTTCTAAATGTTTTATATATGTTGCTTTTCTCATTTCAGTATTAATGGGATCCATCTGATATTAATTTTATAAGGCATAAAGGTGTTTTATTTTGTCATATGGATAACAAATTAATCAAGTACCACTTATTGGGCATAATAATTTTCATTAATCACTTGAAATACCAGATCTGTGGCTGAGATTTCCTATGTGTAACTGTGTTTTTAGGTCACTTGCTATGTTCCATTTGAATGTTTTTTCCCCTACTTTAATTCCCAAATGCTTATAGAACATTTTCTGGAATTGTCAAAATAATTTTGTTAAAATATAGCACAAACCATACTATTCTAGGGCTTTACCCTTTCACTTAGGTAAAAACAAAATTCCATTATGGAGACTGCAACCTGCAGAGCTCTAGAATTTCTGACTCCTCGGCCACTGCAGCTTCTTTTGACTCACCTCACTCATCTCTCACTCTCTACTTTCCTCTCTCAGCCACACTGCTGTCCTGCCTGGTTCTTCTCAAACATTCCAGGTATTCTCTGGCCCAAGAGCAATTGTTATCACTCTCTCTGAATGCACATTGCCCTGTCTGCTGCTGCTACAGGCCACTTTTCATATTACCTTCATGTTTTTACTCAAAAGCCAAGTGTTCCTTGTAACCTTCCCTGGCTACCATCTCTCTCTAAGATTATCCTCTCTCGAATTTCACTTCCCTGTTTTCCTTCTTAGCACATGGCCAATGAAGCTTTATTGTGTACCCTTCTTGGCTACTGCCTAGCTTCCACAGTAAAATGAAAGGCCCAAGAGGTTAGGAACCCTTTTTATTTACTTCATTTGTTCACTGCTGCATCAGTGCCTGTCTAGACAAGTGCCAGAGCCCTCCCAAAATAAATATTTGTAGGAAGAAGATAAAAACAAATGAACTGAGACAGCAGATTTCCGTGGGTCTAGCCCCAAATGTACAAATGCAGATACCTTCAGGCAACAAATGTGTGTTTTATCAGAATGAAAAGGACAACTGGAGGAGTGGACAACTGGAACATTCTGAGCCTAAAGTGGGCTGAACCTTCCCTCCCCACTCAGCTACTTGTGTCTTTATTGGATTCTGAGCCCTAATCACTAAGTCTGTTTGTTTCATTCAATTTTCAGGGCAATCAAGAAAGGAATAGACATTGTGTGAACTCTTAGAACTAAAACTAAAACCAGATAAAACCCAGAAGCTAGATGAAACTGGCACTGATGTTGGCCAGACAAAGTTATGTCATGAAGAAAAGAAAACTGAACTCTGCTCTGGTGAGGTGAGCTTGTCTTCAGGTGACTAGCTTCTGCTCAGAGTCTGCTAGAATGTCCCTTTTGGTCCCCAGAGTGAGTTACTTGCCTACTCTTTCATGTATGCCTGGTCAGCATAGACATAATGGAGAACATTCTTTCTTTGAGGTAAAAGTTTAGTGAAGAGTGGGACTTCAGAAATCAGAGAAAGCATTTTCAAAGATTTCTGGAAGACAGGGTAAAGGGAAAAGGAACTGGGCAGAGACCTGTGCTCTGGACACCATAGTTCCGAGGGATTTTCTTGAGGTAGCTGTGTCTTCTACTCACCAACTACAGCTCACCCACACCACAGTATACATCTGAAGGAGTTAGTTACACAAAGTCACAATGTCCAGCCCTATCACCCAGAGCTTCCATATCGTCTGCAAACAAACTGCTGCATGGACGTCCATCACTGTTCACCATAAATCTAAGCGGGCACAGTTTGGCCATAAGGTATCAAAAAAGATGTCGGGGCAATAGGCTTCATGGGAGTAGTCTCTCCAGAATGAGGGCTTCTAGTGGCAGTGGGCCTCTCTTTTTGCTGGCTCACCAAATGAAGCCACCTGTGTAGAGGCAGCTGTAGCAGAAGAACGGAAAGCCTGGCCCCTCTCCCTTTTGTGGAGAGACATTAGGCTCAATTATCAGATCCTGTCCTGAGGGTAGTGAGAGATATAAGTGTGGGGGTGACAGAGACAGGATTCTTTTATCAGTTGGGCAGGAATTCTTTTTTTTCCAAATAAAGTAGGTTCTCAGGATAGCATCTCTTAAACTCTTTGCACTTCACTAACTCATTCTTCAAAAGTCTTCCTTACCTAAAATACAGGAAATGGACAAGGACACTGAAGTGCTGGGTTTACTGTACTGTGTCCTCTGGAAAGATAAGGAGATGACCCATAGGTCAGAAGCTCTGTGTTACTGTGTCTGAGTTTGAAAGTTGAGCTTCTGCTGGGCAGGTATGGCACAGACTCTTGAAGTGAGAAGTGACTTACAGGAGGAAACCTGGCTCTTGATTCGTTTGGCTGAGTTTTACTAGTCAAAATGCCTGTGTAAGAGGTCTCCGCTACATCTGCCTTCTTTCCTGATGATTATTGTGTGACCAGAGCCAAGGTGGTCGATGTGGATGTAGCCAGATGTTCAGCTTCTTCCAAGGCTTTGGGGCCTGTTGGCAATCCTTTCCCTAAACACTCCTCAGGTATCCCTTCTTCCTGGAATCTATCCTTCCTCTGTGCCCTCTACCTACCTCCCCTGTTTATGAGTTATTTAGCTTCTCCTCAAGTCATTCATGTGCTTATTTCAGAGCTCTCCAAACTTCCTTGTATTCCTCTCTACGCAGTTTATTGTACTTTCCTCTGAGAGCCAAGATATCCTTTTCTGTTATAGCTCACTCCCCTCCCAACTGTATGTTTCTCCTTTAAAGTACCATGCCCCCCCATAGAGCCTCCCTTTCTTCTTCCTCACCTCTTCCAAGCCATTCCTCCCTCTAAATACTCCCATCTCATCTCTAATTCCTCTCCCTCCCCCAGACCACACCAGAAAATTCCCATTCAATTTTTAGATGACTGATTATAATAATAATGGTACTTTATTCACAGATTGAATTGACAGCTGTTCCTTCATGTCCCATCCATCAAACATACTCATCTCTTACACAAGACAAAGTTTTACATGACCACAGATTGGTATTTTTCAGAACAAAACAACAATCAGAAACCCTCAGGCTTCTAATACACTGAAAAGTTAATATTTTTTGCACAGACACGAATTACACATTTTCCTCCCCACACTATGCAAATTTGATCCTAACAGTTCTTTTTAACTAAATCATAGACATAGATATGGAAATCATCATCAAACTTGATGAAGTACACAGAGGGCTTGGCTTTAACTTGGTGAATGACCTTGCCTGTCCTCTTGGAGCCATCTTCTTTGGTATATTCCACATGTTTACCTATCAGGCCATCTACAACTCCTTCTGGCTCCCTGTCTGCTGGAGGAGATGCACTGGACTCTGGCATGATACGGAGGTCGCCCTCTTTATAATCATCCAGAAGCTGGTACATGTACAGGACAGGATCTTTCTCATAGGTAATGTAAAACCAGGCGTTCATGATAGGCGCTTGGGCCAGGACCATCCCCCTCCATTCATCCTTAGAGCCATGCTCACCCTCAAACATGTGTTCCACTGCTTTGCCAATTATGGTATCAGCAAGGCGCACATCGCTGACTCGAGAAAACGACACTTTATCAGGAAGGATTTTAAGCTTTAAAATCCTCTCATCTCTGTGAAGTTCCAGTCCATAGACACAGTCTATTCCATCGTATTTCACCAGATAGAGAGAGGGGTTTATAGGCACCTGATCCAGAACAGTTCCTTTCCACTGGGTGATGGGCTCATCTCCTTCCTTCCACCCGTGAGAAATTCTGCAGCCCACGATGCTTCTTCGAGACCGGGATGAAGGTCTGTTCCTCTGCCTCTTCTGAGCAGCTTTTTTCTTCCTGATGGTTGTGGAGCCAATGTGGTGGTGAGCAACAGCTTCTCTCGTTTGCTCTCTTGCAGCTGCTTTTTTGTGAGGGGTCTTCATACCTGCAAGAGGAGGAGAGAATCTAGGGAGAAACATTCTATGCAATATTAAGGTGATGATTTTTTCCCTCTGCATTGGGAAGCCCCTGTGCACAATACTCATGTATCCAGTTGCAATATTCTATATCAAAACATGCTTGGATGCTTGCCTGCATTACCCTCTTTCCAGGAGTGTTTTGTTACACAACAGAGTTAGAGAAGGGATGGTTGTGGAAGTTGTGGCGGTTGAGAGCCAAGCAGGAGGCAGCTGTTTCTCTGTATATTTCCTGGCTCCGTTGTCATCCTAGCTGCCCGCCCCCCAGCCTCCACATTTCCCATTTGTAGCCCCATTCTCATGTCTCTATATCCCTTGCAGTTCTCATGTCTCTTACCCACTGCTCTCTGCTTTTCATCCCTCTTTTGCTGCCCATCCCCATGCTTGCTGTCTGTGCTCACTTCTTCATATTTCTTCTAAGTCACCCATTTCCTTTTGAGCTCCAACCACGAATCTGTCTCTTTTTCTGTCCACCTTTGTATAAAATCCCTGTGTTTCTTGCTCCTGCCCCGCCTCCCAAATCTCAGTTCCGAGTTTCCCTCACCTCAAATCTTTGTACTCCCTCCAATTTTTCTGCCAAGCACGAACCTATTCTTATTTTCCGGCACCCACTCCGGTGCTCACCTGCCCACTGTCTGGGTATGCAGCACTCACGTGCCCAAATCGGACACAGGACTGTTCCCTCCGCTGTAAGCCTGGAGTGAAGGATGATCAGCGGGCGAGCAGCCAAATGAGTGCCGGTGAGAGCAAAGCCAGGAGGAGTCGAAGACCAAAGCCTGTCTAGAAAAGCCGCGGGACCGAAGAAGGGAGCATCCAGGTAGTCCCTGCGCTGGGCTTCCTCGCTCTCTTCCAGGGTGTCAGAGGCAGCAGCACCTGGGCCACTTAAAGCTTCCAGCAGTCGCGGCTGCCACTGCAGTCTCCTCCCTCTTTTCCAAGCGTAGCTTCCTGCCCTGCAAGAGGCCGCCCCTTCCTGCCTAACACCGTTCAGCCACCTCCTCTCCCACTCCACATCACTGTTCTAAGCTGGGGAGGGTGCTCTTGTCCCCATCCCCTTTTGCCAAATCAGGAGTCAGATCACCACACCACCACCACACCCACCCCCAGCGTGCATGCCCGCGAACCAACACACATCCCGTCCCCGCCCAACACCTCTCCCTCAGCACGTAGGTTTCCCTCCTTCAGTTCAGGTTCCCCACCCCCACCTGCAACTCTACACTGTAAAGCCCCCAACCTCATCTGCTTTCCATCCTTCAGGAATTCGCTTTTTTTCTTACCCCATCCCCTCGTGGAGTTCTCTTTATGCACAAAACTGCCTCTCCAGTTGTCTAAGGCTAGAGGAGCTAGGATGAGAAAAAAGCCCTGCTGCCCAGTTCTTTCTTCTGTTTCGACTCAATTTATAAGTAAGTTTTGTTGATTGCTCATCTTCTTGAGGATATTACCCTCCCAGCTGCAGAAGGATTTTATGTACAACGTATGAAATTCTCAAATGTACTTAAAATCAGTTTCACCTTTTTCCTGTTCCCTTTGGCTCACCACAGAACAGCAGTCCTCATCTTTCCTTTGCTTTTTCTCTATCCTCTTGAAAGAACTTGCATCATTTTTGCAACTCAGTTGTTAATAATCTGTAAAACAACTTTAGATATTTTAAATAATACAGAACATATATGGCAATATTCTGAGTAGTGAATTCCTTCAAAATTGATATTAATTTTATTCAATCTTTTCAAAATAGAAATAAATATTAACAACAAGGCGTAATTATTTTTTATCATCTAGCACAAATCCTGTATTCAAATGTTAAGAATTTTGTAGACAAAAATTCTTAGGGTACACATACAAAAATATCCACATGTATATCTATATGTGCTTTATGACAAAAAAAAAGTTTAAATCATACTCCATGAAGGAAAGTTCTTCATAAACAAAGGACATTGAGCCTATAGTTCGCGATCCTAGAAAAGCTAAGTAATAAGGTGAACCCAAAGAAAAACATATATAGATCCTCCTGGAATTTGGAAGCAGACAAGATTGCCAGGCAAAAGTTAGGAGCCCTCGGGGTGGGGTGGAGTAGGGGGAGAGGGAGAGGGGGAGAGAGAAGGGAGAAGGGGAGGTTTGGGGAGAGCTTGGGGGAGTAGGGTGGTTGAGATGGAGGAAGAAAGGGTATGGGAGCAGGGAATAAGATATCTTAATTAAGGGAGCCATTTTGGGGTTGACAAGACGCTTGGCGCTAGAGGGGTTCCCAGGTATCCATGGGGATGTCCCCAGCAAGGACCCTGGGCAGTGGAGGAGAGGGTGCCTGAACTGGCTTTGTCCCGAAGTCAGACTGATGACTATCTTGAATATCACCATAGAGCCTTCATCCAGCGATCAATGGAGACAGAGACAGAGACTCACATCAGAGCAATGGACTGAGTTCCCAAGGTCCAGTTGAAGAGCAGAAGGAGGGAGAACATAAGCATGGAAGTCAGGACCACGAGGGCTTGGTCCACCCACTGAGACAGTGTGCCTGATCTAGTGGGAGCTCACCAAAGCCAGCTGGACTGAGACTGAATGAGCATGGGATCAAACTGAACTCTCTGAATATGGCTGACAATTGGGGCTGACTGAGAAGCCAATGATAGTGGCACTGGGATTTGATTCTACTGCATGTACTGGCTTTTTGGGATCCTAGTTTATTTGGATGTACACCTTCCTAAGCGTGGATGGAGTGGGGAGGACCTTGGACTTCCCACATGACAGGGTACCCTGCCCTCTCTTAGGACTGGAGGAGGGGAGGAGAGGGTGAGTCGGGGAGCGGGCGGGAAGTGGGAGAAGTGGAGGAAGTGGGAATTTTAAATGGTATTATTTATAAAGCATTAAAAAATAAATTAAAAGATTGCTCAAATGCTCAAATTAATATATTTATATACTTTTATCTGTTTTATTTTTAGAGTAAATCCTGGAAGAACAAATACTGACTATATACACTTCAGATTTCTTAAATTAACTCTTAAAGATACACAAGAGAAACATTCCCAAGTTGCTGCATGAATTAGTCACAGCATATTATACATTCAGTATTAAATGTCTATCCAATTCCCACATCATAGTGAACTTTTGACAGTTTTTATAAAATGGTAGTTAGGTAATCCCAATTTTAGAACAAAAGCTTTAGCTCTGTCAATCCCAACAGGCTAGGCTTGGCTACCTGCCCCCAAAATACCAATTAAAGAAACGAGAGTGAAAAGCAAAAAAAAAAGAGATTTATTCCATGTAGCCACATTTGAAAGAATAGATAATGTGATCCAGTGACCGCAAATCAATTTTGGCTTTTAATAGAGGAAGAATTGTGAAGAGGACAAGAGGCATACTTAATTATGCAGTCCTGATCAAAGTATGGTCTGGTTGATCATTGTCTCAGTTCTGGTTCTATAAGTTTTTGGTTTTATGTTTGTTTATTTGTTTGAAGCAGGGTTTCTCTGTGTAACACTCCTGGCCAGCCTAAAACTCACTCTGTAGACCAGGCTGGCCTTAAACACAGAGATCCACTTACCCCTATAAGTTATTCTTAAGAAGTCTTATGAGTTATGAGTATGAAGTTCCATCTCCATCTCTTCTGACTGATTTTAGTTTGAAGTCAATTTTGTTAGATATTAGTATAGCCACTCCAGCTTGTTTCTTAGGACCATTTGAT
>JAQHUG010000458.1:1159083-1170321 GCA_028555095.1 Dicrostonyx torquatus | reverse complement strand
AGCAGTGGGGCTCACCAAGGACCAGCTGCCATCAAAGGGGCGGGCTTCTCTGCTGGAGCCCTGCAGGTTTACACTGAACCCACCCTCGTCCAAGGCCACAGCCCTGAAGCAGGCCAATTCCCACGTGAACTGGGCCCTGGCCAAAGAGGAGTGTTGCTTAGGAACAATCTGAGGTGTGGAACACAGAAAAGCCAGGGGAGGGGAGGAGGGAGCCTCCTCATTGAGCAGAGCGTTTTGGGGGTAAAGAGTTTCTCTTACCACTCCAGTAGGACGGATCTGAAGCAGTGGGGCTCACCAAGGACCAGCCGCCATCAAAAGGGTGGGCTTCTCTTTAAAACTGGTTTTTAAAAATGATTTAAGAAATTAATGAATAAGGGTTTTCCTTTATTCTTCAAGAACACTATTCTAGCTTGATCTCTGTTGCGGTGATAAATGCCGTGGCTAAAAGCAACTGGGGAAAGAAAGGGTCTACTTGGCTTAGTCAAAGCCCATCATTGAGAGTAGTCAGGACAGGATCTGTGGAGGAATGTTGATCATTGGCTTACTCTCTTACTCTCTCACTCCCTCCTGCTCAACTAGCTAAGACCCACCTACTTAGGGATGTACCAACCACAGTGAGTATCTTCCTTGTGGGCTGATATCCGCCAGCCTGAGGACACCATGCAGCTTCGTAGCTGAAGGCTAACAATTTAGAAAGACAATAGATGAAGGTTTTGCTCCAGCCTTTCTTTTCATTTGTAGATTGCTCCAGGAGAAGTTGCTATCTCCAAAGCGGGTGAAGGAATGCAGGTGTATGTGTGCTGGGGGAGGTGCCCCGGAAAAAGGAATATGAATAGAAAAATTCCTCAAGAGGGAGGGAGCATTCAGAGCAGAAATGGTTTGAGATAGAAAAATAAACGTGAGGTCACGCTGTAAGGAAGAAAAGTCCTAAGCAGCCTTTGAATGGTAATGGTGTGAAAGCCTGTTTCTTGCTCGCATCTCCGGGGACACATTTTGGGGAAAAACATCAGTTTCTGTGTTGGGGCGACGGTCCCCGACAGTTCCTCCTACCTCAACTGGTAATCAAGAAAAGGTCTCAAAGACATGCCCCCAGGCCATGGTTATGATTTTTCAGTTGAGATCCTCTCTTCACAGATAGATTGTGTCAAGCTGACAATAAGACCTAACCAGAAGTGCCACATAGGCCTAGTCTACCACTCCACTGAATAGAACCAAATAATACTCTTGTAACAGCACACGAGTAAGTAGCCATGAATAAATAGTGGAAATGGGCAGTAAAGAAAATGAAACCTGGAGGAACCCAGAGTCTAGGAGGATTAAAAGTCAAGGGAAATGAGCAAGATATGGTGCATGCCTATAATCGCAGCACTTGAGAGATGAAATCAGGAGAGTCGGGAGTTTCAGAAAGACTATCCTCAGGTACATGGCTCAACTCACCTGACACCTAACATTCCAAGAGAATGGAGTCATCTCCTCCAAGGTGCAAATGTAAAAAGGAAAAAAAATCACAGTGTAATTTAGAAGGCTGTACCCTGCAGACATACAGCTTAAGTACATAAGAGACTAGAGCCTACACAGTAGTCTTAGCTTCAGAGAAGAAACTCCTGAATGTTGTAGCAAATCTCAATGTACTCTATAGCAAGAACCTTCTATAAAGGGTCCAACTATTTGCATCTATGATACTTAAGAGGCAGGGTGGGGGATGGTTAGAAAACCCAATATAATCAAATCTTAGGGTCCCACTAGACACCCCAAAGCATGACTTCGTTGGAGTTTTTAGTGCTTTGATAAACTTCCATGACCAAAAGCAATTTGTGTAGGAAAGGGTTTTAGTTTATCTTCTACTTCCAAGTAACAGTCCATCAATGTGGAAAGTTAGGACAGGAACTCAAGTAGGGCAGGAATCTGGAGGCAGGAGCTGAAGCTGAAGTCATGGAGGAACACTACTGATCTGCTTGCTTGTCATGGCTTGCTCAGCCTGCTTTCTTTTTCTTTTTTCCTTTCCTTTTATTGAAAATAGATTCTTTTCTCACACAGTGTATTCTAATTACAGTTTTCCCTCCCTCTACTCATCCCAGAAGCTCCCCAAACCCCCTCCCACCCAGATTCAAGTCCTTTCTGCCTGTCACTAGAAAACAAACAGGATTCTATGAGTTAACAATAAAATATAACAAAACAAAACATAATAAGATAAAACAAAAACCATAATATTGAAGTTAGACAACACAAACAAAAGAGCCCTGGGAAAGGCCCAAGAAATGGAGATCTACTCACTTGCACACTGAGGAATCCCATAAAAACGGTAAATAGGAAGACATGATATGTACACAAAGGACCTGCAGAGGAAAAAGAGAGAAGAAAAAATACAAATGAAATAAAATGAAAACTAATAAGATATTTGTTTGTTTTAAAAAAGGAAGAGCCCTGATTTGACATTATGAGACAAGAAACCTCCAAATATGCTGTTTAGTGAGTTTTCTGTTATCCATGTACTGTTGGGCATGAATTATACCCTTAAGAGTAGTTAATTTCCCCCAGTGAGGAGAAAACTAAGTTTTCATTTGTATGTGGTTATCAATTGGTGATCGATTATGGTTTAGGAATGGAAGAGTATGTTCTTTCAGATATAGGACCCCAACTGGTGTCGACCCATGCAGGCCCTGGGCATGCTACTTCTACCTGAGTTCCTATGTACATCAATTATGTTGATTTAGAGGTGTTATCCTCCTGATGTCCTCTATCCCCTCTTGTAGTAAGGAGGCCATTTGTTGGTTCCCAGCTGCTCGGCACCTCAGATCTGGAATAATCACACAGAAACTGTATTAATTAAATAATTGCTTGGCCCATTAGCTCTAGCTTATATCCTAATTTAACCCATCTCCATTAATCTGTGTATCGCCACATGGCTGTGGCTTACTAGGTAAAGTTCTATCTGGCTCCAGTGGGGGCTACATAGCTTCTCTCTCACTCTGCCTCCTTTCTCCCAGAATTCAGTTTAGTTTCCCCCACCTAGCTCTGTTCCCCTATAGCTCTGTTGTAGGCCCAAAGCAGTTTCTTTATTCATTAACCAATAAAAGCAACACATAGACAGAAGGACCTCCCACACCACCCTCTGGTTCTTACTCTTTTTCCACCACCTCTTTCTCAAGGTTCCCTCAGTTTGCTTTCTTATAGCACCTGGGGCCTGCCAGATTAGGTGTGAAACTATCCACAGTGAGAAGGACCCTCCCACATCAACCATCAATCATCAAGAAAATGCACCACAGGTGTATCCACAAGCCAATCTGTTGTGGGCATTTTCTCACTTGAGATGCCTCTCTTCCCACCTGACTGTAGCATGTGTCAAATTGACAAAAGACTAGATGGCACACAGCAAATGGCAAAGAATACCTGATGTAAAGCTACAGAGGGTATGAAGACCCAAAAATGTGAATCTATTATACCTTGTCTGAAAGGCAGAGAGTTTGAGATTTTGTTTGCTCAAAGTTGTTGACAACAAGTATGGCTACATATCCTGTCCTAGGGTGTGGTTACTTGGTGTTTTGGACATTAAGATGGCTCCACCCTGACCAAAAGAAAGAAAATTCAAGCATATTTCTGCTCCTTCTTTTGAAATAGGAGTTTTGATGCAGGGAGTGACTACCTTCAGGATACTTGGTCTAGAGTGTGTTCACTGTCTGGACAACAGAATGCTTAACTCAGGATATAGTTTGAGGCACGATTAATAAAAACTCAGAGACAGATATTGGGGTTCAACCTGAAGACCAGAAAAGAAAAGAGACCAGCCACAGCCTCTTACCTTTATCTTCAGTCCAGAAATGGTGATCCTGCCACCAGGAAACCTCAAAATGAGACTGAGACTGAGAGCTGTCTCCTCCAGTTTTATAATCCTCTCTAGTTCTGGGATTAAAGGAGTGCACCCCTACTGCCTGGTTTCTATGGCAAACTAGTGTGGCTACTGGTATTAAAGGTGTGTGTCATTGCTGCCTGGTCTATAAGGCTGGCCAGTGTTGCTGTTTTACTTTTCTGATCCTCATTAAAATACAAATGAAATGTCACTACAATTGTTGCTTGATGTCTCAAATATCAGGGAAAGTAACTGTTCTGGTTGTTCTTTGTATCTTCTTAAAACAGTCTTTTGCCTTCTTCCCCTTTTGTATTAGGGTATAAAAGTGTATGGAAAATTAAACATGGGTGAACTCAGAAGTCAGAACTCAGTATTCAGCAGGCACTGAGTTGCCTTCCCATACTATCCTATGCCTCTGTGTTTCTTTCTTATGGTTCTTCCTCCTACCTTACATTTTCTAATCTTCATGCCCCTACCCTGGAACATACAAACTTGCTGCGGCTAGGACCATGGTAGAAGTCACCCCAAAAAGGTGGCTCCTGACAAAAGGGTTCACTTTTGTGGGAGTGGAGTACTTACAGAATCTATGCTTCATCAAACTTCTGCAACTTAGTTTGATGGCAATCACATGTAGTTTTGCACAGACCTGAAGGTGCCAGACAGAAAGTAGCAGATTACTAGGATTCCGCGAGATTTCTTCCCTTTTGAATGGAGTTTGGTTCAATTCCCTCCCCCACTCCACCCATCAACACCACTATCACCAAAAAAATATAAAGATCCACTGTGTGCTTAGGCAATTATCACACCCTGGATACAAAAGAAAAAAACATCCTTTCAGAATATTCTATCTAGACCTAGTAACTTAAAGGTACCCCTTTAACTCTGTTGTACAGATTGCAAAATCAAAATCTGATGTACATATTGAAAAAAATCTTCGGCGCAGCACCTATTTGGTGAAAAATACCTGGCCTAACCTGCATTCCATTCCTCAGCTCAAAAAGAATGAACCAGAATTTTAAGGAGTGTAGCCTTGAGCAACTCACCTCCTCCCATACCTGGGAGAGTCCAACCCTCGCACTCCGTGAGACTAAACAGGATCCACTTGCCCTTGAACTTCAGTGCTCCACCTCTTCCTGTTTGAGCTTTTATAAACATACTTTTTTCTTACTCCTAAAATCAATTTTTTTGTTCTTTCTCTGTTTTTGCTGTTTTGTTAACATTTTGGGGTTTTCCCCCTCTTTCTTCTCATTTTATTTTATCCTCATTTTCTGGCCCTGAGGTTTGAACCCAATATCTCACACACATTAGGCAGTTGCTCTACATGTGTTCAATACTCACCTTCCAGTTCAGCTCAAAGAAATGTGTCGGGGCTGTGAACCCCCAGACCCTGAATTTCCTGTAAACAACTTGTTTTCCTGTGTATGCAGCTGCTCTGAGCATGAGACCCTCAAGAGTTCCTGATGGCAGGGGAGTGGTTTCTGGTTGGTTTGGCTGGGGCATGGCTATCAGTTAAGGATCCCTATATAAGCTGCCCTGGAACACAATAAAGGGGGTATTCTTGGGGAATTCAAGGATGACCCGTGTCCCCATGTCTTTGTGGCTGTGTGTGTGTGTGTGTGTGTGTGTGTGTGTGTGTTTCAATCTCCAGGCCCTTGCCTGGATTCACAAACCATCACGTAGTATAGGCACATACCGTTTAGTAGTGCGTAGCGAATAGTGCGAAAAGCAGACGTGGCTTTGCACTTTACAGAAATGAAACTTAACTCTGGTCAAAACCCAGTACTACTTGAGCTCTGGCACATATTTTTTACTTAAAGGAATGGAAGACTTCAGGCTTCCTGGTGTGTTCCCATTCACAGGTCGTGTTGCCATTCCCCCCATTCCCAGATTCTGTTCCTGTTCCCAGGCAGTATTCCCATTCACAGGCAGGCACCATTAGCAGTTCTACTCTGTACAATTTCCTCTGTAAATAGAGGAAGAAAAAAAAGGGGGTCCTGATACTACCTCTAAGTGGGCTATCTACATTGCCTGAAGTCTTGCCTAACTGGGTGTCATAGGACTGATAAGACTGTAGCCGACTCCTATAGATTCCAGCCCTCACCGTATAAAGCACCCAGATCTGAACCAGGCTTTATTTACAGAACAACCACATCAAGCCCTCCAGCGGGCATGGAGAAACCTCCACCAGAATCACTTTCAAGAGTCAGAGCTACTATTAGCAGTGATTCTGTATCCCCAAGGATACAGAAGATTCATTCTATGCACTCTGTTGCCTATAACACATGTACCTAAAGTACCAGAAAAGACTATCTCAGTCCTTTTCAAAAAATTATTCTTTGCACACTTATCCATGTGGGTATGCCATGCGTGTGTGGGTACCCACAGTACACAGAAGAGGGTGTTGGATCCCCTGGAACTGGAGTGACAGGCAGTTGTGAGGCAGTTGTGAAGGAGGCAGTTGTGATTGACATATGTACTGAGGACAAACTTGGGTCCTCTGGAAGAGAAGAAAGTGCTCTTAACCACTAAGCCAGCTCTCCAGCCTTTAAGTAATCCAATATTATGAAACTTAGAGGAATAGCAGGTCTCTCTGACTTTGAGATGATACATTCTTTGTCCAACACACAAATAACACTAAGGAAGAAACTACAGGCAAATTACAATATGGAGTCCTGTTTTTTGCTCAACAAGTTAACCTGTGAAGATATGTTGGTAAAATACTTCACCTCACCAGAAGCAACAAGTAAGAAGTGGATGATGTATCTATGCCAATAGATGTGCCAATCACATAGATAGAGGTCAGTAGTAGAGCATAGGCCTAGCACGCAGAAGCTATTAAAGGATTAAAAATTCAGTACTGTGAAAGACCACACTACCAAAAAGGATTGTGTAGCTCACAACACAAATAAATATGAAATAAATAAATATGAAAAAAGATAACATGATGTTTCTCATGATTCATGAGTCCATAATAACAGGTACCAGAAATATTGGAATGCATAAAAGGGGACCAAATAATTTGAGAAATAATGTTTTTTAAATAGCTTAAATGAAATCCAAAAAATACAAATAACAATTGAGTGAATTAAAGAAGACAATTCACAACCCAAATGAGCAGTTCAGTCTAAAAGATAACAAAATGGAAATCTTGCAATAAGCCAGATTTAAAACACAATTGAATGCCTCAACAATAGGCATGATAAAGCAAACGAATTTCAGGGTTTGAAGAAATTTGCCAAAATATTACATTTTGACGGCAATAAGAAAAAAACATTGCTATTTGGCCATAAAAAGAAAATCCTATTCTTTTCAAGAAAATAAGTGGAATTGAAAGACAATTTGCATGAAATAAAGCCATAAAAATAAATTTAGCCTTACAGACTTTCCTTCACATATGGTGGAGTTAAAATTAATGATCTGAAAGTAGAAGAGGGACAATTAGAAGGACTATTGGAAATTGGGATAAAATCCAGAGGATGTGGAAGTATGCAGGGAGAGGGTAGGTGAAGAGACAGTAGATACAAATGCATTATAGATGCATATGTATGATGAAAATGCCTCAGGCAACCTGATTAATTTGTACAACTAGAATATACTAAGACATAATAAAACTATCCTTGTATGCAATTGTTATGAAGTCCACTTGTTTGTTAACAACCATTTCATCTTTCATTTGTCTACTGATTACATAGCATATAAATGTCCATGGATAGTGTGTTCAGAAATATAGTCTTATGTTCAAGTTCTCTGAGACAATTAAAGGCAACAGCAGTAACCTATAATTGGGGAGGGGTGGTTTCTAGACTTCTCTAATCAACAGTTCAAGAGGGAGAAGTGTTTCCCATACCTAGCACTGGGAATTTTATTGGATAGTTTATGGTTCTTAGAGTAGTATTAACATTCCAAAAGATGTAACTAACACTGTGTGTGTGTGTGTGTGTGTGTGTGTGTGTGTGTGTGTGTGTAAAGCTATATACTCACATCTAATAATTCAGAGCTTGGATCAACAAATAAGAGAATATACAGGTGTCTCTCACTGAACCCAGAGCTCACCAATTCAACTAATCCAGTTAGCCAGCTTGCCATGGGAAAACCCTGCCTCTATTTCTCAAGTCCTAGGATTATAGGCAGGCTGCTAGAAATACAGCTTTTATATGCATGCTGGTGATCCAAAATCTGTTTTTACACTTGTACAGTAAAAGCGTTATCCATTGAGCCACCTCTTCAGCACCCATTTGTGTAATTTTTTTGGCATAAGCACTCCTAGCTTTTCTAGCAACTCCCTGAGTTGTATCCCAGAGGTTCCAGTATGACGAGATTTCATTTTTATTTGATTCTATGGAGCTCTAAATTCCTACTCGGACTTTTTCAATAGACCTCCATCCACTGTATGTACTCTTCATTCTTCAAATACTTCTGTAACGTCTATTACTATTGATTTCCAATCTTATACCACTATGACCCTATAAAACATTCAATGTTATTTCAGTTTTGTGCTTAAAGACCTGCCTTGTTAGCAAGAATGTGTTCTGTTTTAGGGAGTTTGTAGGCTACTTAGATGAACATGTATTTAGTATCTGGACTATTCTGGATCCATTAAGTCCATCCCTTCTATATTGTACTTTAACTTTGCCAAGTCTAGACTTTTAGATTGGTTGAAACTTGTGGAATGTTTTCTGGTTCATTGAATTAGGTCTTATAGATTCACCCCTGTTCATCTTTCCTTTTAATTAAATTTCTTCTTTCCTGTCTTGTTGTGATTGTTCCCACTCTGTATAAGGCTTTAATATCATCTTAAGAATAACTCATCTTAATTTGTCCTTATCCTTAAGCATTTCCATTTTTGATAGTTTTATTTTTTAACAAAATATAATATAGTTACATAAAATGAAAACCATCATATCAAAGTTGGACAAGGCAAGCCAACAGAAAATTAAAAGAGTTCCAATAGAAGGCACAAGAATCAGAGACCCACTTGTTTACACATTCAGGAGTCCTATAAAAATACAAACTGAAAGCTATTGTATAAATGAAGAGGACCTGGTTATGCTAGTTTTGAAAGATAGTCTTGCTGGCTACAGCAATCTTAGTTGATAGCTATTTGCTTTTAGAGTTTAGTATGTATTTTTCTGTAGCTTACTGGCTTTTATTGAGATACCTGATGATACTCTGATGTATTTTTAAACATAAGTTTTCCATTAAAGTTTTGGAATTGTTATTAAGACTGTGTTCAGTATTGACACATTGAATATAATGTGTTATGGAGAGGTTCTTTTCTGATCTTGTCTAGTTGGGGTTCAAAATGTTTCCTGTGATTAAATGTCCAACTCTTTCTCTAGATTTTGGAAATTTCCAGTATTGTTTCTTCTTTTTTTCATAATTTCGCCAAATAGCATCCCTAGACCAAATGTTCAAACAAATGAATCTTTAGGGGATATTTCACCATTAAAACCACAATATAACTTCAGTGGTAGTTGCCAAAGATGTACTGAATCTTCCTGAGTACTGGCACTATAGAAACAGCAATCCAGAGAGAGACTGAGTAGGATGTAGACTTGTGACCAAGAACTCTATACAACATTGGAGAAGAGATGTTTTGGGGCAGTGCTATCTGTGGAGACTGTAACAAAATGTAGTATAGCAGCAGCTTAAAGATGAGATTCTCCATTGTGCCCCCAAACTAGTTAGACTGAAGTATGATAGAAGGTACCACTGCCATTGACTAGGTGATCAGTAAGCATGAGCTGAGAAGTGTGCTGAACTTGAAACAGTCTCACTGATACATGCAAGCATTCTCAGACAAGAACCATGGAACATTGGTAAAAAGATCCAAGATCCAGCTGAATTCGAACACACAGTGACAAATGTAAATATAAATGTGGGCACACCTTCCACACCCTATCAGAGCACCAAGCCCAGGAATCCCCAACATGGAAAATGTGATGACCAGTACACCAAAGAGAAGGCTCTAACAGCTAAGTTCAGACTTGAGAATTAACTAACATTAGTTTGCAAAAATGCACACACACACATACACCACTATAAATTACATCCCCCCAAAGTACCGTAGTGCCTTGTGTGTGTGTGTGTGTGTGTGTGTGTGTGTGTGTGTTGGAATCTTTGTGTATGCACATGGCAAGTGCAGAGCTCAACACTGAGTGTCCTAGTTCAAGATCTCTCACTTAAAACCAGAGCTCACTGATGTCAGTGAGTTTCAATGGCCAGCTATTACTGGTGAAATAAGTGACATACACAAGTAACATTTTCTGTATATTAATGCCAAGATTGCTGTCAAACTGATGATTCTGTTTTAGTGGATTCAGATTACCTCTTAAATAGTAGTGAGGATAGTAAACTCAAGGAATGATAAAGTCATAGAAAGACACATAAAATAAAACAAACAAAATGGACAGGAAGGAGGAAATTAAGAACTGGAGGACATATCCATTCCAACAGCTATGTAAGACACATGAAAGAAGCACACTCACAAAATGAGAAAAGAAGCTGCTATGAGGGTCCCACAAACTTACAGGTCCTCAGTACCAGAAACTAAAGATGAGATAGTTAAATACAAGAGAAAATTTCAGGATCCTACTTTTATTAAATTTTCAAAGTAATTTATGCAGCCAAAACACTCATTCACATAATATAAGATAAATTACGTTGAAATTTTAATAAAATGTGTATGAAAACATTGGCATTGTGGGAGAACAAATTTAAAACAAGGAAGATAAATTAACAAGGAAATCAAGACTCTGAAAAAGACCCAAATAACAGAAGTGCTGGAAATTAAAAAGTCAATCAACACACACACACACACACACACACACACACACTGTAGAGAGCACCACACCACCAACAGATAAGATGAAGCACAGGAATGTCAGGAATGGAGAGCAAAATTAAGTTGAATAGGACGAGGTTGAGTAATGCAGTAATGCATTCTGCCTTATATAAACAAAAGATTAATAAAGTTCCATGTCTAAAACTTTTAAGAAGTCTGGCATGCATTCCAGTTGTTATTCTGAGACTACATAGGGTAGAAGGAGATAAGATAAAAATCAAATGGTATAAACAATCTAGTTAATGTCACTTTATTGGAAACTTTCCCAACACTACAAAAAGAAATAGTGACCTAGAAGAAACAGACGTGTAAGGTTTAAACCTCTACATAAGTACAACTAGAAAAACACCTCTCTCCCCATCTCCCTTTTGCCCACCCCCATCCCCATTCCTATCTCCACCCCCATCCCCACTCCTGTTCTTCCAGATTTTGCCTGGTAGTCTTGTTTGCTTCCGATATCCAGGAGGATCTATATATGTTTTCTTTGGGTTCACCTTGCTATTTGGCTTATGCAGGCTTGTGAGCTATAAGCTTAATGTCCTTTGTT
>JAQHUG010000458.1:1143849-1157860 GCA_028555095.1 Dicrostonyx torquatus | reverse complement strand
GGGAGGGCCTGGGACAAGGAGAGAAAGTGTAATTTTAAATTTTATTAAAAATAAAAAAAGAGGGAAAAAAAAGAAAAAAACACCTCTCCATACAAATAGTAACAAAGAACAGCTTAAGGCAATTCATACTCAAAGACATATTATAGGGAGGAAGAACAAAGACAGTTTTAATTATGACAGCACAAGGAAAAATATTCTTCATGAGAGTTATGAATGAACAAAGGAGAGATGGTAAGAAATACATACTGCTCAAATGATAAGCCAACAAACTATTAATAAGTAGAAGAAAGGAATAACGAATAAGAATGTAACCAACCAGAAAAATGAACCAATAAAACTATAGAGACAAACAAACCTCTTTTTTAAAATATTTATTTATTTATTATGTATACACTATTCTCTCTGTGTGTATGCTTGCAGGCCAGAAGAGGGCACCAGACCTTATTATAGATCGTTATGAGCCACCATGTGGTTGCTGGGAATTGAACTCAGGACCTTTGTAAGAGCAGGCAATGCTCTTAACCGTTGAGCCATCTCTCTAGCCCCAGACAAACCTCTTTTAAGAAAATACTAAAATATAAAATTACATCATTTCTTCTTCATCCTTTCTCACTCAAACCCCTCCAATGTATACCCACTTCACTCTCCAAATCATGACAGCCTCTTAAAAATAACCTTAGTTTCAACTTGTCAATTAAAAGATGCATCCGATTAGGTTAAAACCTAGAATCAGGCCAGCAGGTTAGCTCAAAGTGCAAAAGTGCTTGCCTTGCAAGCCTGACCTTTTAAGTTCAATCATCAGAACGAATATTAAAGAGCCAGATGTAATGGCATATCTCTATAATTCTATCACTCCTATAGCAAGATGGGAGGTTAAGAAGGATGAATCACTGAGAAGATCATGGGCTAGTTCCCCTGGAGAATGTAGTGTGGCAGAAAGAACTAGAGAAAACCTGCCCCAAAACAGATGAAAGGAAAGATTCAACTCCTGTTTTTATAATTATTCTTTATTGCAGAGAATTACATATGTGTATGGAATTAATATAATCATACCCTCCAATTTTCCCAATATACCCCTGACAAATCTCCGTCACAACTTGATGTTCCCCTGCTCTTTGAAATTCATGAAGTCCTACATGAGCATGGCTAGGGAGCCGATCACTGACTCACAGGAAGCCTCCATACATGTGACCCCCAACGCACATCATATACATACATAGTAATAATAAAATTTAAAAGAATTAAAGGAAAAGAAATGTCTGTAAAGAAGTGTTATATTCAGCTATCTCATCTTTTGGTGAAGTGAGAATTTCCAATAATACACTCTGACTGTTTTGTGGCCATAATCTCAAATAGGATTTACTATTTTTATTTATTATTTCAGATGATGCTAATGTAAGAAGACAAAATGATTAAACAATTCCAAGGAGTGAATGAATGTCAAAGACTTCTACACATGAAAGGAACTAACTACCTGAATAAAAGAAACCCCTATTTTTGTCAGCTACACCTCAGACAGGAGATTAACACCTCGAATGCACAATAAAAATATCAAAATCCAAATCATTCAATTAATGACTAAGCCAGTCATTCAAAGACTAAGTAGCTCAGTGAAAAATATAAATGTTCAATATTTTATGAGTCTTCATCATCCTTAGTTATCAGGAAAATGCTGATTAAAATATATTAATATTCCACCTTACCCTAATCAGAATGTCTATTATCAAGAAAACAAGTGACAACTGGGTTTATGAAGGATGTAGGGAATATAAATGCAAACTTGTTCATCTGCTATGGAAATTCTTTTAAAAAAAACCTATATGACCCAAAAATTCCACTGTTGGGTATGTGTGTGAAGAGTTGGAAGTCAACATTCCATATCCATGTTTATTTCTGTGCTATTCATAGTACATAGGAAATGGAACCAGCCTAGATATCCAACCTTGGATAAATGAATTTTTAAAATGTGGCACACAATAAATTTTATTTAGCAGTAAAAAAAATGAAATCGCCACTTGCATGAAAATAGATGGAAGTAGAAATTATTATGAAAGTGTAACAAGCCAGGTTCATAAAAAACAGGTGGTGCATATTCTAAATCAAAGAGAATCTAGATTTAAATGTGTGTTAATACATTTTCTGAAAGTATCACTTGCCTTCAAAAAAACTGAACATTTTCTAAACATTGCAACTAAATTAATAATATGCTTCAGAATGATTTAAGATTATATACTTACTTACCCTGCTATGCTACTGTGTACTCAGCCTGTTTAAGTTTAACCTGCATTTAAAACCATGTAACAAACCTTAGTACGTCTTGGATTTCCCATACAATCAGTTTATAAAACCTAAGCTAAATCCAAAGCATTAACCTTAAGTTATATACTCTTCCATGCACTTAACCCAGAATAATATATGTATGTGTGCATGTTGTAGTAATCATTTGCTCAAAGCAGCCAACAGAATGGATGCAACCTTAAACAAAACCCATTAGTGTTGGAGGCACCATGTGCATACATACACTGATAACATCTGTTTGCAGTTCTGAGTGCTATTCTGGGTCAGTTGAGGGTCAGAAAATAATCTCTTCCCTTGTAAAATTCAGTTAAAGATTTCTGGTTTGTTTATTTTTTTTAAATCCTTCATTCCTTTCCTGAATCATGTTTTCTGTGCTGTTCAATAAATACAAAGCAAAGCCCTTTGTTGGGATCAGGCACAACACAAAGGCACTACAGACAAGCAATAGGGAAAGATAAGATAAAACACAATAGACAGGTTACAAACAGGCCAGTAGCCACAAACTACAGACAAATGGCACACAGGGAGAGAAGTGCAGAATTCAAATTTGGGGTCACTCTTAGTCAAATCACCTTAAAAGGAAGTTTCTGGCTTCATTCCTTAAGGCAAACTAGATACAACGTGTAGAGGTAATGCAACTATGCAGGTGTAGAATTGATTTGAAGAGAAGACTAGGGCTAGGGAAAGCCAAGAGGGTAAGGACACACATGTGACATGAAAACAGAAGAGGAGGGTATTTGGAGAATGGAAGGAGTCTGCCAAGTGTGGGGACATTAGGGATGGTAGAGAACACTGGAGCGATGGGACCAATAAAAAAATTGTTATACAATATTTGTATGAAGATAGTATCATAAAGTTCACTACTTTGCTAATTTTAAATAAAAAAGAGTTTGCTTCCAATATAGTCTTGCCTGCGCAGTGGAGCAGCTTGTAAATCAGTCTGCAGATAGCACCAATGTCACCCAGGCCTTCTTTTAATGGTAGTAAAACCAGAGAAGTATATTCTTTCTAACATCCTTGAATTCCCTAGACTTCTTTAAGTGGGGGATTGGAAAGCTTTTAATTTGAACCCTGAAATATTTCTGCTAAAAGTAGTATTACATAGTCTTGACTGCTTTAAACTTTGATCCTGTCTTAGACTCTTGGTAAATGTAAATGCTCCACTATGTGATTCTATAATAAAATTAATTTATCAGCATATGAAAATTATGTTGTCTTTTGAAGAATTGAAACAATCTATGACTTTTTGTAACTGTGTATGCATGTGAAGGCATACCCACTCGTTTTTTTAATATTACAAAAGTCTTCCTTTCCCTGAATAGTCAAGGCAAGGAACATGGCTATTGTATCGAGTCTTTATTCCACTTGTCAAGTTGATTTTCCGTATCACGATACAACCTGGACTTCTTCTTTATCACCACAATAAACTGAACTGATGTTGCTCACAACTGTACTGCATTCCAGCTTTGTTCCTATTCCTTGAATATGAATGGAATTCTTAATTGAGAAAGTCCTAACCCCTGAACTTTAACTGGATGTTCTAGTTTCTTTTCTATAGATTTATATAGCTACAAGACCAGGTCAAAGTTCATCACTGAGACAAGTCAAGCCAGGAACTTAAGGCAAGAACTTAAAAGCAGGCCTACTTGCTCTTTCACACAGCATATCCTTCAACAAAGGAACTCACTTCACAGCTAAAGAAGTACAGCAGAAATCATGCATAATGCTGTTTGCTAGCTGGCTCACAGACCACCTTATACTCAGCCAGTTTTCCTATACAGTTCAGATGACCTTGGGCCTGGACTATATATGAAAGCAGGCTGTGCAAATGAGTAAACAGCAGTCTTTCATGGATTTTGCTTTAGTTCCTACCTCTAGGTTCCTGTCCTGATTTCCTTACATGATGAAATGTAATGTGTAAGCCAAATAAACATTTCTTCTGCATATTCCTTTTGATCATGGTGATTATTAAAGCAGCAGAAATCAAACTAAGATCACTATATTTGGAAGGAATACTGTGCCTATTACATCAGAGTGTTGGTGACATTCACAGTAAATGTTAGTAATTGCTCTGGCATTCTTGTTTCTCAGCTGGTGAGAGGTTTCAAACAGTCTCGTAGGTGAAGACTTCCCCATCTTCCTCATGTCTTCAACATGTTTCCTATATTTGTATCCTGCCTCAATTAAAGGTACTAGAGTACAGGAGAAGGTGCTCAGTGATAATGCAAAACCTTGAAATATAGGACTTTAGAATTAAGAGAAACAAAGAACATTAACACTGAGCACTTAATGTTTAAGTAGGGAAATTGAACTACCCTCCTCAGAATACTATAAGCAAATAAGCAAAAACACAGCCCAATTTCAAAATCCCACAGTCTTTAAAAATTTCAGGTTCTCTTTAAGAATTCAACCTCTCTTTAAAAGTCCAAAATCTCTCTACTGTGGGCTCCTACAAAATGAAAGAAAATAAGTTACATATTGCTTTCCAGGAAAAGATCAGGGCACAATTACAATCAAATCAAAGCAAAAACAACATTCAGAAATGTAGATCAAGTCTGTCACTCAGTGCTTGGAAACTGAGGCTTCCTTATGTTCTTCTAGGGCTTGGGCAGCTTCACCTGTCCAGCTGTGCCTTCCACAATACAAGCAGCTTGCCTTGTAATGCCATATCTGCTCCACTCCAGATCTGCCACTGTTCTGACATCTCTACTATGCTGGTGTCTTCACTGAAATTGAGGCTGCACCTTCACTAATGGCCTCTTCTAGTTTCTTCATTGACTCCAACTCTGCTTATGATGTCAAGACTCAGCTTTTCCCAATGACCCCCTCAACTTGCAGCTTCCATGATGTCAAGAGCAGAACCATATAGTACACTCTTACACATTTTGAAGTTCAGCTCTAGCCTGTTCTGGACCATATCTCCTATGGGCTGACCCTGAAGAAATACTTTCCTGAATTTCAACTCAATGATGTTAGTCTCTTATCAGATAAATCACAGGTGAGTTTCTTCAGCCCCAAATGACAAGAAACCAAAATTTCTTAATTAAATATAACAAATAATGTCTGTGATAGAGTCTCTGCTTCCCTCTGAAACTTCACAAATCAGGCCTCATTATCTGCATTTCTCTCAACGCTCTTATCATATAAGCTCCCATAGACTAGCCCATTAAACTGTGAGTATTCAATGGCTTTTACATCTTAAAGTTCCATCCACTTTCCCAATCGTCCAAAAAACAACATGATCAGGTCTGTCACAGCAATACTCCATGTTCTTGATACGAATTTCTATATTAGCTTGCTTTCTCTTTGTGTGCTAGAACAATGACCAAAAACAATGTGTCAAGAAAAGGGTTTATTTGGCTTGCACTTCCAGATCAAAGTACATCTTTGAGGAGACTCAGAGCAGGAACTCAAGTAGCAGCAGAGGCAGGAATCATAGAGGAATGCTGTTTGCTGGCTTGATTCCCATTATTTGCTTAGTTTGCTTTCTTATACAATTCAGGATCACGTTTCCAGGGATGCTACTACCCACTGTAGGCTGGATTCTCTTATCTCAATCATTAATCAAGAAAGTGCTCATAGCCTATCATAGTGACTCATGCCTCTAATCCTAGTGTCTGAGAGCAGAGGCAGGTGAATCTCTGAGTTCAAGACCAGACTTGTATACAGAACAAGTTCCAGGACAACCAGAGACACACAGCGAGGCCCTGTCTCAAAAAGAAAGAAAGAAAAAAAGAAAGAAAGGAAGGAAGGAAGGAAGGAAGGAAGGAAGGAAGGAAGGAAGGAAGGAAGGAAGGGAGGGAGGGAGGGAGGAAGGAAGGAAGGAAGGAAGGAAGGAAGAAAGAAAGAAAGAAAGAAAGAAAGAAAGAAAGAAAGAAAGAAAGAAAGAAAGAAAGAAAGAAAATGAAAATGTTTATCAGTCTTGCCTACAGGTCAATCTAATGGAGGCAATTTCCCCATCAATGTTCTGTCTTTCCAGATTACTCCAACTTGTGCCAAGTTGACAAAAACTAACCAACACACATGTCAAATTTGAGAAAAAGTTCAGTGTGCTGCCAAGAAGATTTATTCTTCAGAGTGTGTCATTTAACACTAGTGTTTCCCTGCTTAATTTTTATCCAAAGACCTGTCTATTACTAAGATTACTAGGTAGGGTACTAACAGTGTATTGTGATTAATCTGTGGTTTAGATATAGTATTTTATATTTTATGAAATTTGGTGTGACTTTGTTTGATGTGTTTACAATTTTAAAAGGGAAGGATGGGTTCCACATTCATTTTATGAAGCCAGTATTACCCTGATACCAAAACTAGGTAAGGACACAACTAAACAATAAAATTATAGGCTTCTTTTCTGAATGAACATATGTGTGTGTGTGTTATCCTCAATGAAATACTTATAAACTGAATTTGACAACAGTAAAAATATATTTCCACTCAAGTTGCTTCCATTCAAGAAATGTTAAGATATTTCAACATACATAAATCAATAAACATAATAGAGCACATAAATAGAACCAAAGACAAATATCACAAGATCATCTCAATAGTTACAGAAAAAGCCTTTGATAAAAATTAGCATTCCTTTATAATAAAAGCCTCTGAGGAAACCAGGAAGAGAATAATTATGCTTCAATCCAGTAAATGGTATATATGACAAAGCTATAGTTAATACTATACTGAGTAGAAAAAAACTAAAATCATTTCCTGCACTATTAAAGTGCTTCACATAATGTCTGAAATCTTAGCTAGAGCAATAAGGCAAGAGAAATAAATACAACCAGGAAAGTAAGAAATAAAATTATTGCTTTAAAACCTTTAATAAACAATTTACAGATATTCATTTTTAGTGTAATTTAGTGGAGTTTCTATTGGTGGAATAACATGATGTGGCTGCTGCAGGGTCAATAGTGGAATCTACAACCATTTGCATTCATGCCTGTCACCTCCCAATCTTCTTCAAGGCTTCTGGCACAGTCACTAACTAGCCTTCTGTGTCTCCGTGACTAGAGTTGAGACACAGATAAGATACGGATCAAGGACCCAGGGCTCCTTAATAATCTTTACTTTGATTGAAATCTTTGGAAATATCTTCAAGAAAACATACAGACTTGTTTTCTGCCTTTG
The DNA here is from genome assembly GCA_028555095.1 of Dicrostonyx torquatus. Lineage (NCBI taxonomy): Eukaryota > Metazoa > Chordata > Mammalia > Rodentia > Cricetidae > Dicrostonyx > Dicrostonyx torquatus. The sequence goes on along the minus strand of JAQHUG010000458.1, from coordinate 1,150,435 downwards.
GATAGAAATAATAGGTTTGGGTTATCTTTAAACAGCAACACAATAAGTGGACATCCTTTGGGTATGTAAACAGTCAAGAATCCCAGTAGATTATTTTGCATATAGGACTGCTCTTGAGCAGTTTTAAGATGACTTGGAGTCAAGATATCTGACTATTTCAGGGTCTTCTCTGTGTACAAGGTCTATAGGCCTGTTTCTCTGGGGGCATGGGTAAACCTAACATAACACAGTACCTTGATTCAATAGGACTGCTTAAAGACCATAGCTGAGAAGCTATAGAAATAATTTACATGACACTACAGATTTTCCAGCCAACAGCATATTTGGCAGGCCTATCATACAAGGCACAGGTGAATAGAACTTCTTCAAGATCCCAGGAAAGATGTTTCTTATGATAATGCTGTGGTCAAATGATCATAATCAAGTCAATTCAGGGTTCAAGGTATTTTTTTGTTTCTGTGAAAGAAGCACATTTTTATTTAAACTGTTCTCAGTATTGTTTGAAAAATCATGAGTTTTTTTTTGAAAAAAAAAACGCCTGCTGGTGTTTTTACAAAGAAGCACGGTTTCTATAAACTAAGCCAATCATCGCTAGGGGAATTGTGAGTTTTCATGCAAATATCACATGCTGCATTCTGTGTTAAAAACCACATTTTCATGAAAACGTTTTAGCTTTCTTAGTAGAATCCTGAATTTTCTTGCAAGAAACTCATGATGTTTTATGCTTAAGAAGCACATTTCTTTTAACTTTTCTAAGCTTAGTTAGCAAAAGATTTCTTGAGAAAAGCACATGTGTTTCTCTCTGAAGAGAAGCAGGATTCAGGCTATTTCTGTGCCTGCAACTAACACCATGGTTGGATTCCCTGGCACCTTCATGAAAGCTGCCTTCTCAAAGCAGCCACCCTCAGCTGTTGACTGCATCATAGGTCATCAGCCTTTTACCTGGACCTACAACACAGAAATCCACTTTGATGTTTTAATGGCTACCAAATTCTTATCGTTGTTGAGGGAAGATATTGGCAGAGCTGTTCTACCATCCTCCTTACACCACTGCTACATATGTGACTTTCTAACATGCATAATATCCCACTCTTTTAGAAATCTTCTGCGCCTCATTCATGAAGCCATAAATCAAAACGATAATCCCCACCATGCCCCATAATGATGGAAACACAATCATTGAACTGTATAGGCAGAGTATTCAGTGTACTAGATAGTTGACATAGTCACAATGCAGGTAGAGTAAACATTGATATTTATTAAGCTAATATGAAAATATTAGAAAGATTGACTCTTCTTTTTTAGCACTGTTGTGCCCAGATTGCAACCCCTAGAGAGAGACTGCCAGAGAGGCCCAGACTGTAATAACCAAGGTTTAGTCAGCATAATACAAACATGTTTGGAACCCCTGTCTACTGACCCTGTTACAGCGAGGTAGAGAGATGAAGGGGTGTGGTCCTTTGGCTTGTGACCACACCCTGCTGCCACCCCTCAATTAATTAAGGGGGCCGGGTCACCAAGTCCCAGGAAGGGTATAAATATGGCAACCCACGTGGAAAGCTCTCTCTCTGCGCGGATCGCCGACCTGCCTGGCCTGCCTGCGTCTTCAGAGGAGCTCTGTCCGGTATTGTAACCTGTGCCCTTATTAAATTGTGTGTCTCAAATAAACTCCCACAGAGAGAGGAGTTGTAGCTCCTCTGTGGGGTAAGCTTTTAAAGGCATAACTACAAAGAGGCTTTTTGAAGCTGCTTTGGCATAGGTGCAAGAACTTTTGCTCCCTCCCATCCTGCTAAGTCAGCTTTTTCCTTGTTCTTAGAGCAAGGCCACTGTTCCTGAGTTAGGCCACCTTTATCAGCCTGTACCAGGTGACTGGCTGGGCTGAGCTAAATGACCTTGTGCTCAGAATCTCCTGGGTGGGAGAGGGGAAGGCCACTATCTTCCTGGGAAACATTCTGTTTGGAAATTTCTTTTCACCCCTTTGAGAATAAGGAGTGAGGGTTCTACAGCACTTGTTTATTTAGTGTGTGCGGCACATGTGATATGTTACACTTAGGGAGGTCAAAGAACAACTTTACAGGAATCAGTTCTTTCCTCTCCTCTTTTCTCCTCTACTCTTCTCTCTCTCCTCTCCTCTTCTCTCCCCTCCATCTCCTCTCCTCTTTTCTCTCCCTCTCCTCTTCTCTCCCTCTCCTCTCCTTCATCACCATTATAGACCATTGTCATCACTCTTGAGTACCTTACAGAACTTAGTGTTAAGACCCTTACCTTGATGTGAACCCTGAGAACTACAGTAGAACCCAGGCTCTAATAGATAGTCCTATACCTGTGTACATAGAAGCATCACTGAGGGAAAGTTGGTTAGGTAGAGGAGAAACTGGAGGGAAGGACTGGGGATAAATTTGATTAAAACACTTGACATACCTATCTGGAATTCATAGACAATGAAAATATAATAAAAATAAGAAATAAAATAAAAATTTTAATTCCATATGCATTAATTATTCACTTTTATAATAAATGTTGAAAAAATAATATCTATGTAATATTAAGCCTTCTAATAAAAAACTTTGAGAATCTCCCTAACTCATTTTATTCTGTGTGCTCATAATTATTTGTACAAATATACACACATATAGCCTTGCATTTTTCTTCTAAACTATTTTCTGATGTCTATATTGTTGACTTATTTCAAGTTTATTGTCTAACAAAGGTTATAGAATTTGTCTGACAAGGACTCTTTTATCTAGAAGAAAGCAATGGGTCTTTTAATTCTACAATAACAAAGCTTCAGATACAGCATAGAAAGGAAAGATTATAATAAATAGACAATTTGTAGGAGTAGAAATACTGCTGCCACATTTCCAGATTTTCTGCTTCTTCCCAAGGATTCCTGAAATGACAAGAAAGAAAATAAGATTTCTTTGTAGACAGTGACCCTTGGCAAATGGCAATTGAGTAACATGTAAAGATAGTCATAGCCAGGAGTGAGAAATGCTGCATCATGGTTAATTTTAGATGTTACCTCAGTTGGTTTTAGGGTTATACAACCAGCAGATAAAAAACTGTGTCTGCTTACCTCTGTGAGAATTCTTCCAGAAAACAAAGACGGACCTTTGATTCAATGTACTAAATACAGATGATCTTCCCCAATCCAATATTATTTCAGGGTCCAGAGAAAACAAAAAGATCAAAGAAAAACAAGCTTTCTGTCCTCTGGAACTAAGGTATGCACTCATCTGACTTTGGACAGATGAGCTCTAGATTTTTCTAACTTAGATGTAATTCTAACCTCTTGGTTAATTCCTATGGAGAATATTAATTGGTATCAAGCATGGTTCCATAGAAACTTAATTTTAAGGGTATTTTGAGGTGGCCAGCAGTCACCTAATTGGACTTAAGACCTGCTCAATAGGAGAAAATTTATGCCTGGCACTGTAAGCTACCTATAGCTGGTGAAGTTGTGGAACCTAGAATAGAATCTCTTACTGCTTCTGTACTGGATAGTTTTATATAAACTGATACAGGCTATAGTCACCTGAAAGGAGGGAGCCTCAGTTGAGAAAATGACTCCATAAGATCTGTATAGAAGCCTGTAGGACATTTTCTTAATTACTGATTGATGTGGAAAAGCCCAGCCCATTGTGGGTGGTGCCATTCATGGTCTAGTGGTCCTAGGTTCTATAAGAAAGCAGTCTGAGCAAGCTGTGAGGAGCAAACCAGTAAGCAACATCCCACTATGGCCTCTGCATCAACTCCTACTTCCAAGTACTCAACCTAGTTTGAGTTCCTAACTTGGCAGAATGGAGTATGATTCAGAATATATATGTCAATAAGCCCTTTCCTTCCCATTTTGCTTTTGTTCATAGTTTTTCATCTAAGACAGCTATAATTTCATTTTTATTGATTTTACTGAGCTTTACATTTTTCTCTGCTTTCCTCCCTGCTTCTCCCTACCACTTCAACCCTCTCCCATATTCCCCATGCTCCCAATTTACTCAGGAGATCTTGTCTTTTTCTACTTCCCACGTAGATTACATCTATGTAAGTCTCTCTTAGTGTCCTCATTGTTCTCTAGGTTCTCTGGAATTGTGATTTGTAGGCAGATTTTCTTTGCTTTATGTTTAAAAACCACTTATGAGTACATATGGTAATTGTCTTTCTCATTGTGATGTTTTCTAGCTCCATCCATCTAATTTCTAACCGCATTCTAAATATTTATCCTTATATGTACTAATAAATGTAGCTTTTACCCCTTATCAAGGAAGTGTAGTAGGAGAGGGAGTGGGCTGTGTCCCGCCGCCCAGCTAGCTTGACTTCCCAAAATAATCACACAGAAATTGTAATAATTAAATTACTACCTGGCACATTATATCTAGCCTCTTCTTGGCAATTTTCAGTTCCTGATCTAACCCATTTCTACCAATTTGTATAACACCACAAGGTCCTGGCTTACCAGGAAATATTGTAACCAGTGTCAGTCTCAGACAGTAGCTTCATGGCGTCTGCCACACTACCTTCTTCCTCTCAGAATTCAGTTCTGCCTTCCTTGCATATCTAAGTTCTTCCCTATTAAAAGGCCAAGGCAGTTTCTTTATTCAACCAATGAAAGCAACACAAATACAGAAGGACCTCCTACACCATTTCCCCTTTTCTGTTTAAACAAAAAGAAAGGCTTTCACTTTAACATAGTAAAATTACATATAACAGGTAGCAAGCAAGAATTACAGTTGCAATATTTATATCTACTTTATCTTGTATCATAACTAAGGAAAACTGTAACTATATATATATATATAATATTACTTAAGTAAACAGGAAGTGCATTATAAGCAATTTCCAAAACTCTAGAAATGACAGAGACATCTCACTTCCTGGACAGTCACCCAAAATTATTCTGTACTGTTGGGACATCCATCTTCAGCCTACAGGCCCATAGTATCCAGCAGACTTTTTCATGAAGCAGGAAATTTCAAAGGCAGATCAGTCACTTTCTTCTGTATCCTGTAGAATATCTTGCAGACCCTTTCATGAATCAGGAACCCTGAAGGAACATCTCACCTTTAAGCAAGTTTAGCAGTCCTTTCTCTGTGGGTTCTTTGTGTCCAATTTATACAACAGTCCAGGAAAGAACAGTTTCTTGTTCAAATGGCTAACCAAATCCATAAGGAGCTTCTTCGATGCCCATTTTCATCTTGAAGTAGTTGGTACTGCCAGGAGCAGACGTGCCTCATTGTCATGAAAAGTACTAAGTTATTAAAACATTTTAAATGCCATATTCTGTAGTCATTGAAAGATATGAAGAATAACTATCTGAAATATATCTATGCACATCTAGAAAATCTAACATGATTACATACTTGACTATTAGTGATGATTATCCTTAACAACCTACAGTTCCTAATTATACATTACATTTTTAAATGGACTACATGATCACAATGCCTTAATCAATAGAAGAAATATACATATAACAAGATTGATCTTAAATTTATATCAATAAAGCAAAATCCATACCAATGCAAGTTACTTATATCTATATCATATCCCATTTTAAATGTAAAAGAACATTTATAAACAATATTTGGGAATATGGATGTAATTATTTCTCTCCAAACTGCTTCATGCTGAATGGGGGCACAGTTAATCAGGTCTTTCATGGTGTATCCTGTGTGCTAGGTTCATCTCAGTCACTAGTTGAGTGAAGTAACTTTCTGAGGGTGTTTACAGCAACCTTTCAGGATCGCATGATCTATCATACCATACTAGTATAGTAGCAATCCGCAGGCTCTCATCTTCTGTGAAAACAAAAGAAGAACCTCTTTTCCAAAACATCATATCCTTAGACCCAAATTCTGAAGTCAAGATACCTTTATGATATACACACCGGATTAGCTTAGCAGCACATACAATGAAAATTCTCTCTGTACTTAGCTCCTACAGTCAAAAAATTTAAAGAAAACAGAATAATACATATAATCCAGATTCCCTGTGATTTTCCATTCTTATGTGGCTTATTTTTTCTTTATTTCTTTTAAACTGTAACAATCTGTACTCTGTCTCTTTAAAGACTTTTACCTTTCTTTAAAGCAGTAACTATATTTTATGACTCTCTTATTTTCTTTCTTTTTTTATATTCTCTTATTTTTTCATTCAAAAATTTAGACTTTCTCCCCTTCTCCTGGTCCCCTCCCATTCCCTCACTACCCCTCCTCCCTCCCCCTGCTTCCTTAACAGAGGGCAGGGTACCCAGCCCTGCAGAAAGTCAAAAGCCCTTCCCCCTCCATCCCAGACCAAGAAGGTATGCATCCAAAAACACTGGGTTCCCACAAAGCCTATACATGCAGAGGAGATAGGTCCCAGCACCGTTATCGATGGCTACTCAGTCTGCCCATTGGCAACCACATTGAGAGAGTCTGGTTAGATCATATGCTCCTTCAGCCTCAGTCCAGCAGGATTTGGTGAACTCCAATTACATCAGGACACTGTCTCCATAGGTGGACCAGCCCCTCACAGTCGTGACTTCCTTGCTCATCTTCTCCCACCTTCTGCTCTTTTACTGGACCTTGGGAGCTCAGTCCGTTGCTCT
>JAQHUG010000458.1:1088845-1124160 GCA_028555095.1 Dicrostonyx torquatus | reverse complement strand
TCTTCTTGGCAAAACTGGCCACTGGGCAAGGAACTGCCCATACCTCAACTACTGACAAAATCCGGAAATGGATAAGCAGAATTGTCAAATCCTGCCAAGACAGGGTAAGATGGTTTTGAAATTTTTCTTGCCTTTAAAAATAATCTGTCAGTTATTCTAGGCATCAGCCAAAGTTGGTTTCTTCAACCCTGCAAATGTGACTTTGGGTGAATGCCCAGGTAGCCAGTTGTCTCTGTGATTTTTTACATATTTTGGAAGTTGTTTGATTGCACTTCCTAATTACTCAGGTAATGATATTTCCCTTCTCAGATCTTCGATTGGGTTAAAGACTACATAAATGTAGTTAGTTACTTTCTTCTCATGACTTGGCCAAGTTATTTATTATATAACACTTAAGCTAGCTAAGAATAGGGTATTCTATTTTTACTGTATATAATTTATAGTCAGTTTAGAACTTTCTTACTTAAACAAAAGGGGGAGGTGCTGCCGGAGCTCTCTTGTCTTCAGCCAATGGCTTTTAAGATACCAGCCCACTGGGGTGTGGTTTTCATTTTAAAAAGCTGCAGCAGCTCTCCACTCTCTCTCTTACTTCTGACTTCCTTGCTGACTGCTAGACTCTGTTTCCTTTTTGCTACCAGAGGACTGTGGTTTGGGACATTGTTCTGTAAGTTTTATCCCCTCCAATAAAATACCCTTTTTAATCAAATTGGTGTAAGATTTTCTTGCGTCTTTAAGGAAAGGGAAAGGAGAGGGAGAGGAGAGAAGAGAGAGACAAGAGGAGAAGAGAGAAGAGGAGTGGAGAGGAGGGGAGAAGGGGAAGAGAAGAGAGAGGAGAGGAGAGGGAGAGAGGACAGGAGGGGCAGATAGGATATAGAAGAGGGAAATAGAGGACAGGAGAGAAGAGAGGGAGTGAGGGGAGAGGGACATGAGAGAAGAGGAGATGGAGAGGAAAGGAGAGAGGAAGGAAGAGCAGAGGAGGGGGAATGAGTAGAAAGGGAAAGGAGAGGAAGAGCTGAGGAGAGAAAAATGGGAAAGAGGAGAGCGAAAGAGAAAAAGAGAGCAAGAGTAGAGGGAGAGGAGGGGAGACAAAAGGAGTGGAGAAATGAGAGTAAAAGAGGAGATGTCAAAAAGAGGGAGGGGATAGGAAGGGAGAGGAACAGGAAGGGGAAAGGAGAGGAGAGGTAAGGGAGAGGAAAGCAAGAGAAGTAGAGGAAAGGTAAAGGAGAGAAGAGGAGATTGAGAAGAGAAAAATGAGAGAAGAGTAGTGGAGAAGAGAAGAAGAGGAGAAGAGAGAGAAAGTAGAGAAGAGGGGATGGGAGGAGAAGAGAGGGAAAGGAGGGGAAAGGAAGAGGAAAGAAAAAGAAAGGAAGAGAGGAGAGGGAGTGTGTTGTAAGAGGTGTGGGTTGTGTTCCCAGCACCTGAGAGGAGCAGGCTGTATCTCGCCGCGGCTCCTGGCCACACGGCTAGCTTATTCCCAAAATAACCACACGAAAATTGTATTAATTAAATTACTGCCTGGCCTATTATCATTAGCCTCCTCTTGGATAACTCTCACATCTTATTTCAACCCATTATTTATAGTCTGTAAGTCACCACGAGATAGTGGGCTTACCAGGAAGATTCAGCATGTCTGACCCTGGTGGCTTCATGGCAGCTCTCTCCCTGACTCAGGCTTCTTCCCAGCATCCTGTTCTCTTTCCCCACCTATCTAAGTCCTGCCCTATTAAATGGCCAAGGCAGCTTCTTTATTAACAAATGAAAGCAAAAAACACAGAAGAACCCTCCTACACCAGGAGTGGAGAAATAGGTGAGAGGCAGAGGAACAAAGAGGAGAGGAAGGTGGGAGAAGGAATGAGAGGAGTATAGAGCAGAGGAGTGGGCGAGGAGAGAAGAGGGAGAGGATAGGAGAGGTTAGGGAGAAGAGAGTGAGAGGAGAAGTAGAGGAGAGGCAGAGGAAAGAAGATGAGAGAAAGACTAGAGGAGATGAGAGGAGAGAGAAAGAAGTGGGGAGAGGAGAGGAGAGAAAGAGGAGAGGAGAGGTCAAGTGTAGAAGAGAGAGAAATAGGAAAGGAGAGGCAGAGGAAACAGGAGTGGAGAGGGAAAGCAGTGGGAGGAGGAGAGCAGAAGGTGAGGGAAAGGAAATGAGAGGTGAGGGGAGGTGGGAGGGAAAAGTGAGGGAAGGAGAGGGAAAGGAGAAGAGAGGAGTGGAGAGGGAGAGGAAAGGAGAAGAAAGGACAGAAGCAAGGAGGGAGAGAGAAGAGGAGTGGGGAGACAAAGAGGAGAAAGAGGAAGAGGAGAGGAGAAAAGAGGAGAAAGAGAAAAGAAGAGCAAAGTGGAGAGGAAAGAGGAGAAGAGAGCAGAGGAGAGGAGAGAGAGGGAGAGGAGAGGAGAGGAGAGAAAAGAGATGGGAGGAATAGAGAGGGAGAAGAGAAGAGAGGGAGAGAAGAGGAAAGGGGGGAGAGGAGAGGAGGGTAGACAGAGAGGAGACAAGGAGAGGAGATGATAGAAGAGGGACAGGAGAAAGAGAGTAGAGCAGGAGAGGAAGAGGAGAGGAAAGCAAAGGAGAGGGAGAGGGGAAGAGAGAAGATGAGAGGTGAGGAGAGGAAGAGGAGGAAACAGGAGTGGAGAGGGGAGGGAGAGGAGAGAAGAAGAGAAGAAGCAGACAGGAGAGGAGGGGAGAAGTGGATGAGAGTAGAGAAGAGGAAATGGACAGGTTAGGAGAGGTGAGGGAGAGGAGAGGAAGAGGATAATAGAGGAGAGGAAGATGTGTGTAGATAAGAGGGAATATGAAGAAAGGAGAGCGAGAGGCAAGGAAAGGTGAGGGATGGGGAGGGGAGAGGAGAGGAGAATGAGAGGAGATGAGAGGGAAAGGAGCAAAGAGGAGAGGAGGAAAGAGGAGACGAGAGGTAGAGGAGAGGAGAGGCAGTGAGGGGAGAGGGAGAGGCGAGGAAGGGAGATGAGAGGGAAAGAGGAAGAGGAGGAGAGGAGGAGAGAAGAGGAGAGGAGAGGAGGTGGGCAAGGCCCACATTTTATAAGAGAATGTAGCAAATGTGCACAGAGAGTGCTCATAGTTCCTACAGCTGAGAACATACCCTGTTAGGACCCCAAGGGCAGGCCAGTACAGATGCCTGAATACTAACATGATCTTCCATTCTTTGCAAAACTGGTAATCTCAAACAAGACAATGCTCATTTCCCTCAAGGTTTAGCCCTATTACCCATTTTTTTTCTAGAGAGTTATCCATAATCAAATGCTAGCAAGGCCTTACAAGTGAGATAATTGACAGATAAAGTATGACTGGTGGTGCAGTGATTATATAAAGGTGGGGGTGGAAAAACAAAGCATAAAGTTGGGTGGGAAGCTGAATAGTTTAGCTGTTTGACTAAATATGTATCAACAGATCAATTTTGGGAAGACTGTCAAGACACACTTGCAGGAATGAATGAAATTTCAACTGGTTCCTCTAGGAACCAAGAAAGGAGAGCATGCCTCATGATCTCATTTGGGTGTTATGGGCAAAATGTTCTTCATCAAAATGTATAAATCTTTCCATTTAGTAAGTATAATCCAAGAAGATGCTGGCTTTATGTTGGTCTTCCAAGAAGAAAGGCTTTAAAACAGACATAGATTGTCTTACAAGTTGCTCTGCTATGTGAATCATATTCATCTTAATGAATATGGTACTTGATGAAATTCTCTATGATGGGAAAGGATGCTGTTTGACATCTTTGGAAGGTTTTATATATGTGCCATAGTGGAGAACCTTTGAAACAAGATAACTGTTCATCTTTCTAGATATAGTGCTTGGCCTGCATTCATAGAAATTGAATGTATGCATATAGGCCACCAAGTTATGATGTGATGAGTTTCTTGTCATGAAATAAATATAATATGTACATATACAAAACTGTCTATCATCAAATGGAAATAAGCATATGCATGGTGGGGTTCATGCAGACTTAAAAGGCATAGGCAAATAATGGGAGTCACCCAAATATTCATGATTCCTAGACCTATAAAACTATATTTTACCTCTTAGAATGAGGTTTTTCCTTTAAGGAGTGTGCCCTACAGTGAACTGAAATAGAAAGATAAGACTCTGAACCCATTTTATTACTCATTTTGTGATTAAATACTATGATCACTATTTGTAGCCAATGTCCTTCAACATAGGACAATGGGATATCATTTTGAAGATTCAATTACAGGACCATGCAGTATTGGAATGGGGTTCTCCAGAAGACCACATATGCTCTGAATCTATGGCCATCATATAGTGTTATTTCTCTGAGTCAGGATTTTCAGGTTCAGAAATAAAGGATTGGAAATGGTAGTGGAACCACCTGTAATGATCCATTTAATAAAAGTTTTACTTTTTATTACCATGTGTTTTATATCCTACTGGCCTAGAGGCTTTTGTTTCTAGAGAAAGTAATAGGATGCCTTCTGCCAAAAGAGACTATGATCATTCAATTTGGGTTACTCATGCCTCTGAAGTAACAGTGAAAGAAGAAAGTTATCATCCTGGCTAAAGCCTGTGATTCTCAGGGACTCAATTGCTAGGCTATAATTCTGGAACAGAAGAGCTTGTGTGGAATATTGGAAGCTCCTTAACGAAAGTAACATAATTAAATTCAGTGTAAAAGTACAAGCCAATCCAAGCAGGACTACCCAGACATTTTGAAATGATATTATATGTCAACCTACTAGTTTAAAAACTATGACCAGCTATTGTGCATGGTGAAGACTAGGAGGAAAGACAGTAGAAGTTGGTTACAAATGTCAGCTGCAACTTCATAGGAGTTAAAGAGCAAAGTGTAAGTTATGAGTATTACCTCATGTGATATAACAAATACACATATATATTCATATAACAGGAATACCTTTGGTTTCTCTCTTCTCTTATTCTTTTACTATGAAAACTAAGATGTGCTGACTTTGTATATTCAGAGGGCCCGCTGCAGAGAGATCCGTGTCAGCCCTGTGCTTGCTGTTTCCAAGAGGTTCTCAGATGTTCCAAAATTAAAGAAACATCTGCATTGCCCTTGGGTATGTGAGCCTGCATCTAAGTCACAAGTTTCTTGGGGCCCACACCCTAGTCTCAACCAGTGAAGAGAAGTTGTTCGGACTTGGAGGCACATAAATGAAAGTACCTCTGATCCCTAGGTTTGATGGTAAGATGTAGTAAAGAGTAACGGTTCCCAGTGCCCAGCTAGCTTAACACCTGAAATTACACAGAATTACACAGAAATTATATTCATTTATTACACAGAAACTATATTCATTTAAAACACTGCCTGGCGTATTAGCTCTAGCCCCTTATTGGCTAACTCTCACATCTTGATTAACCCATTTCTATTAATCTGTGTTCACCATGAGGACGTGGCTTACCAGCATGAGTCTAACCAGTGCTCATCTTGGGCAGGAGAAGCATGGCATCTGCCACATTGCCTTCTTCCCAGTATTCTGTTCTGTCTACTCCACCCACCTAAGGGCTGCCCTATCAAAGGGCCAAGGCAGTCTCTTTATTCAATCAATGGAAGCAACACAAAACAGAAGGACTTCCTACATCAGTAAGACCCCTCTTTAGGATTCTGTGCCACTGTACCAGTGAGCAAGCAGAAATTTCAGGGAACTTCTCCAGTGTTTGATGTCTATGCAGGTCACAGGTACCAAGCCCCCTCCCTGTCTTTTTCTTTTCTTTTTTTTGGGGGGAGGGGTGGGCAGCTGGGATTTCCAAGACAGTTTCTTTATGTAGCCCTGACTTGTCCTGGAACTCACTCTGTAGACCAGGCTGGCCTTGAACTCACAGAGATCTGCCTGCCTCTGCCTCCCGGGGACTGGGATTAAAGGAGTACACCACCACCTCGTTACCCCACCCACTATTTGCCCATTTTTTTTCAAACTGTATTTTTGCAGAATGCAAGAACTGTGGACTGGGACTCTTTTACTTACAGCCCCACTGTCCCACTGAAGGGCATTTTGACTTCTTGCCTAGGTTGTGATCAAACGTCAATGCAAAGTTGTCCCGCAAACCCCGGTTTTCTGAGACATGGTTTCTAGAACTCACAGAAATGACCATACCTCCCAAGTGCTGAGATTAAAGGCATGCATTAAAGGTGGTGGTGGCAGAGGCAATGGCAGACAGATCTCTGTGAGTTCAAAGCTGATCTGGTCTACAGAGCGAGTTCCAAGATTGCCAAGGCTACACAGAGAAATTCTGTTTCGAAGGGGTGGAATGGAGAATGCATCACCACCCCTAGGCTCTATTGTTGTTTCTTAAATAAATTTAACATCCAATATCTCTGGATTTTCTGGCCTCTATTGTTGCTTAAGCACTCAAGAACTTTTCCACGTCACCGTCTGTCCTTGAAGACAAACCTCTGCTTTATTTTAATATAACAGATACAGGAAAATGTTAGAAGTCTCCAGCCCACCACTTTCCTCTCCTGATTGTGCTCTTTGAAATAATTCTTTAAGTTTTTGACTAAAATAACGCATGTAATTATAGTATCAAGATTACCCACATTTCTCGTTGTAACTTACTCTTTTTGTGTAAAACCTAAAATAGATAATTTGAGCTCACAAATACACCTGTTTCTTTCCAAGAATTTTATAATGTAACCATTGGGTTGATGTCTTTGATATATTTAAGGTTAAGTTTTGAATGCGTGTCAGGTGGGAATTTAGCTTCATTCTTTTGTACGTGGATGGCCACTAGTCGCAGCACTATCTGGTGAAAACATTTCTTTTTAGCCTTGTTTGGTACCTTTTCAGAAATTGTCCATAAAAATGACAGCTTGTTCCTAGGCTGCTGATTTTATTTCGTTAATCAATACATATATCGTGCACCATTTTGCTCATTGTATTTCTGTACTAAATTTTCATATCTGGAAAAATAAGATATCCTGGAAAGATTTTGGCTATTTGAGTTCCATCGCTTTTCTATAACCTTCATATCATCTTGGAACTTCTGAAGGCAACATGAACTTGGATACAGATTACACTGCATATTTCAGAGATTGGCATCATTTGGACACTATTGAGTCTTTGGCCCATGACATGCCTATCACTGGTTTTCATTGTGTTCAAGAAGTCCATGATTTCTGTTTGTAGTTTTTGTGTTCCTTAAATAGTTTTAAAGCTCTAAAGGGCAATGAGATACAGAGTTTTTAGTGTATTTTCTCAGAATGTATTAATTGTGCATGGAATAGAAATAATTATCAGTGTATTTGTGATTATATTTTTCCAGATTCCTTGCTTCTGAGGCCAAGGACTAATTTCAGTGTCCAGAATCAAATACATTTCACACCTTTTCAAAAATATTTGTCACTTTAACTATTACTTGAACAAATTATGTGATCATTATATATACTAACCTATAGGCATGTTTCTATGTTGCTTTCAGATATGCTGTATACTTAGAATAAAGCACTTTTCCATTATTATAATTCAGAAGACAGAATTCTCCTTCTTATACCTCTGTTTTACAGTTGTTATAGTACATATAAAATTTTCCTGTGAATCTCTAATCCCTCTCCCAAACCCTTGTTGGCAGTATTCCTGGCCTAGGTTCTGGCACTTTGGAGGACTAATCCAGGGACCTGCTGTGTTAGGCAAGTGCTTTAGCATTCTGCTACATCATTTGTCTTTTAAACCCCTAATTCATGAATAATTAATGAGCAATTAATTAACTATGTCAAGTGTAAGAATACGCAATTAAAGTTTTACCATATTATGTGTGATTTTTACCACACAATGCTTATAAATATTTGTAATTAGGATTCTCATTGTATTTTATTCTGGCCATTTAAGAAGTAGCAAATTAGAAAAACAAGTCCACAAACCATCTTGACCAAGAAAATAGTTAAGCTATGGAATCCAGGATGAGGATTACTATGGCAGGTAATAATATGGCATAAATCAATTGTCAGTTAATGTAGCTTACTGGCAAGCTAACTCTGAAGATTTCACCTACCCATGCCTTTCCTGCCATAGTCACACTACCATGATGATAAGATGGTCAGATTTGGGGACTAACTTTAGAAATACTTTATATTTAGAATATTCACATAATACTTAATTCAAACTCAAAACTTAGTAGATAATAGTCACATAGCTATAGCACAGCAACAAGACAAAATTTATTTGGACATTAATGCATTTACACAACTTTAAGGTAATACAGCAAAGACTGGGTGTCAACAAAAGAAAGCAATGATTGGCTTCTGCAGGACCATATCAAGGGCTTGCTTTGGTGAGTTTACCATGATCCACACACACCATGGCCTTCAGTCCTAGAAGTCTACAACCCGATCTTGCCCACGTCCTAAATTCATCCAAATTCTGGAGGTGAAATCACAGTCATTACATCATAATACTGAAAGATATAAAAAGAGAAGGATATTCATTTACAATGAGAAATACAATTATACATGTCAAACACATGTTCAGAAGGCAATGCTTCAGATCCCTTTCTAAGCAGGCTATAGGAGAAATAGATCATAGGATACTGGTAATCTGCTAGTGCTCAGCACCTAATGTGTTTGAATGCAAAAAAAAAAGTTTTTTTTGTCAATGAGATCAAATGTCTCTACTACCCTTAGTGTAATTTTCTCCCAGAGAATTGCTGGAATGCCTATTTCAGTGGCTCTTCCTTTCCTATGTACCATCATCCATCACCTGGGACCAGTGCTGCTTCACCACCCTTGACTACCTCTTATGTTCTTTAGAAAATTCATATTTAAACAACATAAATAGAAACCCTCTTGTCACCAGACTTTTACCATTCCTCAGATTTCTCTCTATCTCCAGATAAAAAAAAAATCAGCATCAATTACTTCTTTACCATTGTCTATGCATGTAGGTATGTATGAATGTACATACAAATACATGGTGGTTACAATACAGTATTTTAGATTTGGAGTTTGGAATATGAATTACATCATCAATTTATATACTTCTTCACTAATTATTTTTTACCCATTTAAGTTATAGGTGTATTTCTTTTTGTGATAATATGTCACTACCACTGTACAGCCAAGGCTAGTCTCAAACTCAGAATTTCCCTCCTGCCTGTTTGTCCCATTTCTAGTATACCAAGTGCAGGGATTATGGGTATGTACCACCATGCCCTGCTACCTTAATAAGATTTCTTTATAAAAATTGACTCGTCTCACTATTTCAGTTGTCTCATGATACTATATTATATGGCAATATTACCTATTAAATTATTTCTCTCTTAAATGGCATCAACTGTGATTGCAACTTTTACTTATGAAAAACAATAACATCGATTTATTCTTATATAGGGTCACTTTCATCAACTCCACAAGTGAAAGACAGGTCAAAATACATACCTGGAAAAATGTTGATGCTGTTAAAAACCTTTCAACTGTTCATACTTTCATTGGATGTAATTCACATATTATGTATTTGACATTATCATTTATAAAACTGAGGATTATGGAAAATTCATCTTTTTGTGTGTTTATAGTGTGTGTGTGTGTGTGTGTATGCATTCACATGTGGGTGTACATGTTCCATGATGTGCATGTGGATGTCAGAAGATAATCTTGGGTGTTGGTTCTCACCTTCCACCTTGTCTGACACAGGGTCTCTCTGTTGGTCACAGGTGCGGAGGCCAGGCTAGCTGACCCACAAGCTTCCAAGGATTCACCTCCCATCTTGCCGTAGGAATGCTGAGATTACAGATGTGTGGTTCCACACCCAGTTTTACCTGGTTTATGGGGACTCGAACTCAGGGCTTCACACTCATGCAGCAAGCACTTTACCCACTGAGCCATCTCCCAAGAATTTTGACTACTACAAATAGAATGAACTAAGAGTAAATTTGTAAAATTGGGGATTTCCCTCCTGTCTCTGTTTCCCAAGTGCTGAGATTATGGTATACACCACCACACCCACTAAGTTCACTTCATAAACATTCTTTATAAAAACTGGCTTACCTCAATATTTTATTGGTCACAATATTACTTTACTTTATATGACAATGTTAATTTCTTTAATCATTCAGTAGTTGAATGGCATTAAGTATGATTTATTTAGTACAAAGGAGAAGTTCCACAACATTTGATTTATGACAGAATGGGCGTGGCTCCTGTTTGTATGTTCAGTTTTGGTTTCAACAGATTCAACTACCGTTTGACTTCCAGTAAAGAATGCACAAAGTCATTCATCGTGGTTGACCATACACATTCTGTCTTCTATGACCTGTCCATTCTTTTAATTCATGTTTTTGTACTAAAAGACAGAACTATTTGATATGCTATTAGAAGTAATTAATGAATTATTCATTATACACATTTGTATGTGTGCATTAATGTAACCGGAGTGTATATCAACTGTCTTCATATTTGTTTATGATTTCTTTCTTTATATACAAGATTGAAAGTTTCATTAAAATTATTTTAAGATAGGTAGAGTAATAAGGGATAAAATGTAAAATGTATAAAGACAAGATTAGAAGCTGGGTATAGTGCATACATGCCTGTAATCTCAGCATTTGGGAAGTTGAGACAGGATAATTAGGCATTCAAAGCCAGCCTGGGCTAAGTAATACCCTATGTCTAAAAAAAACAAGAGAAAGAAAAAGTTTAGTAATTTTTTCCCAATAAGTCCCATTTCTAGTCTCTGCAGGTTGACAGATGTAGTCTAGAGTACATGCTCTACATTTTTATAATCATCATAAACAGATATATTGACAAATATGTAGGTTTCCCATTTGTTATTAAAATGAGTTTATATAATATACATTATTATGCAATGTTTTCATTACTTATCATTTTATATTTAGTATACCATTATAGATTTAATATGCTCTTTTGAATATGTATATAATAGTATACCACAAGATTCTACAACTTAATAATTCTCTCAATAAAGGTCATGGAGTGTCTTTCCAATTGCTTTCCTTTTATTGTTTTTTGAGGCAGGGTTTCTCTGTGTAGCCCTGGCTGTCCTAGAACTCACTCTGTAGACCAGACTGTCCTCAAACTCAAAGAGATCCATCTGCTTCTGCCTCCTGATTGCTGGGAGTAAAGGCATGTGCTATTACCACCTGGTTCCAATTGTTTTCACAAATATCCAAATATATTCTCAGCCTGTTGGATTATGAGGTAAACCAAATTTCAAATTTCCCCAAGTATCTACCTGTCAGGAAATGGATCCCAAATGTTGATATTTAACTCCCTTGTATAAATTGGCATCATATTTCCATATAAATGTCATGCATGCTTACATTCTCATATATAAATATCATAGATTATTTGCAATGCCTAAAACAATATAAATACTATGCAAATAGTTGTTATATTGTTTAAGTAGTCATATAAAAAAGTCTACCATCAAAACAATCATAGATTCACTAATATAGTACAGGACAACCACAGCAACAAAAAGACATTGTCAATCTGGGGCTGGAGCTAACTGAATCCACTAAGACAGAGCCTTTGCTGGAGGGCCAACTGTGCTCTCTTAAAATAGGTATAACAATCCATTCTCTACATGTCTCTATGTGAGACAGGCCTCAGAGAGAACTAGTAACTCTTTTACTTTAAGTTTCTGAAACAAGAAATAAACATTTGATAGCTACGTATCAGCTCAATTATGAGGTTATATAAACAATTTTTTTAAAAAAAATCTTTAGCTCTTTTAAATCTAGTATTCAATATTCAAAAACAAATTATAAGCAGGATGTGATAACACATGACTGGAATTCTAGCACTTCGGAGGTAAATGTAGTCAGATCAGGAGACTGAAAGCAACCCATTGTGATGAGTTCCAGGCAAGCCTGGGCTCCATAGCAAGATGCTACCTAAAAGAATTTAAATTTAAAATTTTATTGGCTACCTTAGTAAAAGCTACATTAATATGCTAAATAGATTTAAATTTTCCTTCCAAATATAATACTTTACAATTTGATACACTGAGTCTTGTATTTATTTTAGGAGGCATTTTGGTGCTATGAAACAAACCCAGGGACTCATACACGATAGGCATGTTTTCTATCAATGAACTATATAATTAATGTATGATGCAGTGTTTTATACACTAATATTTTGCTTTGGTTTTCAAAATGTCTATACATTTGCAAACCAATAATCCATAGAGAAACAGTACATAAAACAAGCAAAGACAAAAAGTGTTAAGAAACACATTGTGGCTGATGAACAAGTGAAAAACTTTCATTTGTACCAAGTGAATGTCAACTTACACAAGGAATACAGACAAGTCAGAGAAAGTAATCCTTTCCTCAAATAGGAAAAGCAACAATGCACACAAAATATAAGGAGTGAAGGAAGTAAAGAATAAGATGCACACTTTAGTATAATTTGAAATGGTAGAACAAAAACCATAAAAAGACGTAGAGAGATTACAGTTAATTGTTTTTGAAAGAGATTGTGTGACATTGAAAGGGGGAATCCCACCATTCACTTGTCTAGATCTCTGCACGTCTCTCCCTCCTCTTATCTCTCACAGCTGATAATAGTACAAAACTTAGGAAAAGTCGCTCAGTAGTTAATGAATGACAGACATTTGCTACTGTTTGTGAGTTTGGTTCTGGACTCATCATACTTAATTGTTGTTCCTGTAAAGAATGTGCAGAACGCTTATTTCTCAATTCAGTCCACAGAAAAGTGCCAGAATGCATTGGGAGGACAACTTTCAAATTTGTCAAGAATCCCTGTGCATTCCCAGTGTGGCCTATGCCTCTAAGGAGGTACAAGTAAAGAGAAAGCATTGGTCATACTGAAGAAAATACCAGCATTGCATGGCATAGTGTTCTATATGCAATTAAGTGTTCTAGAGACCCATCACCTCCAAAGGTAAAACCCTAGGACAACACAGGTAGCAGCATGGAGGACAATGAACATTAACATTAAATCATGTGGGGTTAGGTGATTGGCCAGTGACTTAGGCATTGGGCCAGTGATACTGGTATCCTTTGTGAAGGTCAGCAGTGTGACCAATCCTGAGAGCTACTGGCATGCTGGACTGGGTCACTCTTTTCCTTACAGGAACACCGGTGGGGGGCAGGGACATAACAGTAGAGTGGTTAGGCATTTGTACTTAGAAGATCCAGGCCTCTGCCGGTGGGAGCCTACCAAGCCTACCACCATACTGTCTCTCCCTTCTCTGAGTGCTCCCAAGCAGTGGAAGCAAGGTGCCTTTCCTTCTTGCGGTTAGCCCAGTTAAAGTGTCAGCCCAGAGACATACGCTACTGGCATTTACTCTGTGCTTTCCACTGTTTTTCACTGATGGGCACCACTTACACTTTCCTCTGGATAGTCACAGATCACAGCTAAAACTCTTTCCCTGCCCATCTGTTGATGTGGTCCTGGAACCTTTTTAACCTTTAGGAAAGACCAAGAAAGTGCTGAGCAAGAGGCTAAGAAACTAGGGACTAGTGGGCTAGGGGCCTCACATGAATCCTGTTCAAGCAGCAGCTTGACTTTCCCCTCCCTTTGGCCCTCTCAGTTTCCCTTGGTCCCTGCTCTTACAAGAAGAAAAAAAAATTAAAAAGTTAAAACACACACATGTAGCTCCTCGTGACCCCATAGGAAGATTCAAGTCATAGTCCAGCTCTCCACAGCATGAAGTGGTGGTCACAGTACTGGCTTGATCATAATTTTGCTGCAGGATTACTTTCTGACAGGCCTGTGAATTCAGCTAGGGGCCATACTGTAACCTTGAGCCAAGCCAAGCAAATGGCCAGAAAAGACATCCCACAGGGTAGAAGACACAAGTGTCTTTCATATGAGCACCAGGCAGCCCACCCATGTGCAGAGAATGGACTGACCATCACCAGAGAGCCTAGAGAAGGTCACCAAATGGCTCAAAGGCCCAAGATCTCTGTTTAGAGCATGTCCTCTGCCCTGTTCTGTTCTCTCACCAATTAGGAGTAGGCCAGAAGGGAAAGAATGGGACATGGAAGGTGAAGAGGGGAAAGACTTGGTCAGCTTATGTAAGGGGATGTTTCCTGGCCCCAGAGCTTTGGAATGGGCAGTAACTCACATATCTAGTGAAGAGACAATAGGAACTCCCTCCTTCCTGGAAATGGTCATAATACCAAAAGGCCTCTTGTTGATCTGAGGCCCCTCTAATAAGTACAAGGGCATTGATCCAGCTGTAGGACTAAAGGACATAAAGATAGTACAAGATGAGTCTGAACTGTACCCTTGTTTTGTCACCAGCACAGTTTAATGGGATAGAGATGGCCCCAAGGCCAACTGTGCATTTCAATATAATAAAAAAAAGTAGTATTTTATTTTACCCTAGGTCGCTGGGCTATCTAGTCTCAAGTCACCCAAGAAGTATTGGGTTCCGTCTCGGAGAGTGGGCCTTAAGTCAAATCAGACACTGACTGGTTACACTCAGAAGCTCTGCCACAAATGATTGTACTAGTGTATCTTGAAGCCAGGACTGATTGTAGATCAAGGATTTTATGGCTGGGTAGTGGCTGGGTTGATTTTAAGTTTCTCTTTTGGTAGCCTATAGAGTGCCTTCCTATATCAAGACACTAGAATGGAGGCACTAGCTAGACCTCTTCATGTTCAATGAGTTGTGTATGTTGTCTTCAGCAATAGGCCCCACTGTCAGTTTGTGAAGAGCAACTTATTCTCTTAGCAACAGCCTGGGTTGTTTAGGGATTTCCATGGGACCTCTTCTACTGGTCTTTTTTTAAAGCAGGGATAAAATGACTCCTAATGGTATTCTGCTACACTCATAGATCAATACCTTACTCAGCCATCATCAGAGAAGCTTCCTCCTGCAGCAGATGGGAACAAATCCAAGACCCACAGCCACACATTACAGAGAGAGAGAGAGAGGGGCCATTGAACACACAGCTCTAATGGGATGTCTCCATTAAATCCCTCCCTCAGAGCTCAGTGAACCCTATGAAAAGAGGAGGCAGAAAGATACCAAAAGAACAAGGTCCTGTAAATCAAGTGAGCAAAGCTCATATGAACACACAGAGACTGAAGCAGCATGCACAGGGCCTGCACAGGTCTGCACCAGGGCCTGTGTGTGTATACTATGGCTTCCAGGTTAGTGTTTTTATGGGATTCCTGAGTGTGTGAACTGGTGGGTCTCTGACTTGTGTGCTTTATCTCAGGATCATTTCCTTCTGTTGATTTGTCTTATCCAACTTGGATGTGATAGCTTTGTTTTTATCTTATTGTATTTTCTTTTGTTAAGTTGTTATCTCTTAGAAGCCTATTCATTTCTAGTGAGAGAAAGGGGGTGGGTCCAGAGGAGAGGGCAGGTGGCGAGGAGCTAGGAGGAGTAGAGGGTGGGGAAACTGTATTAGAAAAAAAGTCTGTTTTCAGTAAAAGAGGAGAAACAAGCAAACCCAGCAAAGCTCTGTTGTTCACACAACTGTTCACACCACCGTTCACAATCCACAAGGTGGAATTTAGCAACACCAAAATTTCTAAGTGTGTCTACTATTTTGATATCTGATATGTGCAAACAAATACAAATACTGGAACCAGAAATAAAGATGATTACAAAGATGCAATAAATAATGGCTTCTTGAAGTAGAGATCAGTCAGAGAATTAGGGTAAAATCCCCCGAGGCCATGACAGATAAGCAGGTTTGTAAGGCAGACTGCAGAGACATCAGAGTTCCAAATGTAATATGAAATTAGCCTGAAGTAACAAGAATTTCAAGAGAATCATATTGGGATAAGAAATCCAATGAAGCTGGGCAGCTTGAGGCCAGCCTGGTCTACAAAGCAAGTTCCAGGCAGGTCAGCCAGTGCTACAAAGAGAAACCCTGTCCTGAAAAAAAAAAAAAAAAAAAAAAAACCATGAAAGGAAAAAGAAAAAAGAAATCCAATAAAAGGCTTTTGTGCAGTTGGTATAAGGTAAAGTGCTCAATGATAATACATCAGGCTTGAGAGACATGGCATATGTAATCTGGCAAGCCATTTAAGATTTTATTGTAGATATGAGGAAATCATTAAAGAATTTTAAGCAGAGATACACTATGGTTATATATATTTTAGAGATATCATTCTCAAGGCTGTGTTAAAAGTGAAAAGTCAAAAGTAAAGAAATTCCAATATATTAAACCTGAATTTTCTTTCAAATCTGGACAGCAAACTCTTCCAGAACCTGCCCTCTACATCCCCTTCGTTCATCTTTCTCCAGCTACTCTTGAAATGTTGGTGATCCTAGAGTTGATTTCAGATAGTTTTCTCTATGGATTTGTGCTTTAGAGTATCTAATTTGCTCCCTTGCCCTAAATGGTCACTCTTGATAGCAGTTTTTACACTACTTACCAAAACTGCTCTTGTCGCCTCAGAGCTTTACCAGCTTGCCAGGAATCTCTGCCTAGAGAGCTTACTCAAAATAGTAAAAATTATCCCATGTATTGCATTCTGTCCCTCAGACAGTGACTTCACACAATACTAAATTCAGAAACGTGAGAGTTGCCTTCCTTTATATAGAACTCTTATCTGTCATGAACATTTGTTGTTAGTTTGGCTAGCTTAGAATCTACGGTCCCAGGGCAGCTGTGAAGGTATTTTGCTTTGCTTGTGGCTGACATCTATAACCAGCTGGCTTTAAATAAGGAGCTAGGAGATTATCTAGAGAGATCTTATTTAGTCAGTTGATAGGCATGAAGAATAGAGGTAAAACTTTTCTGAAATATGCATCTTAGTTGTAGCCTGAGCTGGAGAATTTCGGGGGCCCATCCCATGAGCCTACTCTGCAGATTTCAAACTTGTGCAATCAACCCAAGTCAGTACACCACAATTGTATATGATTTCTTATTACATATTTCCTATTGATCATGTTTCACAGGCTAAACCCTGATTAATATGCCATATGATCGATATTGCAAAGATCATTCTTAACCCATTTCTCTGTATTTCATCCCAACTACCAGTGGCTAAACTCAGAGTTTTATTGCCTGAAGGGTTTTCACATTATTAACTATCTTTTCAATCCAGTATCTTCCTATGCTATCTTCTGCCTGAACACTGGTATATGAACATAACACTCTCTTTATAAGTGGAGACCTTATAAGAGACCCTGTTTTAAGGCAGGGTCTGACTATGTAACCCCGGCTAGCCTGGATCTTGCTATGTAGACCAGTTTCATCTTGAACTCACAAAGAGCCACCTGCGTCTTCCTTCCAAGTGCTGGGATTAAAGGAGTGTGCTACCCCATTTGGCTTTCCTTAAAAGTTGTAATGACTTTATATTTCTTATTGATTTATCTGGAAACTATTCAGTAAAGAGCAGAAAATTCTCATATTCATGTTCCACATTACTCAATAAGTTCATCCTACATCCTAGGAAGTTACATGACTTGCAGACCTAGCTAATATTATCTGTATCCTCTAAAAGAGCAGCCTGTCTTGAGCTCTGTATTACAGTCTCACTACTTATTCTCTACTTGCCCTTATGATGGCTTGAATGAGAAATGTCCCCAATATTTGACACTTGGTCCCCAGTGAATTAGTGCTGTTAGGAAATGTTATGGACGTGGTGGCACATGACTGTAATCCTAGCAATTTGGGAGATTGGGGCAGGATTGGTGTTTCAAAGTTCTGGGCCAACCTCCTGGATTTCAGGAAATGTTATGGAACCTTTCTGAGCTAAAGACTTTCTGGAGGAAGCAAGGAAGTAGGGGGTGACCATTGGGAATGTAGAGCCTTGCCCCACTTCCTGTTAGCTCTCTCTGCTTTCTGTTCCTGGATAAAATGTGATCAGCCAGCCTCTTGCTCCAGCTGACTGCTGACATGCCTTCCTCCCCTTTAGGGATTGTCTCTCTGGAACCTTAAACAAAAATTAACCCCTTCTTCCTCAGGTTGTTTTTGATCATAGTATTTTATTAGAGCAACAGAAAGTAACTAATACAGTTTACTACTCCCCAGCCTTAATACCCAAAAGTACTCTTTAAGACCCAGCACAGACATCAATGCACACAAAAATCCATCCTGGTACTTCTCATCTAGGCAGTACAGCCTCTTGCATTCTCTTACACGGCATTATGTGCTAATTCCTACAGAACTTACCAAACTGGTTTATGGCTTTAGTGGGTGAGTTAGACATCTTATTTTGGCAGTATGGGCACCTGGTACAATGTCTGTAATATAACAGATGTTTGCTTTAATATATGTTTAATATATGTTTTAAAAAATATTTATGCTGGTTGAATGAAAGAATGGGTTATCAAACAGAGTTACTGCAATAACAGGATGTGTGGAAACAAGAATAATAGGTACATAAAGGGGTTCAAATCATAATCCTCAGGACTGGCGACTATATCGCTTTACACGGTAAAAGGACACTGGCGATGTAATTCTGCTAAGGATTTGAAGACATAAGAATTTCTTCTGGATTAACTGGGTGGCATACTTTGGCTGATTGTATATTAAACTTAGAAATCCTTTTCCTACCTGAGCAGAGAGAGGGTGGATGAGAATAGGAAACAGAGAAGTTTTAAGTGTGAGAGGGACTCAACTTAGAGTTGGTTTTGAAAACAATAAAAGAGGATCACAAATGAAGGGCTTCTAAAAGCTGAGGACACCCGCCAGCTGCCATCCAACAAGGAAATGGGGCTCTCACTCTTATCTTTGTAAGGAACTCAGTCCTATCAACAACCTAAGGAGCAGAGAACCAATTGTCTTCTAGACCCTCTGGGAAGAAATGCAGCTAGCCAGCACTTTCATTTAACCAGATGAAACCTACACCAGATCTATAGCAGTGTAATATAATAAAGTTGTTACTTTGAGCCTTAAATTCACAATAAACTAAAGAATGGAAGAAAACAGGATATATAGCAAAAAATGGAGTGAGGCGGGGCATGGTAGCACACGACTTTAATCCTAGCACTCAGAAGGCAGAGGCAGGCGGATCTCTGTGAGTTCCAGGCCTCTCAGGGCTACATAGAAAGACCCTATCTCAACAGAAAGATGACTAGATTAAAGAACTGAAAAGCAAATGCCATCGCCACAATGGAATCTTGTAAACAAAATAGATTCTAAGGAAAGATTTAAGAAAAGGGTCACAAAAAGGATAAAAGATGTATCCTAGACTTTACTAAGATCTAGGAGACTTATACAACACAGTAACACATTTAACAGACATTTATAGACCCCTATATATAACAGGCAGAATATATAAACCTCTTGGAAACATACAAGCAATAGTAATCATTAAGTTCTCTAAGACATTCGGTAAATTTCAACAAATATGAAACCATGTTTGTACTCTGAAATTAAATGTGAAATAACAAAAGATAAAAAAAAAAAAAGATCTATAGATCCACACCTCAGTTTGTAAATATGATCTCCCAGGAGCACAGTCAAATAGAGAAATGGTCAATGGGGTAGAAAATATAAGATGAGCCTGAAAGTAAGGAAGAAAAGAAATGTTAAAATAAATATCTCTCAAAAAATGGTGACATGCCAAAGGGTAGAGAAAACAAGCTGAATAAAATAATTATGATAGCAACAGGCTATTTATAAAATAACATAAAAATTTAGGTGTTTAAATAAAATAAATAAATACAGAAAAGCTTTCTCTTCAAGTAGAATATGCACTAGTAAATGCAATAAAAATGATGGAGTTTGAAATTTATTATTCTGTAGTCATCATAGTAAAAACATTTAGTCAAGAATAATAAACAGATGCCAAAACTAGTAGAAGATAGTTTGATGAGGAACAGAAAAGATATACAATCTCCAAGTACTCAGAGCAAAATTATTGACTGCAACGAGAAAACAAAGGGTTATTCTAACAAAATCCCAGCAACTTAATCAAGAAGTCAATGTGGATATGACATCTGCTTCATTAGCAAGTTATGACTATGATGCCCAGAGAAAAACTTAATATGAATTCTGTAGTCTTCATGCCAATATGCATAATCAAAATATAAAAAGGAGGAAATGATACTGACACCTAAATTGAGGAGCCTTCTACAAAATAATTGTCTTATATTTGAAAAATTGTCAATGCCAACAAAGACAAAGAAGATTGAAGAAATTTCCTGATCAAGAACTAGAAAAACACACACACACAAATATTTTTTCCAAGTAAACACAGTGAAGTATTAAGAAGTAAAGCAGAAATATAGCTGTAAATTCCTTTTAGATGGCAGAAAGAAAGAGAATCGTAGGGCAAATGTGGCAAAATACTTGCTGATAAATGTGGAGAAAGATATGGGAGGTTTTCTATAATATCCTCATGGTTTAACTGTGGATTTCACTTAAACATCCTACCATGATCTTTGTACTGAAGAAAGAAAAAAGCTTTCAGTTTTTGTTTTGTTTGTAGACAAGATGTCATTATGTAGCCCAGGCTAGCCTGACTCACTCTGTAGACTAGGCTGGCCTCAAACTCAGAGATCCACCTGTCACTGCCTCTTGGATACTGGAATTAAAGATGTGTGCCACCATACCTAGCAAAAAAAGATTTATATTACCAAATTCTATTGAGATGTACAGCATGTATGTAAATTTCTTTTCTGCTGTTGCTGCAAGAAAATTTAAAAATACTTTAAAGTGGCAGAAAATAAAACTTAACTGATAGTTTGGTGAATGGTTTCATAATACAATTATTTTTAAAAGAATGCATAAGTAACTCTAAATTTAAAAAGCAAAACTCTTCAGCTGGGGCTGGAGAGATGGCTGGTTCAGCGGTTAAGAGCACTTGTTGCTCTTGCAGAGGACCCGAGTTCAGTTCCCAGCATCCACATGGCCACTCACAGCCATCTGTAGTTCCAGTTCCAGAGGATCCAGTGCTCTCCTCTGACATCCCTAAGCATTAAGCATACGTATTTACATGCAGGCAAAACACCCATACATATAAAACTGCCAAATTAAAAAAATCATTTAGAGACATTATAAAGCGATAATTGTTAAAGTACAACAAAATAATAAACAAATTCTTACAAACTAGTAGAGAATAATTTGTAGTTTTCACTTCTTTAGAAAAGAAATACTAATGAGCCAGAGTCCAATTCATTAAATCAGAAAATTAGCAAATGTAAAGGAACTAGAAGAAAAAGAAATATAGAATAAATAATTAAAAGAGAAAGCAGGGCTGGAGAGATGGCTCAGTAAGCAAACTGCTCACTATTCAAGCAAAAAGACCTAAATTCTAACTCTAGCACCTAAAAAAAAAAGCTCGGCATGGTGGCCAGGCTTGTAATCCCAGTGCTGGGGAGGTAGGGACCGTGGTTACCTGGGCTCACTGGCCAGTCAGCCTATCCTCATCAGGACTCAGTAACAGCTCTTTCTTTCAGAATAACAAAAACCAAAACAAAACACAAACAGACAAAAGACAAAAAAAGCGGATGATTCCTGAAGACCAATATAGGAGGCTAATCTCTGTCCTATCCCCATCCCCCAAAATAAAGAAGCCTTGTTAAAATCAAAAGAAGGAAACTCATTAAAATTATTGTAACTTATCACATTCTCATGTTGTCATATGAATGGGGAAAATGCTTATGCAAGTAGATAAAGACAAAATATTTGGTGAAAAAAAAAACAAAACTCTATACCCATTCACAATAAGTCTTCTCAGCAAACTATGAAAATTGAATTGAATAAAATGTATGTCCTGACAATGCTGAAGCCTGTGTGGGCAGCCCGTATATGGTGGTTCTGTTGAACTTGTCCATATTGGGTGTCAGGGTCTAAGTTGATGAGGACGACTGACCAGGTCTCTTCCTCAAGAGGGCACCAGATCTCATTACAGATAGTTGTGAGCCACCATGTGGTTGGTGGGAATTGAACTCAGGACCTTTGGGAGAGCAGGCAGTGTTCTTAACTGCTGATCCATCTCTCCAGCTAACTGTGAATACTAACTAATTTTCAGCTGAGTTGTGGTTGCCCACGCCTTTAATCCCAACACTCAGGAGACAGAGGCAGGAAGAGCTCTGTGAGGTCAAAGTCAGCCTGGTCTACAGCGTTAGTTCCAGGACAGCCAAGGCTGTTACACAGTGAAGCCCTGTCTCAAAACCCCCCATGCCCCGCCCCCCAAAAAACCAATTTTCTTGGGCAAACTAAAAAATGCATGTTGGTAAAGAAGACAGTGCCAATACAATATAATTAAAAATAGCCCACGACAATCTATAAATTACTAGAAAAATATAATTTAGAAAAGGTGCATGTTATAAAATCAATGTAAAAGTACAAATCATTTTCCCCTTTACTAGTAATAATTAGAAAATGGGCTTTAAAAAGACTCACTTTGCAGAAACTATAAACTAATCAGCAATAAATTTACTAAAGTGCCTCACAGATTTACCTGGCTAGTTTTGGGTGCATATGGTTTCAATTTTATCATTAATGCTAGCTTTGGGGGATTTGTCAGTCATTTTGAACATGTCATTTTCAATTTCTTTCTTCTTTCTTTACATGCATTTTTAGTAAAGAAAACAAAAGAAAACAAAACAAAAAAAGATTACCTTTAGCAACACAACTTCCAGGTGCGGGATACCAGCAAAAGCAGGGTAGCGTTGGCAAGAATCTTCATGGTGGTCAATGGGTGAACTGTGTTACAAACGCACCAAGGAAATGGAGTCATACTGCAACCTCTCAACGACTGGAAAACAGGAAGCAAGGTGAAGTCATTCTCTCTGTCACATTCAGTCTGACTCATCTTCCCCTGGCTTTTCCAATTCCTTACGTTCCTTTCAGCTCCCAGTTCAATGACACAATTCTCATTAAATAGGTACGAAGTATAAGGGGGCATGTTGTGCACGGCAGCTTACAGCATCAAGTCTCTGAAAACAACCATTTCTTTTTAATCAAATCTCAACATGTCTCACCACTTGTAGTAACTTACAAACTTACTGGCCTATTCAGACATCCTTTGGTGGATATGTGATTAAACTCTAACATGCCAAACCCTTTAGAAAATGTATGGGACACAAAAAAAAAAAATTTCACTAAGTATTCACCATTACAATTTTTTACGATTTAAATCACTGGGGAGAAATTACGTAGCTCCAACAGACTTCTTGCCCTGAATAGCTTCCTTTGTTTTCTAAGTGAGCATCTCTCTCCCTATAGCCTGCATTACCACATTTTGCCTTTGAATAGAAGAAAAAGAAAAAAAAAACAGGGGCGGAAAGGCCTATGGGATCACAATCAGCTGCTTTTAGATGAAACGGAACTCCTTCGTTTCTTATGCTTTAGCAACAAACCTGAACCCAGAAGATCCACGGTTGCCAATATTATTCATAACTTGCTTCAATATCTATTTCACTCCTGCTACGCAACAGCCACTGCGCCTTAGCCATCTGCCCCCGCATCTCCCTGTGCAAGGCCTAACCACAGCAAGGACTCCAGAAACGCATGAGATGAAGAAGGATTGATGAGACTTGAGTCAAACCTGGTTTTTCCCTTTTTTTTTTTTTTACAATCTATAAGGCTCATTTAAACAGGCTACTGCTTTCCTGAAAGGAAGAATTAGTCTTAAAACACAAATGGCGTTTGTTTGGAAATCGCCCGTGATATATTCCTTGCTTCGAGAATAAACTGCGTACTCCTTAGCAAATGGTCAAAGCCTGTAGTTCATCTCTTTCACACAATCAGGATTACAGGCAAACTGCTTCAGAACAAGCCTGCCCTGGGCCTTTCATCCTGGAAACACAAGGCCTAAACAGCATTCCATCTCATATGGCAGATGTCACTCACCCTTTAAGGCCCACCCAAAGTTTTCCCTTCCTCTTAGATGGCTCTTATTACTAACAAGCCTGAATACCTCGAACAAGCACATTTTTATGGTACTTGGGTTTGAGCATCATTTTGTAACTTTTGTTTTCACTTACTAAATCCCATTTTACATTAAAAAAAAACCTAGTTCTCAGAGCTCATCTTACAGATCTTAGGCCTTAGGCACATCTTTGCTTTTGAACTAAGCATTTCCACTTAAATGGGAAAAAAAATCCAGTATACACAAAGTAGAGAGAACAGTATAGTAAATCCCCATTCAGTTTTAATTTATTGACCAGGAAACATTTTGTTATTACCTCCCTACACCGTGGCCTGTCACGAAAATCAAAATACTGCAGTTTACTTTAAAAACTCAGTTATCTCACGTGAAATATCTTAATTTCTCAATGCAATCAAATATCCATTTCACCCAAGCGTACTTGCGTACTTTGTAAAAGAGCCATTCAACGCCTATATGTTGTTTCTCTTCTTCTTCTTCTTCTTTTTTTTTAATTTGTGGAAAGAACAGGAAAAGGGAGAGCATCTGGGTGAAAGCATAATTAAGTTTCAGAGAGCCTGGATGTCCCAAATGAGAAAGAAAGTATCTGACCTGATTTAAGCTGGGAAAAATCTATTTCACTACTTCTCCGGAGGAGGAGGGTGCGACTTCAGTCCAGCAGATGCAGGAGGAGGCGCCGAGGGGAGAGTGGTATTACCTCCACTGGGAGTCCCTTCTGGATAATCCCACCGCGGAGCCAGGAGACAGCGCTTTTTTGGAGGCTTGGGTTCCCGCGTATTTCCTGGTGGGAGCGTGGATCTCCCGGAGGCACAAGGTTGGTCCCCCATAGGTATGGCCGGACCAGAGCGTCAGTTTTCTCTGGTGGGCCCTGGCAAGGCCGAGAGATCTGAGATGGCGGATCCCCTCCAGGCACGGGGCTGGCTTCCTCCTGGTTTCGCTGTTACCGTATTTCCTGTATCCCTGAGACGTATATCCCTTCTCCGCCTCCGCAGCGCTCCTTTCCCCATCTCATTTTGACCTTTCTACGAGAATGGTATGCAAAAAAAAAAAAAAAAAAAAGCACATTTAATAAAAAGCTTTTCCAAAGCACATCTCTCCCACAGTTTAATTAACTGTATGGAGAGTTTTGTACAGTTTTATTTTTAAAATGTCAATTTGCCTGTAACTTGCCAACAGGGCATGTCTTAATTAATGAGTGTGTGGGAGGGTCGCGGGGGTGCTGTAACCAAAGAAATTAAGCATTTTACAGTGCAGTTTTATACACTCATCACAGAATCATGAAAGCGGGTACAACTATCTAAAAAGCTGTATATAAATATGTTAACTTATTGGCTACAGTGTTAAATTTCAATCCGATTACGGAAATTGATGCCCAATAAATTCATCATGTGTCATACAACCTAGTACCACTGTGGTTCTTCCATAGTTTTAAATTTTTGTCATCTTGAAAATTCACTGTATTTTTTCCCTCATTCCAATATCCAAGATTTCTCTGAAAACAGACAACTGGTGGCACTTCGTGTTTAATTGGCAACATTTTCTTTCTTTCTTAGGGCTATGGAAAACAATGATTCATCTTACTATTGTGCTGTGTTATTATATTCTATGTTATATGGTAAGGAACCAGAAAGAGTAACCAGAATGTGCCAGGAAACTGAGAAAAGGCTTCTGCATTTCTTTGATCTTCATCTCTCAATAACTTTAATGTCTCTGTCTCTTTGCCTGTTCACTTTCCCACTTCTGCCCTCATTGTTTTAATGAAGAAGTTTCAATCCATAATGTCCATAAAATCCATAAAAGGGAAAAGCATTCCCTTTTTAACAAACTTTACTGGTCTCAAGCTCTGCAGTATTTAATTAATTAAATTATTGGAATTAGTTTTCTAGCTATGATAATTTATG
The DNA here is from genome assembly GCA_028555095.1 of Dicrostonyx torquatus. Lineage (NCBI taxonomy): Eukaryota > Metazoa > Chordata > Mammalia > Rodentia > Cricetidae > Dicrostonyx > Dicrostonyx torquatus. Next base: position 1,098,533 of record JAQHUG010000458.1, on the reverse strand, counting down.
TGCAAAATGATGCAATATTCAAGATAATCCGCTTAAAGCACTTACTGCCAGAGCTACCTCACACTTCCAAGATGGCTATCTTCCTCCAAGCACTCTGCACAGCCTATTACATAAATTAGGTACCAATAGAGATTTGGTAAAATTCAATGGCCCTATGTTTTTTTTAAATTAAAAAATGAAATTAAAATCTAATGCCATCATTTCCCTTTTTGCCTTTCCTACATCCAATATGCCCCCCAACTCAGCCCTATAACTATAGATAACCATATCAATCACTACTACTAAAAACAGAAAATCTTAACCAAAAATGAGAGGATATTGAGAGATAGGTTAGAACCAGAAAATTTATACCAAAATGTAATAACACAGGAGTCAGCATCATACAAATAATAGCTGAAGCTATGGGTGTGGGTGCTCTCCCAAGAGAAACTAGAACTGGCGAGAAATGGAATTTTATGGCAGATGGAAGAAAAGCTGTGGCCAAGTTTGAGAAAAAGTGAGCAAAATCAGAAGACTCTGGCCTGAGATCTCTAAAACTTGATGCTGATGACCTTTGCGGGTGGATTTTTTGTGTGTGTGATGGTGACCTGTCAGTAGAACATTTGGTGATATTCTAAACTAGGGCTACGGGGAGTAACACTCTCTACACTTCAGTTATGATAACCAAAAATACCACAAGACATTGCCAAATGTCTTTTGGAGACCCAGTACTCCTCAGCAGGGGCTGATCTTCCAGAGGACCTGAGGTCAATTCCCAACACCCACATGGCAGCTCACAGCTGTCTGTGACTCCAGTTCCAGGGGATCCAACACCCTCACTATGTGCAGGCAAAACACTAACTTACATAAAGAATAATGAAAATGAAGATAATTCAGTCCTCCATTCAGCTGTACACTACAGCTTTTATATCATTCAAACTAAAAACCATATCATTTGCCAAAATAGTTAACATTTTCTTAATCTTTTTATACATATTTCTATTATAAGTGTGTAAGACCAAATATATCAGTGTAAAAATTAAGATCAAGTTGTTTCATAGCTGTAATTAGCAAGTTTAGAGAAATGGCTGATAATTTGTATAAAATGACAGGAATTAAAATTTCCAGTAAATTCGGGAAAGTTTGATTTATGATAAACTTTATTTGAGGTAATAAAGTCTTTTTTTTTTTGAGACAGGGTTTCTCTGTATAGCCCTGGCTGTCCTGGAACTAGTTCTTGTAGACCAGGTTGGCCTCGGACTCACAAAGATCCGCCTGCCTCTGCCTCATGAGTGCTGGGATTAAAGGTGTGCGCCACCACCGCCCGGCTGAGATAATAAAGTCTTAACTTAGACTGCTACCATTCCTCTGAACCATTTATACTACAACTAGATTTGTTTTGAGTTTTGCCCATTTTTTTGAGACAGTGTCTCAGTGCGGCTTAGAGAACTAGCCTTTGCTTTCACCTCCCAGGTGCTGATATTACAGGTATTTGCCATCATTCCTGATTTATGCTTAGGACAAAACTCTAGACCAATTGAACTACATACCCACCCCGTTTGTTTGTTTTTGATTATGGTAAAATGCACACTCCATAATTTTTATTATCTTAACCATTTCCAAATACGCAGTAGGTCAATAGTTACCGTACATTCACCTAATTCTACAATCTCCCAACATTTTTATTCTCATTAAACACATATTCCCATCTTCGCTTTTCCATAGAAACCACCATTACACTCAAAACCTGCTTTTTTAAAATTCATTGATTGTTTTGTTAGGGAATAAAGCCCTTTTTCCTTAGAAGTTTCAAAATGATTTTTCCCCTCATTCTTCAAGTTGATCTTTTTTACTGCTCATAGAACCCGCGCAGTATAGACCACAGAACCAGTAGAGGGCGCTGTTGTGTTGATGGCCTGTTAAGCCAGTTTAAAAAATAAAACGCCATGGAACCAAATTGCTTTCACACTCAACAGTGCTCAGAGGATGAGAACAGAGGGCAAAGTGAGCTCACCTTTGGGTGATATTTGCTTGTTTTAATATATTATTTTTGAAGAATTTGGTTAGTTAATTGGATTCTTTTAACAATCACTTTTCATTTCAAGTCTAAAAACTGATCTTACTTGCATATAAAGGATGTTTGTTTTTGTTCATTGCGTTTGAGTACAAACCTAAGGACAAAAACTATGGAATTCATGTAACAGTCTCATAAAATAAAAAATAAAAATTATCCAGAGGGACACTACACAGGTTTTTTTGTTCTTTGCTTTATCTTATTGAACAACTCTAAGAATGTTTTATAAAACTAAGAGATGCAAGGATGAAAACTATGATCTTGAACAAACTCTAAACCTCCCCCCCCCAGCGCATTTTTGAGATTTTGGATTTTTTTTTCGAGACTGGGTTTCTCTGTATAACTTTGGAACTGTCCTGGAACTCGCTCTGTAGACCACGCTGGTCTCAAACTCACAGAGATCCACCTGCCTCTGTCTCCCGAGTTCTGGGATTAAAGGCATGTGCCGCCAATATGGCCGACTTTTAAACCATTATTTTATTTTATTTTACTGTTTCTTTTTTGAGACAGGGCCTGACTATGTAGCCCACCCAGGCTGGCCTGGAACTCATTGTGTGGATCAGGGTAGCTTCAGAGATCTGCCTGCCTCTGCCTCCCAAGTGCTGGGATTAATGTTGTGTACTACCTCAACCTACATCTAAAACCTTTTAGAAGTCTAAATAAATAAGATATAAGCATTATAAGACTAGAAAAAACTTTATTTTGTGTGTATGGGTATTTTGAATGAAAATATATATGAAATCTGTGCACTATGCCCTGCATTGGCCACAGAGGTCAGAAGAGGGCACTGAATGAGCATTGTTAGTCACCATGTCGGATCCTGGACTTGAACCTAAGTCTTCTGTAAGAGCAGTATATGTTGTTAACTGCTGATCTCTCCAGTGCCAAAGAAATAACATAGCCAAAATATATGATGGCCTTTTAATGTTGGAGTTTTAGGAAATAGGGATATATGTGTGTGCATGCATACACAGACACTTGTGTGTGAAATCTTTCACCCAGCATTTGTACTGCTTTTTGTTCTTAACAAATGTTCATAAAAATAAGATACCTTAGCACGTTTTCACATGGCATGTCCTGTCTCATCACTGTATAATGGTTCTTTAGTGGCTGAATATAATCCCATTATGTAGACCTTCCATAATTTTTCACATAACTAGTTTTTATGAAAGAGTATTTATGAACAAGTAAATTGTTTCTAGGCTTTTAAATTGAAAATTAATCTACTAACAATTCATTTTAATAGTACACATTGAGATTTTTAAAGTATATTCAGCTAGATGTATGTCCACATTATTTAATCTAAGAATATTGTTAGAGCATCAAATACAGTATGTATTCATAAATATCACTTATAATATTCCATGTCCCCTAGATTCTGGAAAACAAGTGTTCTCTGTCTGCATGGGTTGGCCCATCCTAACCATTTTATATAATAGTATTGTATGCTATATGGTCTGAATTTTTATCTTTTATATGTCAAAAATATATATGTATGTATATCTATTCATATATTCTGTGCCTTTGATGTCAGTTTCTTCCCCTATATCTATCGAAATTATTTATAGGTTTACTCTTTTCATAGCGTTCCAGATTTTCTGAGTGTTTTATGCCCTTTTTTTCTCTTTTTTTGTGACTTTTTTATTGTTAAAAGAAAAATTTACACTTACTCCCTTTATTCCCGGCCCTCAAGCTCCCCCACTACCCTACCGCCCTCCCCCTGCTTCCTTAAGGTGGTGCAGGATACCCTGTCCTATGGGGAGCCCAAGGCCCTCCCCCCTCCATCTCGGTCTAAGAAGATGTGCATCCATATAGAATAAGTTCCCAAATAGTCAATACATGCAGAAGANCTCTTGTATTCTGTTGGTTATACTTGTCTCTGTAGTTCCTGTTCGTTTACCCAGATTTTCCATATCCATCCTTCCCTCAGTTAGTGTTTTCTTCATTACTTCCATTTCATTTTTCAACTCTTGAACTGTTTCTAATACCTGTTTGATTGCTTTAAGGGCCTCTATTATTTTCATAATATCAAGTTTAACGTTGATTTCTTCTACTTCTTCTGGAATAGGGTGTTCAAGTCTTCTTGTTGCGTGATCACTGGATTCTGGTGTTTCCATGATGCCTTTCATGTTATTGGAGGAATTCTTGCATTGGTGTCTGCCCATCTCTTCCCCCTCTGGGTCTCTGACCCCAGCACCAGAACAGGAACTCCCCTCTGGGTCTCCGACCCCAGGACTGGAACAGGAACTCCTGGTGGTCCCTCTGGGTCTCCGACCTCAGCACCAGAACAGGAACTCCTGGTGGTCCGTGGAGTAGATCCCGGAGAGGAAAGAGCGAACATGGGGGTGGGGGGCAGGGATGTGTGGAATCGAGGGGCTCCTGCAGCTGGGGCTGGTGTTGCCCACACTGTGTCCCAGTTGCCCTCCATCAGATCTCCCCTGTTTTCATGTTCTTTAAGGCATTTATTTACATCCTCTTTAGAGTCCTTGAACATAGTATTAATTACTATTTTAAAGTCCTTGTCTTGTGCTTCAGCAGCTATATTGCATTTCTCTTCTGGTGTAGGCATACTATTCTTATATGTTCATGTTTGCATATTAGCTCTGGGATCTACGCATCTTGAGTCAATGCCATTTGAAATGTTTCTTAGTCTAGATATTTCATCTTGTCTTTGTTGGGTGTATGTTCTGTTCTTTGGTAACTACTACCTACTCTGGTTCCTAGTTAAGTGTGACAGTTGTGGGATTCTTGATAGGGAATGGTTCTGTGGGCCAGCAGGAGCCATAAAAGGATGGACACAATCTACAAGAAAAAGATGAAATGGGCAGTGGTAAAGAACTTGAAAGGAAACTTGGGTCTGTACCAGGAGGCTGAGTCCCTAGAGAATGGAGGTGAGCTTGGAGGAGGGGGTCCTGTGAATGGGTTGTAACAGGACTGAGTCTGACAAGACAAGAATAGAGCACAGGAAGGATAATAAAGATCACCTATCTCATCTTAAAATTTTTCTTATTTCTAAAATATTATTACATTGGTGTGTGTGTGAGAATGTGTGTGTGTGTGTGTGTGTGTGTGTGTGTAAGGACAAACCACTGCACAAGCATGGAGGGCAGAGGACAACTTGTAGTACTCAATTGGCTTTTTCTTTCTACACTGTAGTTCTAGGGGTCAAATGCAGGTCTTCAATCTTGGCAGCAAGTACTTTTACCACTCAGCTACCTTGATTGTCTTCATATTAATGAAATTTTAGTGTCAATTTGCAGTATTATGTATTGTACTCTTGAAATGATAACACCCCTCGTTATCCTCTCCACTTGTGTTCTCTCGTTGCAGGCCCACAGATCTTAGCACAACTGACTCCATGATGGGAGTGCCACTCAGGCTATAAAACTCAGCACAACAACAGGACCACCTGCCAAAACTGAAACAAAGACCTAATCCATCAAATCACATAGTTCTGGGAAAGTATAAATGTACCAACCTTGCTTTTGGCTTCTGTAGTTTTGCTTCTGGCTAACTGTTCTTGTTAGCTGAAGTATGGCAACCCAGAACATGGTTTTTGTTCTTAAAAATTCACCCTGAGAAAGCTTTGGGGCTACACTGAGATCCTGAACACTTGGTGTAGTAGTGCCCCGCTAATAAAGACTTTCTGTTGGCTTAAACCCAAGTCTGAGCAGTTTTCTCTGGTGAACAACCCACGATATCTCTGAAGATCCCACCAAGATAACAGAGACCAGACTTTGAGACAGCAGAGGTCTCAGAACCCCTTGAAATAAGAAGAGTATGGTGGTCAGGGGGCTCCTAGAGGGTACACAGCCTGAGATGTCCCAGTTCCCTAGGGCTCCCTTTGATCAATCACTGCCTAATGCTTCAGAGGGGTCTGACATCAAGAAACAAATTAGAAAGTCTCTTGGTCTGTCACCTCCGGAGGTGAATCTGGTTAAGGTGCCTTCTGTTTGGACACATAGGAGAGAGGTGGGACATGGCTGTTGCTCCAGTGTCATGGATCCATATGAGGGATCACTGGATCCCTTTGTCTGTTTAGGTGTATGAATGTGTGTGGGCCACCCCTGGTTGTCTTTACTGTGTCTCTCTGTGGACATACGTGTGTCTGTGTCTATGTGTTCTGTCCATTCTGTTTCACTGTTACTGGTCAGTGGCTTTCTCTGGTGTGAGAACCCCCTGGCTTAGTATCTGTATCCCCTCCTGTTAGGAACCCAAATCCTTTGGGTTCTGCCAGGTCTCAGAGAGGGGAAAAAAACCTTCCATCTAGCCTTCTTCAAGAGCTGGAGCTCTTGCTTGTTGCTCACTGTCAGGGTTGGTCCCTGAGTGTGGGTGGGGAGGAGCTAGGCCTCTCATCCAGGGTCTCCTTTCATCTAAGCAGAATGCAGACAGGGAAGGGGAAATAGTTCCACCAATGATTATTTCCTCAACTCTGTGTCACCTCTGCTCAGGCAGGCTCAGGGAAGGGGAAGAGTTCCCCAGGGGTGAGCCAGAAAGTAAAAGAGAAAGTTCCACTCCTTTTTCTTTCATGATTTACTTCTCCTTATGTCTGTATAATTCAAAAACCCAAAACTTGGGAGAGGGGAGGAGGGGGTAGGGCTGGGTGTAGTGGAGAGAGGGAAAACTACAGTTGGGATGTAATGTATGAGAGAAGAATCAAAAAGAAAAAAGAAAAACCCACCATTTTCTGAAGGAAAACTGTTCCTGGGCTGAGCAAGGGGATAAGTGGCAGATAACACAGCCTCGAGAGAATAGATTTTCTCTCCTGTCCAGCACTGACCAAGGATACTATAAACAACCTCTGGTAAGTCCTTTTTAAAAGATTAAAGACAGCTGCTAAATTCCTTTCTTGCCTAGTTGGCCCCAAATATTATAAAGAAGGTATAAAAGTATTTTTTTAATTCAAGGTTTAAGTATACCCCAGTTTCTGGAGGTAGCTCAAAAGTATTTAACAGCAGCAAACTGATTGAAACAAGAACTTTTGCCTAAACTGAAAGCCACCGTCACCTTCTCTGATGATGAGATATAGTTAGACTTACAGACACCCAGCAAAATTTTGGTGTCCTACCCTTTGTCAGAGGAATATATCCTAACAGAAAGTTCTGTCTCCAATCAAAAGGTACAGTTGGACTATCTCTCAAATTGACAACAAAGATTCTTGGGAGTATGGGCAGAAACCAGCCTCCCAAGACTGACCCAATAGCAAGTTCCTATCAGTTCAGCTACCCCATTCCAGATCAAACAATACCCAATGACCCTGAAAACAAAAAGGGAAATTGTAGTCCAATCTTCCTGGCTTAAAGAGACAGACATCCTGGTGCTCTGCCAGTCACCCTGGAATACAGCTCCTCTGCATCTGAAGACACCTGGTACGCCTGATTCTCCCAGAGAAACAGCTGTACACTTTCTTAGACCTGAAAGATGCATTTTTCAGTCTCCCATTGGCAGAGGTGAGTTAACCCAACTGTGCTTTTAAATGGACAGACCCAGAGTGAGGTTGTATTGACAACATACCTGAACCAGGTTGTCCCAAGGATTTAAAAATTCTCCAACCCTGTTTGATGAGAAACTAAATGCTGACCTCCTGCCCTTCAGTCAGAGGTTTCCTGGAAAATGGATTATAAAAGGGCCACTGAGGAACTGTTGCAAGACATACAGACCTTGGGCCACAAAATGTTGTGTAAAAAAGCCCAACTTAAGGCTGGAGAGATGGCTCAGCAGTTAAAAGCACTGCTCTTCCAGAGGTCCTGAATTCAATTCTCAGCAACCACATGGTGGCGCAAACCATGACTAGTAGGATCTGATGCCCTCTTCTGGCATAAAGTTGTACATGCAGATACAGTAAAATAAATAATTGTTTTTTTAAAAAAAGAAAGTTCAACTTTGTACATCAGATGCTACCTGTCTTAGCTACCAGCTGAGGAGAGGCAAACGGAGCCTGTCTCAGAGTAGGATTGCTGCCATCCTTCACATCCCAACTCCAAAGACCAAAAGACAGGTTCAAGAGTTCCTAGGTACAGCTGGATATTGCTGCCTCTGGATACCAGAGTTTGTGGAAATAGCATGACTTCTATACATTAGCACAAAGAGGGCTACTAAATCCCTAATATGGACTGAGACTGAATAAAATGAATTTGAGGTTTTTAAAACATCTCTGACTTCGGTTCCAACCCTAAGACTTCCAGATGCCTCAAAACATCTGTATTTTCATCTGTTTGTCCATGAAACAAAAGTCATTTCAAAAGGAGTTTTAAGACAAACTTTAGAGCTTTGGAGTTGCCCTGTAATATACCTGTCTAAATGATTGGATGCTGTAGCCCCAGGATGGGCCACCTGTCTAAGAGCTATGGCTGCTATGATAGTCAAATGAAAAAGCAAGCAAACAAAAACAAGTTAACTCTGGGTCAAGATCTCATAATCACAGCACACACACCCCAACACACAGTTGAGGCCCTCCTCTGAGAAGGACCAGAACATTTGCTGTCTAATGACCATGTGACACAGTAACAGGCCATACTACTGGCCCACCCTCAAGTCTATTTTGAGAAACCCCCAGCCATCACTTGGGTTATCCTCTTTCTGATGATACAAGTGCTCATCCATGACTGCCAGGAGATGAAAGATAAAACCAAAAACATAGTTACTTTAACTGAAACAATTCAAGCTCAAGCCAGGTAGCTCAGCCTAGAGAGCAGAACTGATTGAACTGATCCAGGATCTCAGATGAGGAAAAGGAAAGTCCACCACCACATGCATGGACCACCAGTCAGTATGCTTTTATTAATGGGCATGCCCACAGTATAATCTATAGATGAAGAGAGCTTCTCATCACCGGGAAAAAAAGACATTTAAAAAATCTTAGCTTCCTAGATGCTATTTAGTTTCCCCTACAAATTGCTGTCCTCTACTGTTGACTTCTGACCTAGCTGAACCAGCACTACCTGAGACTCCATAGTAAAGAAGAAATGGACAGTTCAAACCCACAGGTGAATGGAGGACACCAAAGGGAAAGATCATCCTCCAGAATCAACTGGCAGGACTCTGGTAACTGACCTTCACCATCTGGGGCCCACAAAATTTTCTGAGTTGCTCAGACCAAGGTTTGTTAGTATGTTATTATACACAGCCAGATGCCAGCTTTGTGCTCAAGTGAATCCAAAACAAAGAACCCCTACCCAGGAAGCGTCCAACACCCCCAGAGAACTCTGGGAAACTGACTTCAGCAAGATCAAGCCTGCTGGGGGAAGAGAAATATACTTGCCATTTTTTAAATATTTATTTATATGTATACAATATTCTGTCTGTGTGTATGCCTGAAGGCCAGAAGAGGGCACCAGATCTCATTACAGATGGTTGTGAGCCACCATATGGCTGCTGGGAATTAAACTCAGGACCTTTGGAAGAGCAGGCAATGCTCTTAACCTCTGAGCCATCTCTCCAGCCCCTATACTTGCTAATTTTTTTTTTTCGAGACAGGGTTTCTCTGTGGCTTTGGAGCCCTGCGCACTGGAACTAGCTCTTGTAGACCAGGCTGGTCTCGAACTCACAGAGATCCGCCTGCCTCTGCCTCCCGAGTGCTGGGATTAAAGGCATGCACCACCACTGCCCGGCTACTTGCTAATTTTTATAGATATT
>JAQHUG010000458.1:1033619-1047898 GCA_028555095.1 Dicrostonyx torquatus | reverse complement strand
GGGAGCGGGAGGGCCGGGAACAAGGGGAGTAAATGTAAATTTTTCTTTTAACAACAAAAATTAAAAAAAAAAGATTGGCCTGTGAGCAAGCCTGTGGACTCACTGGGGGTAGTACCACCTCTGGGCTGGTGGTCCTACTATGAAACAGAAGTCTGCGCACCCAAGTAAGCAGCACTCTTGTGCAACTTCTGTTTCAGTTTCACACTCCCTGACTTATTTCAATGCTGGACTGTGATGTGGACCCATTAAATAAAATAAAACCTTTTCTTTCTAGTTTGCTTTTGGCCATGCTGTTTTATCACAAACAATAGAAACTCTAACTGAGACAATGACTTATCATAGAAATTATTAATTCTTCCCCTGTATTCTGGGTGTATTTTTTGAGAGTTAGTTGATTATATGCATTTGGGTTTATCCCTGGCATTCTATTCTGTTCAATTGATCTATAAACCACTTTTGATGCCAATATCACACTGACATAATTATCAGTGATTTCTACATAATTTAAAATCAGAAAATGTGATGCATGCAGCTTAGTTCTAGGTCAAGATTACTTCAACTGTTTGGAGCTAGATATTTAACAAAGGATTAATACCAAAATGGTGGAGACTATTGAACTATTCAGCAGGTGCTATTGGAGCAACTTGACATAAAGCCAGAAACTTAAAACAGATCTTATGTCATTTATAACATTTAACTCAAAATGGAGTTCAGGATGGAACTAACACAGAGAAATGGCCCCAGGTCTGCAAGCTAGGCTGAATGAAGGCCTGGCTGAAGGAAGCCCGGGACAGTGAGGAGAACCATCATTCTTTTTTTATTGAGAGAGAGTTTCACTATGCACCTCTGTCTTACTAAGAGTGCATAAAATAGGTACCAAAGTGTGAAAATTCTTGCTACAAAGAATGAGACTGCTTTGAAAGGCACACATTATCTATTATGAACAAGAAATCGTTTTGTCAAATGATTTAGAAGTTAGTGATTGTACTCCATTAATTTTAAATTCAGATGAGCACTATGAGAATTTTGCAAATTTCTCTTCCCCTATAATCTTTTTCCACACAAGAATCTGCGCATAACACCCACTCTTTCCGAAGTAACAGCAATTCCAAGAGCTGTTCTGCAGATCCCATCAAAACACAAGTCAAACCTGGCTGCTTCAGGAACAATTAAAGCAGAGGCAGCCGGGAAAGAGTTCCTGAAATGATCTGAGAGGCTGCTCTTTTTTTATTATTATTTAAATCACTGCTTGGTCCATTAACTCTAGCTTCTTATTGGCTAAGTCTTGCATCTTATTTTATCCCATTTCTAGTAATCTGTGTATCTCCATATGATTGTGGCTTACCGGCTAAAGTCCCCGTGTCTGTCTTAGATGGCGGATCCATAGATTCTCTCTGACTCTGTGAGAGGCTGCTCTTGTGTGAGAGACTTTTCTTGGGGGATGCAAGCACACACACAAATGTGCACATGTGCATGTACACACACACACACTCACATACACACACGGATACAAGCACCTACTTACTCACCCCCAGAACAGGTACTCACAACACACATGACTTGCAGGCAGCTTGACAGGTCCGAAAGTTCCGCTTTCAGCAGGCTTAGCAGATCTCTCCAACCCTTGGAGCTGTTCACCGCTTCTAGAATGTTGGAAAGGGACCCTGGGAATCTTGAAAGTTTCATCTCTCCTAGATGTGTGAACTTCATTTACCCCCAGACCCTCGAGGTTCAGTGTGAGATCCTCTCCCAAAGGAATGAGGCGGTGACAGAATAGGACAGAACAGAACATCCTTGCTGAACTCTGCAGGTAAACACCTGCACATATATGTGCAGATGCATCATACACACCCTCTCTCTCTCACACACACACACATACATGCACACACGCACGCACACACACACACACACACACACACACACACGAGTGAGAGACAGGGAGAGCTCAAAAGGAGAAAAAAAGCAATGGTTTGTAGACACTATTGTGTACTTAACTGCCGCTTGGAAATTTGGCCCCAGATTACTTTTTCAGATTTTATTCATTATACTCACCAGAGGAAACTGCATCCTTCCCTACTCCAGAGAATGATTTAAAATAGATTAAGCCAATGATGTTACATTTTCCTTGCATATACCATAATCTAAGGGAATATGATCTATAGGAATGTCTGGGAATACAGGTAAATTTTCTGGAAAGGGTTTTACCACTTTAAAAAGAGATGTCTAACTGACAGGTATTTGAGTCTCATAATAAAAGACCAAACTGCTTTTGACTGTAACCACTGCCTTTTAATCCACTTCTGTGTCTTTAGAACTTGTTGCCTACTTATGCAGTGTGTGCAGCTGCTAAAGCCATTCAGAGAGCATGACGGGAGATGCTTACATGTCAAAACCAGTGTTTTATTTAACTTTCTAGTGCAGTGACAAAGACCATGACTAAATGAAACCTGGGAAGAAAGTGTGTCTTTCAATCTTCCACTTCCAGGTTACAGTCCATCACTGAAGAAAGTCAAGAATGGAACCTGGAGGCGGGAATTGAAGCAGGGTCCATGGAGGGATACTGCTAGTTACCTTGTTCCTCATGAGTTTCTCCACTTTCTTTCTTATATAGCTCAGGACCAACCTGTGTAGGGGTTGCACTGCTCATAGTGGACTGGGCCCTCTCACATAAGTTATTAATCAAGAAAATGCCCTCCCAGACTTGCCTTCAGGGCAATCTGATGTAGACAATTCCTATATTGAGATTCCTTCTTCCCACATATGTCTAGGTTTGTGTCAAGTTGACAAAAAAACAATCAACACAGACAGTTAAACATATTAATGAAAGAAATTTTAATGAATTTTATTCAGTTGCTAGAATTCAGTGAACAACTGACCTAAGATTTATTATATAAAAAAGTCCCCATACTATTCAGTCTGGGTTTTTGCTTTCTACATACAGATATAACCTCACTCCAATCCAAACCATTTTTAAATCAACCTCTCAGAAATATCTTTTACTATTTGACTGAGAAAGAAGTTTAAGATTTGAAGAAACATGGTCCGTTTTTTAATTTAACAAGAACCACATCTCAATCCAATGATTTCACTAGTGCCTATAAAGAGAAGCACACACAACAACAAAATAACTTAGATGGATAAGGGGTTAAGTTTTTAGTTGGGTATACACCGTGTCTGAGGAACAATAACTTGGATTTTAGGCAGTCCTACTTTCTTGACTCCAGCATTTTAAAAACAAAGTGGAGTGGAGTGCCTAGTACCCTGTGTGCTTTTTTCACATTTCTTTGTCTTTGTTGACTCTGTCCCTTCTGCCTGCAATACTAATCCCATCTTTCTTCTTGTGGCTCAGTTCTTATTCTGGTAAAACTCACTTTGCTTTATCCTCCGGGAAGCCTTCAGATTTCTCTAACTAGCCCCGGGTTGCTTCCTTTTTGTTCCCACAACACTGTGCTTTTCTTATCCATAACAGTTAAACATTCACAGTATTTATTTCTTTTTGAGAAAGAAAAATGTGTCCAGTGGGGTTTTTTTTATTATTTTCAGCACTTAGCATACCATCTGACATACAGGATTACATGCACTGAAGTAAGTATACTTAATCTAAGTTCAGAATTTAACCAATTCTTCACTGAAAAATCCATTCAGAGTGGATGTGGTTGTCCACATCTGTGATCCCAGCATTCCAGAGGCTGACATAGAAGAATGTAAATTTCAAGGCTAGCCTGGGGTTGTTAAGAAGACCCTGCTTCAGAAAAAAAAAAAAAAACAATGAGACCCTTACAAATGATTCATGTAACTGTCACTGTGAAATGTTTGCTTGCTCTGCTGGAACCAAGATTAACAAAATTTCTCCTTTCACCGTCGCCACCACCACCTTTGTTTCTCACCCCCTCCCCCCTTCATGCCTTCCTTCTCCTTTGCTTAGCTTTGCTTCTTCCTCAGGCTGCAGAGTAGGGAGGCCGGGCTGGAGGAGGAAGTCAAGGATGTCATAGCAAGGGAGGAGGGTCTACAGGACAGCTAGTTTTACAGAGGAAAACTCAAATCTAAAGCACACAGCAAGAGAGAGGAAGAACAGGAAGGCATTCCTCCGCGGCGCTGAGCTCTCAGAACAGTGAAGCTTTGCTTGGCAATACGTCTGAGGCTGGAGATTCCAGGTAACTATTCTATCAACCTCCTTGTCTTTCCTTTCCAGTCCATTGCTTCTGAATTCCGGAGCTTCTTGTATTTGCGCTTGGGTTAGGCACGTCTGTTGTTTCTCTATTGAGAGAGGATCTACTGTTAAACCTGTGTCTGGAAAGCAGCTTAGAGCTCCAAAAGCAGCCGAAGCTCTTCCTGGGGGGAAATTCAGAAAATTCAGATTGTTTTTCAGCATCTGGTTAATTTTTAAAAGCATTTTTATTGGTTTCAATGCATCTGAATGCTAACATTTTCTCTTATGAGCAGATAAAAAGTCACAGAGACAAGCTAGTTGGAAGCAAAAGGGAATATTGCTGAGGCAAAGAACTGTTTCTTAATTCTTGAAGTTGTTTTCTCCCTTTGCTTATACTTTCAGTTTAACTGTTAACTACTTTGGTTTCTTGGATCTCTGAAGTGGTGCAGCATAAAAGGTCGGAATTGTTTTTCTAATTTAAATGTGTGGGTTTGTTCTTACAAAGGGGCAAATATTTAAAACACATTGGTATAAAGGAGGAGAGGGACAGAAGCCAGTGGAGACAGAAAAGAAAGTAAAGGACTCCAGAAGAAAATGGAAGGAGGGAGGAAAGAGGAATTAGCACATAGAGATTTCAAGCTTAGTGAAATTGGAAGGTGCTTGTTTATAGTGTCTGGTTTTCTCAGAAATGTCTTCCTGCACATTTTCAGGCAGTCATGTATCCTACTGACAAACACACAGTATGGTGTACTTTTCAGTAGCTGACTTTTGTCTTTGGAAAACATGGATCTTGGTTACAAGAAGAATTATTCAGAGCCAGAAGGGGAGAGAGACATTGGTTCGTTTCCTCGCTGGCTTTGAAACACTAGAATACACAGCTCAGTTCTTCTAGGCTTGGAAGACAGCTGCTTTTATCTGTCTTCTCTTCAATCTGGTTTAAGCCATTTGTGTTATGTCACCTCATTTACTTCCTCCTTACAGGGGACCCTTATTTCTTTTATTTACCGAGGGCACTACCCTTATCAAAGTCGAGTTTATTCATGAAAGAGAATAAATGAGGCATTTCAGGGTTTCTTAAAAGGCTGCCCTCTGCCTCCCAGACTCCTTACAAAAAGGAAAAACAAGCATCTCAGAAACTGACTGGTGGTTCAATTAAAAGAATTCTGTGTTTGTTGCTTGTTTATTTTCCCATAAACAGCATCAACTCAACGGGGACCACTAAGATGGAGAAAGGGAGAAAGAAGTTATACATTGCAAAAATATACAAACAAATAAACATCTTCCTGTTTGTGGAGTATGTCCTTCCTGACTTCATGTTGTAATGCACAAGGGGCTGTTTGGAGCTAGATTTATTCATTATTAAAGAAATCACTTCCATTTTCTTTATAAAAAACAAAAAATTAAACCAAACAAATAAAACAACCAAACTAAATCAAACAAACACATTGAGATTCCTAACTGTGATAAATAATGTCACAAGTAGAAATTTCAAAGTAAAATTTCTATTTATGTTTAAAAATATGTTTGAGAAAGGCAGCAATTGAAGTTCCAGTGCAGTTCTGTCCCGATTTTTGTTCTGATTTCTTCTCTCAGAATAAAGGCTCTGTCTTTTTGAAATTAGCTAACACTGCTTTGTTAAGGTGAGTGGCAAACCAGACTACCCAGCTTGACTCCCTAGCACAGTAGTTCTTGTTCTCAACTTTGCTAATGCTGCAACCCTTTAGTACAGTTCCTCATGTTGTGGTGACCCATGACCTCAAAATTATTTTGTTGCTTCTTTGTAACTGTAACTTTGTCACTGTTCTTATTAGTAATTTATCTGACATACAAAACATTTGATATATCTTTGAAAGGGTCATTCAAAACCCCAAAGGGGTAGCAACCCCCGGTTGAGAACCACTGCCTTGGATTGACTCTTTTAACTCTGGTTCATAAGATTTTGGATCATTGGTCAATAACTGAAGTTTTCAGGGCTGAAGTCTGGGTTCTGGCAGCCTTTGCCCCCAATATTTTTGACTTAATTTTATTTTCCCATAGCTTTAAGATTCATTTGTTTTCTTTAATTTTATGTGCATTCTTTTTTGCAATGGGTGTTGGATCCCCTGGAACTGGAGTTACAGACAGTTGTGAGCTACCATGTGGATGCTGAGAATTGAACCCAGGTCCTCAGGAAGAGCAGCCAGTGCTCTTAATCTCTGAGCCAACTCTCCAGCCCCAGATTCATTTTTTACATGTAATTTAGTTTATATTATTAACCTGTGCTCGTTGTAATAAATGTTAAATTATGTGCTGGGCATTGTTTTTAATGGATGAAGTAATTATTTTTATTATTCACAAACTGTTCAATAACAGATTCAAAAAGGTTGCCTAACATACAACTAAAAAGTAGTTATGCTGGTATCTAAACTCAAGCAGAGTATCACAGAGCTTGTTATTAACTACCACACACATTCTATTGACTCCCTTTGATTATGTCTGCTAATACTTATATGTACAAAAAAACATGTGTATTTCACCGTTGGCCTAGCAAATAAGTCCTATATAGTGTTCAACATTCCTGTCTTCAAAGAGGAGATGCAACTAGCTTATAGTTTTGAGTTTTCTGGTAAGAGGTTTGGATTTGATATATAGGTAAATTGCAATCATTTAATAGCAGTAAACAAAGAAGATGACATAGCAACTGATCTGGTGGCAGAATTTAGAATATGTTATGTTGGGCAGTAGGAAAGATGGATATAAACATGTAATAGCCAGAGAAAGACAAAGTAATTGGGAAGATCTTACTTTAGTGTGCAATATAAAATAAGTGTCAGTAGTTATAATGTATGTCCAAGAGATGTCACAAAGGAATAGTTTCTAGGTTAGTGATAAATATGGGCAAGAAAGAGGTATGAATCAATATGATGACTCAGCATTTAGAATTGCAATGTAGATGAAGTAAAATTGTGGTCCTAACAGGAGGAAAAGTCAAAAAATGTGAGCTATTTGTTCTGGAAACACAAAGACAAATAATAAGGATCTCTATTTTTTAAAACCCCTTTCACTACACAAAGGTGGTTTGGAGCCTGCTAGAATTGAGGTGCTGCCAAAACGGTCAGCAAGGAGCTGCCAAAATGGAGCTGAAGATTAGAAGTCAGGAAAAGGCCAAGACTTGGAAATCATAGACAACATGTACAGGGATGTGTACTAGAACAGGCAGTTAAGAATAGTTTAGGCTTCAGCCACTGGGAGTGGTGGGTGAGCATATCAGGGTGTTATGACATAATTAGAAACAAGAGAACAATATATATATAAATAATATTGATATATATCAACAAAAAGTATCTGAATAATATAGTGCTGAGAGTGAAAAAATTAGAGAGGAAAAATATATAATATATAGTATCATAACATATATTTAAAACCATAAAATTCATTTTTTCAGAATACATACATATGAGAAGATGTGCTCTAAATGTACCAACATGGTTGTCTGTGTTGGGGTCAGGTACACGAATGTGAATAAGCTGAGAAGATAAAGTAGAAAAACATAACATGAAAAAAAGAGGGTCTTGCATAAACCATGGTAACTTGCCATGAAATGAGAAATATTGTGTGACACATGGGCATTTAGTAAGAAATTTTGCACATAGAAAGGGTTGGGATTTTCCTCGGTGGTAGAGTCCTAGCCTAATGTGACAGAGGCTTTCAAAAATGGGGGAAAAAAGTTAAATTGACAGAGTGTGTGTAGAAATTTATCTGTGTATATATTTAAGTCATGAATTATTCTGTTGGTTTTCTTCTTATGCTGTACCTTTTTGCATTAAGTACCATAAATACCTCTACTTGGAAACACTGCACTTAATAAATTTAAAATTGTATTACAAAAAAAATGGGGTAAAGATTGCAAAACCAAGTCATGAAGTCTTTCTGTGCTACCACTCTCAAATTAACATGGTTAATGAGTAAATGATTATGATTTTGCATGAATTTATTCTTTCTCTTTCCACTCAACTAATAGATGTGGGCTCTCTGTGTGTGTGTGTGTGTGTGTCTGTGTGTGTGTGTGTGTGTGTGTGTGTGTACATGTGTACCAAGGTCTACACATGGAGGTCAGAGGACAAGATTCAGGAGTCAGTTCCCGCCTTGTACATTGTTGAGATGGAATCTCTCTTGTTTCTGTGCTACACACTACATTAGCTGCCACATGAGCTTCTAGGAAGTTCTCCTTGCCTCACCTCTTATAGGCATCTGGTCTTACAGGTACAGAGCACTGAATCCATGTTTTGACATGGACTTGGGATCAGACAGGTTGTCAGGCTTACATGGCTAGTGCTTTTACAAGTTGAGCAATCTCCCTAGCCTTTAGTTTCGTGATACACAGACTATATGTTTGCAAAAAAAATGAGTGATTATAAACGGACTCCCCATACTATACATTCTCATCCAAAAGTAATGGTTTGTTTTTTTTTTCAGGTCACCATGGCCATGCCAGAAAAGTCAAGCGGTGTCAACCCATCTGAGGATTGCAGCAATTTCCCAGAGATTATTGAACTCAATGTAGGTGGCCAGGTGTACATAACTCGCTACCCTACTCTCATCAGTATTCCCGGTTCCCGGCTCTGGGAAATGTTCAGTGTAAAGAACCCTTGCTCACTGATCCAGGACAACAAAGGGAGATTCTTCATAGATCGAGATGGCTTTCTCTTTCGTTATGTCCTAGACTACATGAGAGACCTGCAAGTAGTGCTTCCTGACCACTTCCCAGAGTGTGGCCGGCTCCACAGGGAAGCAGAATACTTTAAGTTGCCAGAACTTGCCAAGATGTTGGTTCTTAAAATGAACAACCTCAACTCAGTTGTCAATGACTCATGTCAAATTGATGTAGAAGAGCTTTCCCCCAGTATTGACGCCACTTTTAATTTCTCTTCAGCTAATACCATCCATGTTAGTGGCCCTGATAATTCTGTAGTCCTCAGAACTGCCACTGGTTCTGAGCTCAAAAAGGCTGGCTTCATAACTATTGGCTATAGAGGCTCCTATACACTGGGCAGGGACATCCAAACAGATGCCAAATTCCGCCGTGTGGCCAGAATCATGGTGTGTGGTAAGATTTCATTAGCCAAAGAAGTGTTCGGAGACACACTGAATGAGAGCAGAGATCCAGACCGCCCTCCTGAGCGATATACTTCGCGATACTACCTCAAATTCACTTTTCTGGAACAAGCCTTCGACAAACTAGCTGATGCTGGCTTCCACATGGTAGCATGCAACTCCACCGGCACCTGCACTGCCACACACGACCAAACAGATGACAGGATCTGGACCTCTTACACTGAATATGTTTTCTATCGTGAGTGACCTTCAAAATCATACAGGAAATAAAACCCGCCAGTTTCCCTCCTCTGTTCCTGTACCAACTGCATCCTTTAGAAATAGACACACTAATCACTCAAGGCTCTTGAGTGTTCTGTATAATCTTGGACAATGCCACTTCTCTCATCATAACCACTTGGACCTTCATTAGTTTTCTTCTTATGAGTCATTCCAGTCTATCTGCATACTGACCTCCTCTGGCCTGTGGAGTGGATGCCATTTAATGAAAGCTGTGCATCAGTATAGAGAGTAAAGGTATATTTCTGGAGTGAATGCAGTTAAATATAACCACGGAATTAAAAATGCTGAGAAATATTAAGTCATGGCTTCCAAGCTGTTTCTTAGTAACGCACATTGAACTTGACAATGTACCTTGCTGTGTGTATTCACCTAAATGAAACTCTGCATTGCTGAGCAACAGATTACAGTAGGAAGTGTGCACATGCTTTGCAGACATCTTACCCTGCTGAGGAGAAGTTGACAGCAATCCTCCAGGAGGTTCATGGAAAGGCTGAGCAATTCCAGAATGACTGAGGACTTTTGATAGATGCTAGACAAACAATTGTACGACTATTATTCCTAAGAATAAAAGGCTTAGCACTTAATTTGATTTCACATGAAGAAAATAGTAAGAAGGTGTATCATAGCTATTACCTCTGCCATAAGCAGCAGTGCCATTAAAAAAAGCTGTCTTGAAATATCTTTCGTTAGAATTAAATGAAAGCAGGGAAGAGAATGGTGGGCAAAAGGTTGCTTTGTGTAAGTATATGCATGCATTCATTAGTTCACTTTCACTAGTCAATAATTGACTATGCCTGTCAATTGTTAGCTTGTTTACATATTTTCACAGGGTGTGTGTGAGTGTGTCTTTTGTTTTCCTGGAGGTGGGAATGGGAGAAGGGGAGAACAAAGGGAAAACAAGAAAAGAACCAAAAAAAAAAAGCACAAAAACAAACCCCTGAAATTCATCTTCTGCCCGCTTGGTGATGACTTTTTAAGCAAACAGGTTGAAAGCAAGGGTTCCTTCTCATATGAAAAAATCAGGGATTTAAGATAAGTGACTGAATTAAAGGATTATGAAGCAAGTTAAGAAAAAGAGTTTTCCTGAGCTCATTTCAGAGGATCACCATTGCCTTTTGAAACGTTTTCCAGAAACTGCAGTATGATGGCCTTGTGTGTCTACTACTCCGCACGTACTACTCTGCACACACGCAGTTTTCTCCACAAACATTTATTGTTGTCAAAGTCTTTTAATTCTTTTCCTAGTCAGGTCTTTTTGAGTTGCAAAGAACTAAAACCCACATAAAGTGGCTTGAAAAAATTTAAAAGGGGGCTAGAGAGATGACTCAGCTGTTAAGAGCACTGACTGCTCTTCCACAGGACCCAGATTCTATTCCCAGCACCCACATGGCAGCTCACAACTGTCTGTAAATCCAATCCAGGGATCTGACATCCACACACCAACATACTTGCAGACAAAACACCAATGCACATAAAAAACAAATAAATAAATCTTTAAAAATATTTTAAAATGTGCATATATCAGTGGTGTGGCCAGGTGAGAATTTTAAGCTCACATTTATTTTTTCTGTTGAGTCTAAAGGAAAGAGATATAGTCAAATAAGGTCTCAGAGGGTCTGGAGAGCTGTCAATAACGGATATTCTCTCTTGTCTCTCAAGTGGCACACAATTTTCCTCTGATCATCTCCGGAGCACATTAATTACACATTGCTCCATGTAGTTCACTTTCTTTTCCACAGTTTAGAGCTGGCCTAAACAATACATCACTGAACATGAATGCACAGCCATCTTCTCCCTTCTTAACTTCTTCTGTAGTTTATTCTTTTTTGTTGTGGTTTTTTGTTTGGTTTTTTGAGACGGAGTTTCCCTGTAGCTTTGGAGACTGTCCTGTAACTAGCTCTTGTAGACCAGGGTGGCCTTTAACTCATAGAGATCCACCTGTCTCTTCCTCCCAAGTGTTGGCATTAAAAGTGTGCACCACCACCCATCTGTATTTCTTTATACACATATGTATGTAAATAAATATAGATGTAACAATCATAATTAAAAGATGAAAACATTATGAATTTGGGAAGGTGCTGGGTGGACTCAGGAAGAGTTGTGGGAGGGAGGAGTAGAAACAATGTAAATACAATACTCATGTATGAAATCTCAAGACAATTTTTAAAATCTGCATAATAAAAACTATATAACCCAGTCTATTTCGAAGTCATTACTGGACCTAATGTAATAGTGAGGGTGTGGGGAGGGGGTGAGTAGTGTACAGTAAGAAACCTGACAGATCTATCTAAAAGCACATAGAGAACAGCTTGGTTTTAGAGCAAGAGAAAGAATAAGGCATGTTTGTATTCAGATTGTAACTCTGTCATTTCCAGTGCTGCATGTGCGGAGTTACTAGCTCCCCCAATTGCAGATCTTACCTATAAACTGAATCACAAACCTGGCCTTAGCACCAAGTCATTGTTTTGCCAAGTCATTGTGGAAGTGTTTCCCCTCCCTTCCCAAGTAAAGAGGAACATGGTAATGCAAGTTTGTCAAGGCTTCTTTTGCCCAGAATGAGTGTTCTAAAGCCAATGCAAGTTGCCTAGAAAAAGTTTTGACTAGCACAGGACCTCCGGATTAGGAATGTGGATTTAAGCATCAGCTGAGGTTACATACAGCTGTAGCATAGTTTCCTCAGAGTGCCCTGATTGCTATGATGACAGTCCTGCCTATTCCCAAAACACTGACTGCCCTACTATTAGCTTCCCCACCAATAGGCAACTAGAGACAATGGAAGGATCTGACTGCTGTCAATCAGAAGATCACCCCCAGTTTATTGAAATAAATTCAACCATTAAAAGATGCAATAGCTGGCGTGGTGTCATGCCTTTAATCCCCGTACTCAGAAGACAGAGCAAGTGCATCTATGCGAGCTAGCCAGATCTGTACAGTGAGTTCCAGAACACCCAGAGTTACATAGTGAGATGCTGTCTCCAACAAATAAACAAAAAAGCAGACCAAGATGCTTACAATTAAATTCTTCACAGTACCTGACAGTGTTTATCCAGCTACCAATCAAGTGTCTTTATAGAGGGTTTAGATTCCTCTGATATGTCTCATTTTCATTTTTAACATATTTTTTTTCTTTCTCTTTCCTTCTTTCTTCCTTCCTTTCTTCTTTTGACAGGACCTCACTATGTAATCCTGGCTGGCCAGGAATTTACTACATATGCCAAGCAGGCCTCTAACTTACAGATATCTGCTTTCCTCTGCTTCCCAAGTTCTGGGATTAAAGATGTGCGCCACCACATCTACCTAGATTAATATTATTAATTGGTATACAGAGAATAAGATTCATGATAGCATTTTCAAACATAATTTGTTTTTATTGATTCTCCTTCCTTTCTCCCATTCTTCCTTGTACCCATTTTGCCTTCAGTAACTTCTTTTTTACTTCCATGTCATATGTGTTCTATTGCTCCACTCATTTCCTCCTAAAATATGAACATCTGCAAAAGAAGAGTGTTCAAAGGCTAAATATCCCTTAAAGTGGCAAATGTCTTAGCTTTAAAGCTAAGAGAAAGTGAACTGAAGTGGAAAAGGTTGAAACTTTTTCCACATGCTTGCCCATTCCCATAGTGCAAAGATCCAATATCGCTAATGTTAGCAAATGAAACTATCTTCCACTACTCTCTTTCTCCCCCTCTTTCTTTTTCTTCTTTCCTTCTTTTTACCTTTCTTTCTTTCTTTCTCTTTCTTTCTTTCTTTGTCTGTTTCTCTCTCTCTCTCTCTCTCTCTCTCTCTCTCTCTCTCTCTGTGTGTGTGTGTGTGTGTGTGTGTGTGTGCCCAGTTCTGGCCTTCAAATTTGTTATGGAGTATTCACCAGAGAGAACTGCTCAGACAATGGGTTTAAGCCAACAGAAAGTCTTTGGTAGCCAGCTGGTGACTACATTGGGTGTTCAGGATCCCAGTGTAGCCCTGAGCCTTTCTCAGGGTGAGCTTTTAAGCACAAAATCCATGCTCTTGACTAACGAGCTTCAGTTAACAAGAGCAGTTAGCAGAATTGGAACTATAGATGCCAAAAATCAAGGTTTTGAGACTTTCCCAGAACTATGGACTATGATGAATTAGGTCTTTGTTTTCATTTTTGGCAGGTGGTGCTGTCTACGTGCTGAGTTTTACTGAGTTGCCTGAATGGTACTTCCATCATGCTGTCAGTTGTACTAAGATCTGATGGTCTACTAAGGTCCGGAGCCCTGTTATGTTCCCCACTCGTCTTAGTGAATGAGTCAAATCATCAGCTCATCCTGTTCTAAAGAGGGAGAGTTGGTTCTAAGGACCATTAACTTTACTGAACTCATACATAATTGGATATATGGTTTAAAATGAAGTATCTTTCCATTAGTTCAATCAGAATAAGAATTAAAGGTCTAGTCAGTTTTGATAGCAGAGCAGTTAGCCAGGAAGGGGAGGGGGCAGGGAAAGAAAACAGAGACTGTACCAATTAATAGTTTTATGTTTTTGTGTCCCTTTTAAAATCATGGAAAAAATTCTATTTACTTCTAATTAGTTAGCATAGAAACAACAGTTTTTTGTAAAGCCATGTATGTAATGGTCTGTCCTGTACCTTTAAGAGACAAGCACCTTCACACATCCACCACTGCAGCAGGCAGATCTTCCTTCCTGCGTGCAGCCAGAGTCCCTCCCCTTTCAGTCTCTCTCCCAAAGAGGTAGCTGCTGTCCTGGCTCCTCTCCTCCCCTCATCTCTCTC
>JAQHUG010000458.1:1015580-1031834 GCA_028555095.1 Dicrostonyx torquatus | reverse complement strand
CAGTGGGGATGTCTTCCAAACATAGTCTCATAATGGGTAAATCCCTCCCTATATGGGGTGCAGAAGGCCAAAGCAAAGCAAAGGAAGGAGGCCTCTCCATCCTTTGCTGGACTCTATGAGAGTTTTATTAGGGT
This sequence comes from Dicrostonyx torquatus, assembly GCA_028555095.1. Taxonomy (NCBI): domain Eukaryota; kingdom Metazoa; phylum Chordata; class Mammalia; order Rodentia; family Cricetidae; genus Dicrostonyx; species Dicrostonyx torquatus. Next base: position 1,031,700 of record JAQHUG010000458.1, on the reverse strand, counting down.
TTGCTTTAATGCCCTGTTTGTTCTTTGTACCTGTCTAGAACTCTGCAGTCTGTATATACAATTAAGGTTTTAATCTATGTCTAAAGCTTTAGCTATTAATTGGGAGGTTGGGGCTATGAAAGCTACACCATTATCAGTCCCCATTGCTGGGGGGGGGGGCAAATCAGGGACCGGTTCCTGGAGGAGCTTTTTAGCTACTATTTGAGCAGTTTCAGTCCAGATGGGGAACTCTTCTATCCACCCGGAAAAGGTATCTATAAAAACTAACAAGTACTTTTATCCTCCCCCAGCAGGCTGGCTCTTGGTGAAGTCAGTTTCCCAGGGTTCTCTGGGGGTGTTGGTCTCTTATTTAAACACTTCCTGGGTAAGGGCTCTTCGTTTTGGATTCACTTGAGTACGAAGCTGGCATCTGGCTGAGATGTCCCACACTAGGCTGCCCATAATAATATGCTAACACACCTTGATCCAAGCAACTCAGAATGTTTTGTGGGCCCCAGATTAGTAGCCTGATGAAGGTCAGTTACCAGACTCCTGCCAGTTGTTTCTGGAGGATGATCTTTCCCTCTGGTGTCCTACATTCACCTGTGGGTTTGAGCTGTCCATTCCTTCTTTACCATGGAGTCTCAGGCAGCACTGGGTCATAGCATGTCATCAGAATAGCAATAGGCCCTACTGATCTTAGGGCCATTTGTCTACAGCTAGGTCAGCAGTCTAGCAGTGGAGGACAGCAATTTGTAGGGAAACCCAAATAGCCCCTAGAAGGTGAATTTTTTTTTAATGTCCTTTTCCCCAGTGGCAAGAAGTCTTCTTTCTCTGTAGGTTATACGGTGGGCATGCCTGGTAATAAAAGCATACTTCCTGGCAGTCTATGCATGTGGTGGTGGATTTCCCTTTTCCCCATCTGAGAGCCTGGATCAGATCAGTCAATTCTGGTGTCTGGTCTGAGGTACCTACCTGACTTGGGCCCAAATCACTTTGGTTAAAGTAATTACTGCAGCCCCCAGGTTCCTGGTTTTAGCTTTTAGCTCCTGGTAGTCATGAGCTCCTGTGTCATCAGGCAGGAGTGTAGTGGGATTAATAGAAACAGGCTTCTCAATGTGCACTTGGGTGGGGTCCAGGAGTAGAACCTGGTACTGGGTCATATCCAGCATTCTGGTTCACGGAGGAGGAGGAGGGCTTCAACCATATCTTGGGTTCCTGTAAACCCAAGATCTTGACTCAGAGTTAATTTGTCTTTCATTAAAATAGCTCTGATGCTTTTAGATAGAGGGGATCATCCTGTGGCACCAATCATTTGAACAGGTTATTTAATGGTGTGATTCCACGGACTCAAAGTTTGGGTTAAAACTCCTTTTGTCTTTTGTTTAGTCTCAGTCCATATTAGGTGCTCAGTACCCCACTTTGTGCTAATGTATAGAAGTCATGTTATTTCCACAAACTCTGGTGTCCAGAGGCAGCAATATCCAGGGGCATTCAGGAACGCTTGACCCTGTCTCTTAGTCTTTGGAGTTGGGATGAGAAGGATGGCAGCAATCCTACTCTGAGACAGGCTCCTTTTGCCTCCCCACAGCTGGTAGCCAAGATAGGTAGCTTTCTATAAAGCTGGGCTTTTTAATCTGACATTCTGTAGTTCAAGGTCTATAAGTCTTGCAGCACGCTCTCAGTGTCCCTTTTACAATCTGTTTTCCCAGGAAACCTCTGATGGAAGGGCAGGAGGTCTATATTAATGTCTCATCAAACAGGGTTGAAGAATTTTTTAAATCCTTGGGGCAACCTGGTCCAGGTATGTTGCCAATACAAGCTCCCTCTGGGTCTGTCCATTTAAAAGCAAAGATGGGTTGGCTCACCTCTGCCAACGGGAGACTGAAGAATGCATCTTTCAGGTCCAAGACAGTGTACAGTGTCTGGAAGTTTCTCTGGGAGAATCAGACTCATGAGAGTCAGAGCTCCCAGGTGTCTTCAGAGGCAGGAGAGCTGTATTCCAGCGTGACTGACAGGGCACCAGGATGTCTGTCTCTTCAAGCCAGGAAGTATTGACTGCAATTTCCCCTATTGTTTCCAGGGTCATTTTTTTTTTAATCTGAAATGGTATATCTGAACTAGTAGGAACTTGGTGTTTGGCCGGTTTGGGGTAGGGGGTTGGTTTTTGCCCATACCCCCAGTAATCTTTGTTGTCAGTCTGAGAGATAGCCCAATCGTATCTTTTGAGTGGAGGCAGAACTTTCTGCTAAGAGATATTCCTCTGACAAAGGGTAGGACACCAAAATTTTGCTGGGTGTCTGTAAGTCTAACTGTGTCTCATCATCAGAAGGTGACGGTGGCTTTCAGTTTAGGCAAAAAGTCTTGTCCCAGTCAGTTCTCTGCTGTTAAACACTTTTTAAGCTATCTCCAGCAACTGGAACCTACTTATACATTGAATTTTTAAAAACTTTTATAGCTTCTTTTTAATACTGGGGCCAATTAGGTAAGAAAGGAAATCTTTTTAGCAACTGTCTTTAATCCTTTAAAAAAGAACCTAGAGGAGATTATTTAAAGTCTCCTTGTTCAGTGTTGGACAGAGGAGAAAATCCATTCTGTCCAGGCTGTGTTGTTTGGCAACCATCCCCTGACCAGCCCAGGAGCTGTTTTATTTTATTTTTTCAGAGAATGATGGGGTTGACTTTTCCAATTATATGGATCATTGATTTTAAAAAAGAGCCATAAATTATGAAAGAGAAAACAGTGTAACTTCCTCTTTTCCTTCTGGCTCACTTCAGGGGAACTCTTTCCCTTCCCAGGCCTGCTTAGAACAGGTACAGAGCTGAGGGAATGCTCACCTGAGGGGTACCATTTCCCCCTCCCTGTGTGCACTTGGCTTAGATAGCAGGGGGCCCTGGAAGAGAGAGAAGCCCAGCCCCTCCTCACCTCCACACAAGTGCCAACCCTGATGTTGACAGAGAGAGAGAGAGAGAGAGAGAGAGAGAGAGCCTTAACCAGACTCACCTCTGGAGGCAATAGACTAGGAGACTTTCTAACTTGTTTCCTTCGGAGGTGGAAGTGTCCAACTCTTCTGAAGCATTAGGCAGCAATTTATCAAAGGGAGGCCCAGGGACCTGGAACATCTCAGGCTGTGCACCTCCTAGGAGTCCCCTGATCATTGCACTCTTCCTCACTCCAAGGGGCTCTGAGACCCCAGTGTCTTGAGGATATTGGTGGAACTTGCAGAAATGTTGTGGGGAATTCACCAGAGAAGATTGCTTGGACATCAGTTTAAGCCAATAGAAAGTCTTTACTAGCCAGCAGGAAATGACATCAAGTGTTCAGGATCCCAGTGTAGCAATAAGTCTTTCTCAGGGTGAACTTTTAAGCACAAAGGCCATGTTCTGGACTGACATATTTCAGTTAGCAAGAGCAGTTAGCCAGAAGCAGAACTACAGAAGTTGAAAAGCAAGGTTAGTACATTCAGAGACTTTCCCAGAACTATGGACTTTGAAGGGTTAGGCCTTTGTTTTAGTTTTGGCAGGTGGTGCTGCCTATGTGCTTGCTGAGTTTTACAGTCTGAATGGTACTTCCATCATGGAATCAATTTTCCTAAGGTCTGGGAGACTACCAAGGTCTGAGGCCCTCTAACAAAATGAGTTTTAGAATCTTACCATAGTTTCAAGAAAGGGGGAAAAAAGAAAGAATCTGTGATGGAATATTTGTTACTTCACCAAAATGGCATTTATATTTAAACAGAAATCCTTCAGGCATTACTGTTTTGTTTTAAGTTAGTGTGTTTCAAACTTTTATAATGAATGTCTAAAAGTAATACATTTTTATTTGTTTCATAAGACAAATTTAAAAAATGAATGGGATGCTCTATTAATACACAGTGTCATTTTTATGATTGTGGAATCCCTGAAAAACTTTAAGAGTCACATCTATGGAGCATGGCTTGCAATTGATTTGAAGTATAATGAGAAATATTCTAAGAGGGCAGAAGAACTGAATTGGAGGGAAAATGTATGGTAAGTTTAACGAGAAACTTGTGAAGAAACACGATTTTTACTTCCTTCGATGGGAGAGGACTTGGCGATTGAAACAGCTGGTGTTTTAGATTCTCAAGGAAAAATGAGTTAGTTTCATAGGCTATCAAGGTACCTAATGTGTACCTTTTATTTAATATCAAGTCTTAAATGTTAGATACAGTCTTGAATACTGTGCTCGTGCTATTTCACTCACTCCCAGAAACAATCGTGAGAACCCTAGTGCTTACACACTACTTAGAATGAAATACTGTTTGTAGTGTATTATGTTATTGAATTCCAATTTGCCATTCTCTACTTTTATCTATAATTTAATTTCAGTGTTTACAAAACACCTCGTTACTGAGTTCTGAGATGCCTTCACACCTCAAGGTCCCACTGTGAATTCAAAATAAACGTAAGATTTAGAGAAATAGAATATGAAAACATCACTTTTATTATTGTTAAAACTGACTCTGAGAATGCATCTTGCACATATGGCCACAGTGCAAAATTTCTATTCTTTCCTCTAAAATTCAATGTTTTTTTTTTCAGATTTAGGTAAAACAACTATTTCTGTGGTCCACCCTTCGTGTGGGCAAATTGACTGCATGGAAAGACTGTTTTAAGAAGTCAAGTAAGTAGAACATATGATAATCATTTTTCTCCAGCAGTATCCAAACCTATAGCCTTCTCTTTTCTTATGAGGAGGAATGTGTGAGGAAGTGCAACAGAACCCCTCTAAAAGGACTTTTAAAATGGTTTTAAACATGTAGGAATGTACATGTTTAATGTAGGAATTCTATTAAAAGAAGGGATTGGTTACCTCTTATAACTATGAATCATATATTTTAATTTCCATTTTCCTTATGAGGAAATTGAGGCTAAGTATGGTCAAGCTACTTGGTGAAGGTCCCAGAATTTACGTGAAAGAGGTAAGATGACCAGCTCACTTACTCCAAAGCCACATTCGTTACTTTACACTGCATTATGAGGAAAATGAAACGAGTTTGAAATAATATGGACAGGATTCATATGATTGAAAGGTTCATCTGCATATAGGAGAAAGCCCAAAATAATGGCTTAAGTACAATAGAAGTACCTCTCACTTATAGACATTTAAAGTCAGCTGCAACCTGGAACATAGCTCAGTTCTACAAAGAGACCAAGAGCTAAGTCAGTCTTCTTTTGTCTTGTGGCTCTACTACCATTTGGGCATTTTCTTTACCCTCCCTGGTCCAAGATAACTGTACCAGAAATCAAGCCCATAGGAATGTGACTAATAATTCCTGGAAAGAAGTTGTGACTTATAAGTTGGTTCAATGAATGATTATAGATAGTTTGGAATATTACAAATTCACAATAAAAGTATCTTGAGCCATCTTTACGCCCCTCAATAGCTAGTTATACCTGACCTAACATCTTTGTGGCCATTCGTAAATCTTTTGGAAGGCACAAACAGCACTAGTTTACACCAACTAAAAGGCTAAGAATGTTTTCAGATAGCATCTGAGGCCTGCAGTTGAACTTTTCCTGCTTTTCAGATGTCCCACCTACCAGATATATCTACAAATGTATTTGAAAACTATCTTAATTGGTATTTTCTTTGTTTGCTCTTTTAAAAACCGCATGAAATTGTTACTAAATTAAGACATGGAATTTGAATTCACCCAAATCTGTCCCGGGCCATTGTCATTCATATTTGACTCCAGAATAAACTACGTCTTGCCTCTGAGGCAAGAATTGTTTTTGCATTGACAGGAAGAAGGAAGGGGGGCCACTCTCTTGTTCTTTAAGAACAGTGTTTTGAAGTCAGAATGGTGGCACATACATGTATGTGATCCCAATAAACAAGAAAGGCAGAATCGGGAATCAAGGCTAGCTTGAACTATGTAGCCAGATGCTATTACAAAAGAGAAAGAGAAACTCTCAAGAAACACAACTTTGAATATCCACACACCATTGTTGTTGCATTTAACATTGTCAAGTCGACCTAGTCATGCTAGTCTTCAAGGGAATCTTAGAAGTATAATCTTTGCTTCTGAGTTAACTATACATTTAATTCAAATCTAGAAGGAAGTACATAGGAGTTAGTAAGAGAAAAGTAGAAGTCTTACACACAATTTGATAGAACATGAATTTAACCAAAGTGTAATTTAGTCAAATAATCATTTATTTATTCATTCTTTCAAAAATTCTTGTAAAATACCTAACAGTCCATCATCTTGAACAGATCATGATCCTCTAATCACCTCTTATAACTTCTAGAATTTTTTGTTATTAACTCTAATCAGTAATAACATAATTTTGAAATGTGATTGAACTTTGTTTCCCTTACAAGACCATTGTAAGCCCCATGAGAGCATAGACTTCTCATTACATAAAAGAGTAATAAATTCCCTAACCAAATACATGAGTGTCATGCATCAGGACTAGGGGATATGTACTTTTAAAAAGTAAAAATATTAATTACATGCTACACATTTATCCTACACTTAGCAATATCTGACCTATGAGCTAAGATCCTGTGGGAGTTAATATATTGATCACAATACCTTTTCTCTGGGCTGAAAAGAAAATAAGGATTTACTCTTTCTGGAGAGGAAGCATGAAAACCTTGCACTGATCAAACACACAGCTTGGAGTTGTCCCAGCAAAGAAAACAGCACCCAAAGATTAAAAACTAGCATAAACATTAAGGATAGGTAAGAACCAAATATCAAAATGTAAATATTCTGTGGACAATTTTAAATCTAATCTTATTATACCATCACATGCTTCTGTTTTCAAAGAATAATTAAATTATGGCTCAAATTATGATGGTTGAAAGTTTAAAAGAAGACATATGACACATTTAAGATGTTACCAGAAGAGCTCTATTGGCTATTTAAAGGCTTACAAGTTTACATTTACTTTGGTTTATTCATCATAATGTAAAATCTATGTTTGAGTCTAAAACACTACAGTATCCAGAAGATAAGCTCACAGGAGTTTGATTATACCCATCCATATGAATATAAAAAGCTCTGTATCTTAATTTGTAATGAGATAGATAGTTAGATAAGACTATGCATTCTATCATTTTATTAAGCTATAAATAGGAAACAAGATTATAATACAAGATTACAAGGTATAGAATTTGGGCTCAAGATTTACTGTGGCTCAACAATTGTATCTCAAAGCTGACTTTGTATAGATCAGTATAGTGGTATTTTATTTGTGTTTTAATAAAGCTTGCCTGCAGAGCTAATCCGCTAGAGGCCAGGGCATGGTGGCACACACCTTTAATCCCAGGACTCAAGGCCACCTTGGTCCAGGAGTTTGAATCTGTCTAGAAATAGAAATAGAACTCACACAAAGGCGCTCCCAGCACTTGGGTGGGAGTCACAGGCCTCTCATTCCAGCACTAGGGAGGTGGAGACAGGAGTGATGTGGCTAGGTAGAGAGGGGTATATAAGGCGGGAGGAGACAATAGACCATTGCAGTCTGAGGTTTGGTGGAGAGCATTGCAGTCTGCAGTCACACTGAGGATAAGCTTGTCCCTTTGTCCGTCTAAGCCTTGGTAGAGGTATGAACTCCATAGTGGCTTGGCAGGTTTGCTTCTCTGATCTTTCAGCTTGAACCCCAATATCTATCTCTGGATTTTTATTAGTCATGCTAGAGCTCAGGTCTGACTGTTGAGAGTTAATACTATTGTGCCTTTCAAAAAACTCTATTTCCAATTATTTTTGTTGTTTGTTTTCAGCTTGCAGGGTTGTCCCTGTATTTTGTCCCTGATCCCTACTCCTAACTTAGTCTGTATCTAATTTATTTTAAAATGTCTTGAGTTTTCATTAACTCTTGGAGTCTCTCATATACTGTATTTTGACCATACTCATTGCAACTCATCCCCTTAACCATTCCCAGATATGCCCCACCACTCTCCCCCCAACTTCATGTCTTCTTTTTTAGAATTCAATAATCCACTGTCTTAGTTGGGATAACTATTGCTGTGATGAAACATTGTGACCAAATCAACAAAGGAAAAAAAGGATTTATTAGGCTTGTGCTTTTACTTCACTGCTCACTGAAGGAAGACAGGACAGGAACTCAAACACGGCAGGGATCTGGAGGCAGGAAGTGATGCAGAGGCTGCGGAGAAGTGTTTCTACTGGTGTGTTCCCCCATGTCTTGCTCAGCCTGCTTTCTTACAGAACCTAGCACCACAAGCCCAGGGATGGCACCACCCAAAATGGGTTGAGTACTCCCCCATCAATCATTAGTTAAAAAATTCTCTATGGGCTATCCAGATCTTGCAGAGTCATTTTCTCAATTGAGGTTCTCTCCTCTCAGATGACACTAGCTTGTGTCAAGTGAACATAAAATTAGCCAGCACAGCCATCAGCTCTAATCTGTGCTCTCCACCCATGGTTGGGTACAGAGCCATCCACTAGAGAAGGGAGGACCTACCAGGGGGCACACCCATAAAGAAAACTGACTCTCCCACCCCCAGAAGCCATCACCTGCTCAGAGCTCCTCAGTTAGGAATGGCTCATGAACTCCTTGCAGATCCTTTGCTGGAATGATGACTTGCTTGATCGCGAGCAATCACAGCTGGTAGGAGTTCTGTGGGTGCACTTGTCCTGCCATGATCAGAAGACACTGTTTCAACCTGGTCCTCCCAGACTTCTGGCTCTTAACAGTCTTTCTACCTCCTCTTCAGCAATTGTCCCTGAACTTTGGGTGTGTGGGTATGTGTTTGTGACATTCATGTCCTATTCATGGCTAAGCATTCCTCTGTCACTTATCATCTGTGTTTTGACCAGTTTTGAGTTTCTGAATTAATTGCCATCTACTGTACAAAGAAACTTCTTTGATGAGGCCTGAGAGCATCACTAAACTACATGCAAAGAGCTAAAAATTTAGAGGACAGTTTGTTAATGAATCAGTTTAGAAAAAAACATGTTCACCCCAGCGCCTGTGAACTCCCCAACTACGGGTTATTGGCCACATTTGCAGTACCAGGCATGGATTTCCTCTTCTAGACTAGCCTTTAAATCCAAGCAGAAAGTGATCAATTGCCCCCATAAGATCTGTACCACTGTGGTACCCATGTCTTATCAAGTTGGTCATTATTTTGGTTCACAGCGTTCATGACTGGATAAAACTGTTGATGACTTCCTCCCTGACACCTCAGCACTATGAGAGCTAGCCAGAAAGGAGAAGGTTTCCTGGTCAGTACCAACTAGTTTCTTCATGTGCTGTGACCAGTGTGTATGGTGTCTTCAGTAATAGGTCGTTATCATAAAGTTCTGGTGGGCAAAAGAACAATGACAATAGCCTGTGTTGTTTTGGAGCTCTCTGGAACATTTACGAACAGCTCATGAAGAAGCATTCCACTCCTGACCCTGGGTTTTTTACTTGGCAACCTATTGCTTTGGGAATGATCAGTGGCCCATACTTCACTTTTTTTTTTTTTGCTTTATTTCTTTGAGACAGGGTTTCTCTGTGTAATAGTCCTAGCTGTCCTGAAACTCACTCTGTAAACCAGGCTGGCCTTGAACTCACAGAAATCCACCTGCCTCTTCCTCCCAAGTACTGGGATTAAAGACATGTGCCAACACCACCTGGCCCATTCCTTAATTTTGATATCAAAACACAATTCTTGCTATGAAATTCTGGAGTTGCTAGAGTGGTATGAACTCTATGGCCATGGCAAGAATATTTCTGCAACTTGGATTATAGGATATGAAGCTAATATAGAAATGACATCTGTAAGGATGAGAAATGCCAAGACTGATTCACAGGATTACCAAATATCTATTTGACTTGAATTTATAAGACACGATCTTAAATTTAACTGAGGAAATAAGGCTAGCTGAAGTGGGTAAAAAAAATGTCTTTATCACTTAGATTCTTCCACTTTCAAGTTCAGGCTAGACTGGGTCCTGATACATGAAGAAAGAAAGTGACAAAGATAGAAATGAAGAAAGAGAATGAGGGAAGGCGGGAAGAAGGGAGGAATGGAGGAAACCTACATATTTTAGTTGGTATTATATTCTAGTTCTTGCTAAATAGTTTTAATCCATCATTCCATTTAATCTCCAAAATCATTGTCAGGATACTAATTTCTTTTCTTTTTAGATATGAGGAATTGAGAGTCTAACAGTACCATAAAACGTAAGCAATTGCATGACTAAGAGGACTCTAGCATCCTAAACACTTCCGACCTTAGAATGTACATTCCTCATACCATACAGATGGGGTGGAAATTGAAGGAAAGGGCAGTGGTGGCGCATACCTTTAATTCCAGCACTCAGGAGGCAGAGGCAGGTTAATCTCTGAGTTTGAGGCCAGCCTGGTCTACAGAGTGAGTTTCATGGTAGCCAGCCTGTCTTGAAAAACAAAAACAAATCAAAAATTCAAATATAAAGTTCAAAGACAGTTTCAGCCTGTGGCTGAGGCTGAAAATGATGGCATGGCTCAACTCTATCCCTCTGGGTAAGATTTGATCTAAGAAATGGGATATTTAGGGATGTCTGACAAACTCCAAATTCTATGATTTAGAAGGAAATTAGAATTGAGATATGACAGCATGTGTCTTCTCACAGTCAAGTCTTGGTGTGGAGAAACCGCAAAAGATTGCGACGAATTTACATTCCATTGCTAAATGCAAAACTATCTTTATTTTCTCAGCTACTTTCTGATAGGGAAACTAGAAGGGTATTATCTTGGGGAACTTAATAATTTGCTATGAAGTTGTCCATGTTCCACGGAATGGTAAAACTTCAAGTTAAAAGTAAACTTACACGACACCTAACTCAAGTCCCTTACTTTGCTTAGAAAAATAAGGTTTCCAGAAAAGTAAAATTTGAGAAAGCTACTGGTAAAGTTGGAACTGAAATCTAGCCTTGTTCATCTAGTCCTAGCTCCACTACCTGTAACACTGCAAACATTACATGACAATATTAAAAAGAACGCTATCTGTGGTCCAAAACAATTTTGTTACTTTTAAGCTATTATTCCTTGGAAATGATATTTGTCTGTTTATAAATACAACTAATTATTTCCTGCTCTTGCATAGGTTATGGCAGAGGACCCCAGTTCATTCTTAACATCAGGAGGTCCACAACTGCCTTTAACTCCAGTTTCCGGGAGATCCAACACCTCTGGCCCCCTCAAGTACTTGTTGTCACATGCACATCCCTACACAAAAACACAGTGCACATATACATAATTAAAAATAATATCAAAAGAATTTAAGAATAGAACTGGTTAAGTGTAAACAGCCTATTTAAGACCTTCCCAATTTTTTTTAATTTATTGTTAAAAGAGAAATTTATATTTACTCCCCTTGTCCCAGGCCCTCCCTCTCCCCCACCACCCTTCCTCCCTCCCCTGCTTCCCTAAGATGGGGCAGAATACCCTGTGGGAAACCCAAGGCCCTCCCCCTCTCCATTCCGGCCTAAGAAGGTGTGCATCCATATAAACTAGGTTCCCAAAAAGCCAATACATGCAGAAGAGATAGGTCCTCGTGCCAATATCATTGGTTTCTCAGTCAGTCCCCATTGGCAGTCACATTCAGAGAGTACGGTTTGGTCCTATGCTCTTTCAGTCCTTGCCCAGCTGGATTTGATGAGCTCCCAATACATTGAGCACACTGTCTCAGTTGATGGGCCAGTCCCTCATGGTCCTGACTTTCTTGCTCATCTTCTCCCTCCTTCTGCTCTTCCTCTGGACCTTGGGAGCTCAGTCCGTTGTTCTTCTGGGAACGTGGGTCTCTGACTCTATCCCCATCCATCAGGCGAAATTTCGATCCAGGAGCATGGGTTTTGAGCCAGGGTTTCTCTGTAGCTTTGAAGCCTGCCCTGGAAGTAGTTCTTGTAGACCAGGCTGGCCTTGAACTCACAGAGATCCGCCTGATTCTGCCTCCCAGCCTTCCCAATTTTTAAATAGAACTTTTGACTTTAATAACATGTTCAGGAACAATTAGCTGAAAAGCATAAACTTCCAATTTGTTCCTCGTGTCCACCCACAGTTTTGCCTGTCGTCATTGTGCTACACCAGCATAATGTTCTGGTTATAATACATAAACCAACACCGATTCACCAGTATCACTCAAAATCCATAGACTCCACCAGAAGTAAGAGCTTTGACAATTGTATAACTTGCAACAATAGTGTCACATAGAGCAGTTTTGCTGCCATGAGAAGCTACCCCATGTTCCATGTATTCATTTCTCCCTCCTCCCTAAAACCTTGGAAATCATCATTTAAAACAAATATCACCATGATTTTTATTTTTTACAGATTGTCAAATGACTGGAACCTACAACAAAAGCCTTTCAGAGTGGCTTCTTTTCTATAGCAATAAGCATTTACAGTCCCTCTGTGCCTTTTCATAGTCTGACAGTTCATTTCTTCATAACGTTCTAATGTTGTGATAAGGATACGCAGTAATTATATGAGCCAGGCAGCAGAAAATTTCAGCCCCACCTCCTTTTAATGTTTCAGCCTCACCTTTCAAATTGTTTGGAGAATAACTTACTCATGTACAAACGTTTCAAACTCATAGTTTTCAAGTCTAATCTTTCAGTCTCTCTTCCCCCAAGCCAAAAATGTTTACTTTGAATTTCTTGTTTCTGTTATTGGCATAATTCTCCCAAAGTTCTATTTAGCTGTTCTTCTCTCCTTATCCGCTGCAACTTTTAATTCACCAGTGTTTGCGGAGCTTTTCTGTGGAATTCCTTTGTTTTTTCATTGCAGATATTTGAACACATACTTTGGTTTACGAAGTTACAACAGCACATAATATAACTTCCTTGTTTCCTGTTTTGTCCTCCAATCTTTCACCCTTTTACTCATCTTCCAGCTGTTGTAAGAATTATGTTCCTGAAATCTCACTCACTCTTCACTGTCACCTTCCTGCTCAAAAGTTTTGTGTCCAATATAGAAGTTGTTTTATATTGTTCCATTGGGTACAGACACATTTGGTTTATTCACATTATTATTGCCATGTGACCTCTATGACATTGCTATTTCTACTCTTGTTTTCCCCTGTTATACTTAGTAGTTATATTTATTATAATAAATAATCAAAATCTTAAGCATTCAAATCTCAACAATGTTCTCTGTTTAGTACAGAGCAGGCTATAAGATTACTCAAATTAGTAATCTCTTGTTTGGCAGCCCATGGAAACAGCCAGGGAAAGAAGACCCCACTGCCACTTACTAAGACCATTTACTGCAGTAAAATAGCCACGACAATTATTTGTAATTTTCACTACTTGTAAAGGTACAATTCAGTGGTATTAAATGTATTTACAGTGCTGTGTAGCCACCATTATTATCTGTAACAAAACATTGTCATTAGATTCAACAAAAACCCCATGCCCCACTGAATAATAAGTATACCTCCTCCATCTTCTCCCTTCAATCTAACACACTGTCTACATGCATTGGCCTATTTTACATGACCCAGATCAGTAAAATTATACAATTAAATTTCCCTGCATTGCATCAATAAGCAGCCTCATGCACTGCTGGTGGATATGTAAAAAACATTTCAGCAGTTTACAAAAGAGGAAAACATGAAACTATCATATGACATAGAAATTCCATATCTATGTTTATACCCAAAAGAACTGAGATGCAGACTCAAACATCTGTACAGCAGTTTTCCTCACATCCATGACTTTCTGTTTATTTTTATTATTATTATTACTATTAATATTCTCATGGATTGAAGAGGTACTCATTATGGTTCTCATTTGCAATTCCTAAATGATTGGTGATGCTGACCATATCTCCATGTGCTTCTCATCCATCTGTATATCTTCTTTTGCTTTTTGATCTTGAGCCCACCCTTTAACAGCTGAGCCATCTTTTCAGCTCCTAGTTTTCTTTTAAAATGAATATTTATTTATTATTGGATACCTTCAAAATGTATGCAGTCTATTTTCATAATATCTGCCCAAACTACTCCCAGACCCTTTATGACTTCTTTTCATCCCCCCATTGAGTCCAATTAGTGTTTCCTGTATGTGCACAGATGTAAAGCTGTGCACTTAAGCTCAGGCAGCTTCTGTGTGTTCTTTTAAGGGAAATTCCTATTTCATTTTTGAACCAAGGGTTCTGTTGTTGTTTAGGTACAAGAATATATACAATGTTTCTCCCCTCAGTGTTTTTGTTATTCTTCTAAAGCTTCTTTCGATGCACAAAAGTCCCTCATTTTAATGATGTCTAACTTCGCATAGTTTTTTTTTCCTGTTGTTGCTTGGACTTTTGGTATTGCAGTCCTTTAAAAAAAAAAAACAAGGTATTTTTACTGTAATCTTCCCTTTCTTTATACGCTCACAATAGATTAGTTTGGCTCCAGATACCTAAGGAAGGATAAAGGTCAAGCCTTATTATATGTTGAAGTGGCACTTCCTGAAGAAAAAAAAAACTTGAAACTAAAAATAGAGAGGAAAACCAATGAAACAGAATACTTACAAAAAACTCAAATCCAAAGGCTGGGAAGGCTTAAGTTCAGTTTCTTATGTTCTCATATTTGGTGGGCAAACATCATTGCACTTATATACAGATAAAATTAACAATGCCTGGCAAAGACTACTTGAGTTCAATAAACATAATTTGAGTTTGACCTCTCCTTAAGGTATTTCTCTTAGTAAAAAGCTAAGTGAATTACCCAAAGGCCACATGGCTATTATACTGGGAGACTGGGAAACTGTTTGAAAGCCCTTGACAACTATCCAGGAAAATGTTAGTAATGGCCTCTAGTAGTATTATCTTAGCACATATAACATTTGGATGAAACACGAGGCAGTATTCTTCCTATTGGTTCTGGAACTGAGTTTTAAATGTGAATGCCTTCTTGCATTAAAGACCTCACACCAATATCTCACCTGGATAATTTGTAATTGTCTCTCTAAACTGTCTTACCAATCTTCAGTCAGGCCAGACGGTGGTAGCACACACCTTTAGTCCCAGAACTTCGGAGGCAGAGCCAGGTGGATCTCCATGAGTTCAAGGCCAGCCTGGTCTACAAGACCTAGTTCCAGGACAGCCAGGATGGCTATATAAATAAACCTTGTCTCAGAAAACAAAAAAGAAAAAAAATACAATCTTCAGTAGGAAACTTCTTTTCTTAACTACACAGTCACAGTTCCATTGTTTCTTCCCACTTCTTAAGTCAAGCCTTGCATTCCATCACCAAGCCATCTCTTTGTTTGGTTTCCCTAATTATCATTAATTGAACATGTGCCTGTTCTACACTAGTTTTTTTATATTTAATGCTGAAAGATGTCTGAAAGATAGACACCCATATTTAAAGATAAGAAAGGGATTGTAATGAAAGTCACCAAATGGCAAATAAGAAATATGTGATTTAAGGGTGGGTCTACCCGAACCCGTCCATCATAACCTTCCACTTCAGTTTAGTTCCCATTACTTGGTTTCTTCATTTCTAAGTATTACTGGAGAAACTGCAAGACCCAATCAAGCACTGCTATTTCAAGATCTTTCTTGGGGCTGTGATTTGCTGCCTGATAGAGACAGGGTTTTTCTGTGTAGTCCAAGCTATCTTGAAACTCACTCTGTAGACCAGGTTGGCCTCAAACTCAGAGATCCATTTGCTTCTAACTCCAAAATGCTAGGATTAAAGGCACGTGCCATCACGTTTTGGCATCCATTCTCATATTTTTTAACAGGCGAACAAACAGAAAATAATGATTTCTAGACTCATCGGACAATGGTGATAACAGTTTTTTCCCGACATTTGAAAACAGGCAAATTCTAACAGCAACTACTATAATGAAAACCTCTGTGAGAGAAAAAAAAAAGCACCTTAGTGGGAAAAGCCAAATTGTGAACAATTTAGAGAAAGAATGTAGGAATACTATTCTTGTGTGAGAGATCCATAATTGGTTTTAACTTCAAGAGGCTGAACAGGTTCTCCCGGGGAGAACAGCTTTGATTTCTGCAAGGGGAAGGAAGCAATAGTAATTTGATACATGCCCACACCATTCTTTTTTTTTCATTTTTTTTATTATTGTTCAAAGAAAAATTTACATTTACTCCCCTTGTTCCCGGCCCTCCCGTTCCCCCACTACCCCACCACCCTCCCCCTGCTTCTTCAAGATGGGGCAGGATACC